>JAVLUZ010000852.1:14763-263436 GCA_036768485.1 Mermis nigrescens
ACAACACTGTGGAGTGTAAACATATGCGCCGGACTGGCATATCAAATTTGGTTCCTGATCCATTTCTAGACTTGAAAATCGTGTCCCTGACTCATAACCGAAGAAGCAGGCAGAAAAAACAAGACAGAAACGCGTTTTAAACACCAAATTTTTTACTTTACACTCGCTAGATAATAATGTATAGACAATCTGCTTTGACATGCACCCGTTATAGAGCACTTCATTTTCATTACTATTAGACTTGACTTCTGGACGGAGAAAGTGGCGAACAAAAAACGCAACAAAAACGTATTTTCCATCATTTAGAACACTGTAAACTTTAAAATTCCGTACCGAACTCCCCATTGAGTTTAAAGAAATTCGGTTTGGTACAATTTGTAGCTTTTAAATCGTAGTACATTCCTATGTGCCATAATTCTGTTGCAAAAATTATTTGGTATGATTCATTAATCAAACTTCGGAAAAAAGTGTTTTTTCGCCCATTTTTTACATCTGATTTCGAACTTTACACCCTCATAAATAACTCAATATTGCGTTTTTTCAATGCGGTTTGCTGCGATGTGTAGCCCATGAGAGGCACTTTATCAATGCTTTCTTCAATTTACACTGACTCATAAGCGGAAAAATTTGGCAGAGAAATCTTACTTAAAATCCGTTTTTTACACCATCCACTAGAGTGTAAACTTTAAACCCCAGGATCTAACTCACCATAGAGCGTAGAAGACTTTGCTTATATGCAGAATGTAGCCCTTGATCCGCTCTACATTTCTGTTGGAAAACATTTAAAAAACCCATAACCGGAGTCAGTATCAGACATAAGCAGGTTGAAAACTCGACCAAAAAGTGCTTTTTCACCCCCAGATTTTCGCACTCTTTACACTGCCATTCGAGAACTAATGCGAATTTCAAAAAACAAAAAAATATTGTTCTGTAGAATTCATCCCTCTATAATCTTTTGCTGTTCAATTGTTCGAGTCATCAATACTCAGTTGTCCACATGCCGTGACAAAAAGGTCCCAAAATTTGTCCTCATGTTATAACGTTACACAAAAACTTTACACCTTCTTTACACAGTCAGTTTTTAGTTTGAAGAAAACAAAAAAACACAGGCAGCAAATTTTTTTATTATCTTTCTTTTAAAAAAAACCGCACCTTCCAGAAGTGTCCCGTTATAGCTGTAGGGGGTGCACAGGTGTTAGGGGTACCCTAGTATATTATATGTAGGTACGCGCTAACGCGCTATCTAGGATTCATTGATAGTAAAGTTCTTTTCATTGACTATTGAATCAGATCTGAACAGAAAAGCACTAGAAAGTGAATACCACCAGGTATGTACCAGCGTTGTTTGATTTTTTTAACGAAAATAGTAAGTCATCAATACGAGAAAGAAGAAAAGAAATAAACAAAAAGAAATAATGAGGAGAAAAGGAAAAATAAATAAATAACCAAGCAAATATTGAAAAAAGAAGAAAGAAAGACAGATATAGAGGTGCGTGAATCATGCTATTAGTAAGAAAGAAACAAAAAAGGACACGTAAAATAGCACAAGTATACCTAAAAATAATTATATTATGAGAGATTACTTGTTTTATGAGGCGCAAAAGTCTAAATGAAACAGAAAAAGTAGGCAGGATTATAAAACGAAAATTTACATCAAAAAGGGTAAGGAAAAGGAAGAGGAAAAAAAAAGAAAGAAGAAGAAAAAGTCAGTCTAGTGTCGGTATGTTTTCCGTGCATAAACAATACTGTTTTTTTATAAAGGACTTGGTCTTTTATCTTAAGGACTACGGTCCTGATCACACATGGGCGTGTGGGGGTATGCAACGCCCAGAAGTTGAAATACTCCTCAAAAGAAAATTTTTTTGCTTTTTTAGCAATTTGTTGATGTCATCGGATAGTGTTTGATGAGAAACGTCGAAAAATGGTTTTTTGCCATACGCCCACTTTTAAGACCGTTTTTTGACCTTTTAAAATTTTTTTCACCCCCCCAGAAATTTTTTCATAAATTTCAAAACTTATTTCCGACAGCAAGCTGACAGGTTGCGATTATAGCATTGATCTGACAAATAATTATCGTAATCCTAGGCTAACTGTCGATGAAAATTATTAGAATTTATGCACGAAGTGAAAAAGACTAGATTCTTGCGATTTCGGTCGGTTTTACTCAACCCAGACCCACCAGAATTCGGATGCTGCCCACGTATGCTCATGACCACATGCGGGCGTAGCACTCCCAGAATTCAATTACTTCGCAATTTTTTGACGTCAAAGGATAGTGCTCGACGAGAAACGATGAAAAATGATGTTTTTCGCCATACAACCATTTTTTGACCTTAGAAAAATCACGCCCAGTTATGTGCTTAAATGGGGAATCTCTGATCCTTGTCTGGCAAATAGGTACCTACATATAAACGAGCGTATTTCTCTTCAATTCTATCCATATGAATTTGGCTACAAATATGGTAGTTTAGTGAGCAGCTCACCAATGGGAAGGTCACTCTAGTCTGTAGCTCGATGCTTTAATGTACCTACCTATCGGCAGAAATAATACATAAGTTTCGAGTTTTTCCGTATTCATCAGTTTATTTACGCCTCATAGCTTTCGCTTTAGAGAACAAATATCAATAATGCTTAAATAGAACCACTGACCAGCGAAAACATCACAAAACGAGTTAAAGATAGCCAATAAATTTATATGGAATCAAAGGAAACGGAACACGGCACGAACATAAAAAATCTAACACTAATGAAATTTATAACTTACAATAAAACTGCGTTAATGTTTTTAATTTTTGCTAATTCATTCGGATAATCGTAAAACATCTATTTAGCGAATAGCGATGAACACAAAACAAAGATAAAACTAGCAGTACAACAGTATACGTAATGCTTAAAGCATGATAGAGGGGGAATAATTAAAATACGATAAGTATCTTAGTCAATATTTATAGTTTAGAAGTGCGCCTAACAAAAACTACAACAAAATTTGACACAAAAACCGCCGAAAAATTTGAAGTGCGACAGTAATACAGACGTTTAGCAAAAATCAACAGACAGCTATGGCTGCGTAGTTGTAGTGCACGGCAGAAAACAACGACTCCGATTTCGCATCTGATTATCCCAGCCGCAGGATGTTTATCATGTCTTATGAACAGCATTCATGGAATTAAAAGTACCAAATAGTGTACAGTAAGTTTTTAGCAATACAGCCCATTGGTTGCCACGGGTTTAGAATAAATAATAAATGATATAATAAATACATAATTATAAGTGATAAAGTGTCTGTGCCGGAACTTTGATACTAGTTGACGCTACAAAAGAAATACAAAATTTTGAAAGTAAAAACAAGAAACTATAAACAATGCGCAACTCCGAGGTGTATCCGTTTGACCTTATGCACTAAGATGCTAGTACTGCATGCAAACCTAAGTAGTGCATGTAGGAGTTGGAATTTCTAAGATACACCTTATCAAGACTGTTAAGCTTTAAAATGCTCTTTAGATTATGCAAGCTAACGAATTTTGGACAAAACACGCTATTAACTAACAAGGAATGTTTTGATAAACGTAATTTGTAAGATATTTGAAAAGAAATTTAGTTTCCAACTGAACACGAGTGATAGATCACATGCGATTAGATAGTCATCCAGGGGTGTGAAGAGTGTTAAATATTCGGGTCTACGACCTTTTGGCGCCGGCAACTTATAAATGATTCTAATTAAATCAATTTTGAAGCAATTTTGAAATAAATTATATATTCAGAAAGCAGGTTCTACAAGCTACAAAATAGTATATTGTTTTCTTTGATTCGATGAGTTTTCATTTGTGTACGACTGAAAAACTAGAAAATCCAGTGTATTTTTAGTTACATTTAACTATCTCACTAAATTTAATGATATTCTAGGAGTAATTTATTCCATCACGTAGAAAATTGAATGGGCTTTCAGAATCTGCATTATACTTCAATCATAACTGAAATGTAAATAATGAATAATATTACAAAGAGTGTGGCGCCAAAACGTCCCATTTCGTAAATATTCAGTAGATAATGTGAAGTTTTGGGGTCAAGTCAGCTATGCGATCATAGATAGTTCACCAGGCTAATCGTTTGAATCGCCCAGTCAGAAAATTTTTGGAATAACCCCTGGCCCTAGAGCGACGTCAAAAAAGTGCTGATCAACGTACGATAATGACCAAATGGCTTCTCGGCACAGTAAGCGGCGGTTGACGATCCGTGATAAATCATTGCATGCCATCACTGAATTACGCAACAAGCGCACTTCGGTTTTTTCATGCTATCCCTATCATCCAAATGAACCATTTCGGGCTGAGCAGCTTTAGGGGACAGCAAAACCTTGTGCTCCACTTGGTCGACCACCTTTTGTCCACCGGTTTCGGACGAATTCTTCTTGTTTGTCATCGTCTTCGGAATATTACGAATATCTGATGGTTTTTTGGCAATTTTTAACGACTCCGCGGCGGAAAGTGATTCGGTCAACGGTTCAGCGGCGGATTTTGTTAGTCCTACGGTTTTCAACGGAACGCTTTCTGAAATCGTGCTAGGTTCAACTTCGACTCTACCATCCGGGCTCGTCACACCTTCCGTCATAACAGAAGAAGGTGGCGCGAGTGGAGACGGAATTTGACGGTACGGCTTGTGCTTAAATTCTTCGATAATTGGCTCGACTTCGAAACAAAGCGAACCGTCGGGTCGGAATGGATTTTCATGATCTTCCATCCTGTTTACAAACAGAGAAAAGGTGAATTGAAGCCAATTATTGACATGACCACTAAAAGCAAACCAGCGTCACAAGCGCAACCCATACGCCCTCCATAGCCCAATGTGTGCACTGGGAGGCATAGGTAGGCGGCACAAAATTCTGGGGGTGCAAGATTTTTGGAAGATCAAAAAAATGCCCTAAAAATGGTGGTATGGCGATAGAAAACTTATTTTTCAACGTTTCTCATCGAGCACTCACTATCCAATAGCATCAAAAATTGAAAAAAAAACAAAAAAATTTCAAGAATTGAATTCTGGGGGTATTTTGGTTTCTCGGGGAGGGAGGTGCATACCCCCAAACCCACCCCCACGCTCAGGTGTGCTGGGAGGGGAAGGAGCAAAAAACGTCGCGCTATTTCGTAGTAAGTTTTAGAACTACTTTATTGCTTAGCGATTTTGGCCTTCTGATAATGGCATGGTTAATAATTATCTTACATGCACATGGTCAAAAATTCTGGGAGGGGTAAAACAAGTTTCCATGGGGGGAGTTAATGTTTAAAGTTATTACTATACATGCACAGCATGGGAATTCTGGGGGGGTGAAAACCTAAAGTGCCTTTTTGGGCCCAAAAATGGCCGGTACGCGTTAAAAAACATCGTTTTTTGACGTTTCTGACGATACTCTATCCTTCTAGAGCATAAAATCATGAAAAAAATTTCGAAAAAAGTCGAATAAATTGACCAATATATCGCTTAAAACATGAATATATGGCGCGAAAAGCCGAAAATTTGGCGATTTTGAGCAAATAGATATCCAAAAACCATAAAAAATACACTTTTTCTACCAATTTTCAGGTATAATCAACGTATTATTCATTCAATGAAATCTTGACCTTCCACAATGCTCTGGCGTAAAAGATAATAGTCTAGACTTTACACCTAAATGGCCAACTCAATAGTTTGCATTAAAATCCGTAAAAAATTTCTTTAAATTTTCCAAAATAAAGTAATCAAAATACTCGCCTCGCCATCGTAATCGGATATGCCGCATAATATACTTCGATTTTTGCGTTGTTTAGGGAAGTCTAATTGTTTAGCACATTCCTATGGCTTCTGCGCATATAGGGAAATGTTCCCTAGTCCCCTCCTTTTACATCCTTAACAAGGAAGGAATTCAAATATATTCACCTTATTTGTTCCATCGGAGCATTTTTCTTTGGTAGTTCCCTGCTTTTATTTAATACTTCAGGCCATATATCCGTACTAGCCATTCAAACAGGATGAAGGACAAGGGAGATCGTTTGAGTTTGCGCAAGTTTGGACATATCGTTGAAAAAAGGCGAAAATTAGACTTGTGTATAGACCGCACATTGAATGAACAAAAATTGAATTTTAATTGCGTGCGAGGTATTAAAAGTTTTCCACGATTTCTCTAAAATTTATACGCCTAATGTCCTCATTCGCTTCGCCTGCAAATTCAACAGTCAATTCCAGAGGCGTAGCCAGGATTTTGGTTCGGAGGGGGCATAAACAAAATTTTTAAGACCACTTTTGCATTGAATGCCAGTAACGTTATGTATAGTAAAACTGAGTTTTTCGACCTTTAGTAGTGTAGCCCAGCGTTTTTTTGTACAAGGTCCGTTTGTACATGCACAAAGATGGTCCCTAAAAGTCTTTGTACATTTTGAAGACACAAATTTTTGAGTACTATAATATGGTACGGTAGCGATTTTAGTGTAGTAAAAACAGTTGTTCGACTTTTGGTAGTGTATTTTAACTAATTTCTGGGTCTCTAAGGGCAAAAATCACTAATAATCGTCTTAAAACGGCGCGAAGCGCCGAAAAATTTGACATTTTTCCTTTTGAAATGCAATTTCTGCCAGTATAAAGATATATAGAACACACAATTACTCATTTCGGCGCGAAGCGCCGAAAATTTTTACGAATTTTAGACCTTTTTTGAAATTTTTGTCTTCCCAAAAATCTTTGTACCTGTACAAAGACGGTCCCGAAAAGTCTTTGTACATCGGGAAAAATCTTTGCCGAATATAAAAAACACTGATGTAGCCTAGCTAATTTATGGGTTTCTGACGATCAAAAATACAAAAAGTGTAAAGCGGCTCTAAGTGCCGAAAATTTTTGGAATTTCTACCGTTTTCATGTAGAATTTACGGCCTTTCTATTGACAAACATTTCGGAAATTATAAGTGGCGCAAAGTGCAGAGAAATTTAGTCATTTTTTACCGCCCTTAACATTTTGTAGTTCGGCGAATACTAATAGTCTGACAGAGCAGAAAATTATCAAATTTGTACAAAACAATTTTGACAGTTCAAGCTTCTAACAAGAAAAGTGCGAATTACTAACTTTGTCTGAAGATATTGTGAGTGATTCAGGCTTTTAAGCGCAATGCTGGAGCTTTTCAAAAAGAAAGAACAGTAACTGGCGGCGCTATGCGCCGGAAAATTTTGACGTTTTTGCACTTTAAACTCAATTCATATCGCTTAAATCATACAAAAAAGACAAATTAATGCCGGCGCGAAACAGCGAAAATTTTTAGAAATTCCCAACTCTTTTGCCTGGCTTGTTCTCCTTAAAATCTCGTTGCACATGTACAACGAGATTTTACGGTTGCGGGGGTCTGGAATGGCGCGCTCAAGCGTTCCTAGCGGGGTCCGAGGCAGAGTCCCGAAAAATTTTGTAAAAAAGCATTTTAATGTTAAATAGTAACGTTAAAATTTTCGCAAAATCGGCCAAATCTCGATTCTGAATGCAAGCCCAAAAACACTTAAAATGTGAACTTATACATTGCACAAAACTTCTGAGCTGAAATGCGTTTTTTGACCTCCGCTAATTACATAGCGCAGCAACGGGTCGCTGCCAATAAGATTTAGAAAAATGTATCAATGAAAATTTTGTTCTTACCGTTTTCAGGCCCATTTTGGCCTTCTTATTTTCAAGATGCACAGAAAACAGGAAATGCGCTAAAACATAAGAAAATTTGGCCATTTCTTTCATTCAAAATAGTATTATGTGTCCTTGTAAAGAAAGACAAACAAAGCAAAGAATAGACAAACTGGTACACAAAAGACAAAGAAAGCAGAGAATAGACAAACTGGTACACAATCATTTTCGCACTTTTACTATTAGGCTCAACAAGCATGCGCAGTTTCAATCAACGAACAAATAGTGCATTAAATTACTAAAGTGATGTGAAGTGTTGGATTATTTTAGCTGATTCAAGCTTTTTAATTCATTAGATCTATATAACAATAAATACTAATGACTCGGCGCGAAGCGCCGAAAACATTTTGACGTTTTTGACTTTTTGAACTCAGTTTTCTGGACAAACATCATTGCAACAGACAAATCAACAATATTTCTGAAAAAATTTCGGGGGGGGCATGTGCCCCCAATGCCCCCTGGCTATGCCTATGGTCAGTTCATTTATCCGCTCCATAGACTGCAAAATATGGGTCATTAGTCCGAGATATTGCCATTCAGCCGGATTCCTTTCAAAATCATGTGACGGGGATTGAAGTAAGGGTGCAGTCTTCAAGCTCCGTTAAAGTTCCTTTCAACCATTTTTGGCCTTCATTTTGCCTCTTGTGCCCCACAAAATTGTCCATTTTAGCGATCTAGAACCCACGTGCATGTCTGCTAATGAGACTCTAGCGAAACAGGGCCGTTTTGAATGGAACAGACTACAGTGCATAAACTCGCCCAAAAAACAATTTTCTTAACACCCGATTTTTTCATCGCACAACCCGCCTTATGTATAACAAAATTTGCTTGTCGAGCAAGTGAAAAATTGAGCACTACAGTAATTAGTATGTTTTTCGAGCGGATCCATGCACTACACATGTACTTGGTTTCAAAAACTATTTTAGGTAGCGCGAATTTAGCGCGTACCTATAATATACTTGGGTACCCCCAACACCTGTGCACCCCCTACAGCTATAACGGGACACTTCTGGAAGGTGCGGTTTTTTTTAAAAGAAAGATAATAAAAAAATTCGCTGCCCGTGTTTTTTGTTTTTCTTGAAACTCAAAATTGACTGTGTAAAGAAGGTGTAAAGTTTTTGTGTAACGTTATAACATAGGACAAATTTTGGGACCTTTTTACTGCGGCATGTGGATAACTGAGTATTGATGACTCGAAGGATTGAACAGGATAGGATAATAGAGGGATGAATTCTTCAGATGACACTTTTTTTGTTTTTGAAATTCGCATTAGTTATCGAATGGCAGTGTAAAGAGTGCGAAAATCTGGGGGTGAAAAAGCACTTTTTGGTCGAGTTTTCAACCTGCCTATGTCCGATACTAACTCCGGTTATGAGTTTTTTAAAATGTTTTCTGACAGAAATGTAGAGCGGATCAAGGGCTACATTCTGCATATAAGCAAAGTCTTCTATGCTCTATGGTGAGTTAGATCCTGGGGTTTAAAGTTTACACTCTAGTGGATGGTGTAAAAAAACGGATTTTAACTAAGATTTCTCTGCCAAATTTTTCCGCTTATGAGTCAGTGTAAATCGAAGACAGCATTAATAAAGTGCCTCTCAGGGGCTAAACATCGCAGCAAACCGCATTTAAAAAAACGCAATATTGAGTTATTTATGGGGGTGTAAAGTTCGAAATCAGAGGTAAAAAATGGGCGAAAAAACACGTTTTTTACGAAGTTTGATTGATAAATCATACCAAATAATTTTTGCAACAGAATTTTGGCACACAGGAATGTACTACGATTTAAAAGCTACAAATTGTACCAAACCGAATTTCTTTAAACTCAATGGGGAGTTCGGTACGGAATTTTAAAGTTTACAGTGTTCTAAATGATGGAAAATACGTTTTTGTTGCGTTTTTTGTTCGCCACTTTCTCCGTCCAGAAGTCGGGATAAGTCTAATAGAATAAAAATAAAGTGCTTTATATCGGATGCATGTCAAAGCAAATTGTCTATACATTAATATTTAGCGAGTGTAAAGTCAAAAATTTGGAGTTTAAAATGCGTTTCTGTCTTGTTTTTTCTGCCTGCTTCTCCGGTTACGAGTCAGGGACACGTTTATCAAGTCTAGAAATGGACCAGGAACCAAATTTGATATGCCAGTCTGGCACATATGTTTACACTCTACGGTGTTGTAAAGTAGTTTACACCAATTGTTAGTTTGCCCATAGAACATTATGTAGACTTAATTTTTTCATAAATATTAATCGTAATATCGGAACAATATCAAAATTACGAATCTGACTAAAATCTTCTTTACACTAGGTGTTTACATGAAGTTTACACTACATATGTATTTATCTTCGTTTTTGAGCATTCCAGAAACCTAATTTTTTCCTGGAGTCTAGAAGTTTTCAAAGGATCAAATGTGAGACGTCACGTAGGTGCGTTTGTTTACATCCAACAGTGATGTAAAGTAGTTTACACTCATTGTTTATATGTCCTCAGACCATTGTAGAGACATAATTTTTTCATGAATGTTGATCATAATATCCGAGTAATTTTTTACACTGCATGTTAGCCTTTGTTCTAGAGCATTGCAAAAACCGAAATTTTTTCCTGAGATATAAAAATTTACAGGGAATGAAATATATACGTCAGTTGGGCGCGCTTGCTTACACTCAGCAGTATTGCAAAGTGGTTTAAACCTAATGTTTATTGTCTTTAAAACATTATGGACTCATTTTTAAATAAATGTTGAAAGTAATATGGGAGCAATATCAAAATTACGAATCCGACTAAAATATTCTTTACGCTATGTGTTTGTGTAAAGTTTACATTACGTGTTAACCTTAATTCGATAGACTTGCAGAGACTTTGTAACTGAAGTCAAGAAATTTTCAAGGATTCATATGTGAGACATCAATTAAGTGAGTTTGTTTACCCTCAAAAGTAATCTAAAGTGATTTAAAAATTATGTTCAAGTGTCCTTAGATCATTGAAGAGATGTAATTTTGTCTTAAATGGGTTGCATTAAAGTTAAATCCTTCTTAGCCGTGTTTATAATATGTTTCACAAAATCTTGCACATGGAGAGCTATCGTTTAATTGATGTAAATTGCCTGCAAAAGTGGTTTAAAATGAACCAGCAATCACACTACTGTGCACAGAAGTCGACAAAGATATGCAGCTTTATTGTAATCATGTACATTAATAAGCCGTAAACTGTTAGTATTCTCTACACCTAGTAGTTGTGTAAAGTTTGCACTATTCATTTGTTGTTAATATGTAGTCTATACTACAAATTTATTTTACTACCAAATCAAAGCGTTAGTGTTCCTTACATTTGATATTTGCGTGAAGTTTTTGAATTTTTGCCGAAAAACTTTGCCTTCTAATTTACCAACATCCCGCCTTTTCCATTTTCTTAAAGTTTAAAATCTTTTATAAGTCTCTTAATAATTTAATGGTAGGTTTTAACTTTAAGTTTCTCTTGGTTTACAACTCTCGCTTAGCAAGCTCATTTTTCAAAACTTTTTCATAGTGATCAGATTAGTCGCGTTTAGTTTGGAATTGGTGGACGGTCGTTATTTTATTACTCGGCTTAAATAAACCAAGTGACTATCTTTTGATTATTTTCTTTATCGCAAATTCAAACACCCAATTTTCAATTTGAAAATTGACCCAATTTTCAATTTGAAAATTGATCCAATTTTCAATTTGAAAATTGAAAATTGGGTGTTTTCAATTTCAAAAGTCACAACACATTGTGCTTGTGTATTGATTGAGTGAGGATTTGCAATGTGAATTCGTTGGTTAAATATTTGTGCTTGATTATAAGTGAACTGCACATTAAGAAGAAATAACTTAATGGAGTTTTAATTTGAAAATGGATGGTGTCAATAAGGTTGTCTTGTTTAAAAAGGATAATGCTGATGTTAAGAACAATATTGTTTTCCGCGTTCTTGGACTGTTGTCATTATTGTGGCATATTACTGATTGTGTTTACTGACTGATGTACTGAAATCACGCTAATTAAAAGTAGTGTACTAGCAAAGAAAAATGCTCCGATGGAACAAAAAAGATGAATATACTTGGAATTGTGGATTATTATGGATGTAAAAGGAGGGGACTAGGAAAAATCTACCTAAAGTCGGAAAATCTGCTAAAAATCACACTTTCTCTAAGCAACGCAAAAAATCGATGTATATTCTGCGGCCTCTAAAAAAGTGTCTTTTTTAAATAATGTTCGAAGTTTCAGATAAGAGTGTATAAACGTAATCTATCAAGGTTACTTTTTTAAATTGCTGGCACCTGATTGATAGAAAACTAAGAGGTATTGTATTTAAAGTTGTTTTATTTTGTTATGAGCATTATAGCAAGCAAAGCAGGAGCCGATTGATTAGTGCACACAATCGTTTCGGGCATGCTAGTGTATCTACATTTAGTCTGTTTCAAGTCAACTTACGCGTTTCCTACTGTTTTAAACCAACCATGTCTTCAATTGTCTTCGATGTTTGCTATTTCATTCAATTGGCTTGGAAGACTGTTAGTTTACTTAATATCATTTCCCATAGCTACTGCATAGCTAACGTGCTGCTGTTTCAATCATTGTTATGGTTGAATATTTATTTTAATCTGTTGGCCGCAGAATATACATCGATTTTTTGCGTTGCTTAGAGAAAGTGTGATTTTTAGCAGATTTTCCGACTTTAGGTAGATTTTTCCTAGTCCCCTCCTTTTACATCCATAATAATCCACAATTCCAAGTATATTCATCTTTTTTGTTCCATCGGAGCATTTTTCTTTGCTAGTATATAGTCTACTTCACGGACCCTTGTGCATGGAATTCAATTTTTAACGATCTAGCGAACAACTACAAAAGTGGTTTCTACGCAGCTCTGACCTTAGCACACTTTTGCATAATAGAACTTCGTATGAATATTCATTGCTACGCACAAAATCCCGATTGCCACTTCAATTGGACTGCTTTCGTAATCAATTTGCATTTAATCAAAAATTGTGATCCATGCATATGGTTTCGTGAAACAGATTATAGGTACCTATGCACCTACTGTATTACTTTATCTATTGTTTGTTTCACATAACTTCGTGCATAAATTCTAAGAATTTTCGCCGACAGTAAGTCGAGGGTTACGACAATTATATATCAGATCAATGCTGTAATCGCAATCTATCAGATTATAGTTGAAGATGGTTTTAAAATTTATGATCGAACTTGAGTGAGACAGAATATAAGTGTGTGATCAATCAAAGGATAACAAGCATGTGCTTGGTCTTATTTTTGAAATTAGCAAAAAAACGTACCAGTAGGCCATAAGACTTGCATAAGACTCCAAAATTCTATTTTTAGTAAATATTTTGGCGATTCCACCGAGCCAAAACCCCCAGAATTTTCTGGCTGTCCATGTATGAGGCAAACACTAATAGAATTAATTGAAAAAACAGTGATTAACACAGGAATTATGGCAAGCAGTGAAATTTGCAAGATGGCGCATAAATGTTCTTCGCTGCATTCACGATTATTAATTTAGCATTAACAATAATTATCAGAGGATCAGTAACGCTGGCATATTTTAAGCATAATCAGTATGTTCCGCCTACTTAGCGGAGTAGCTTAAGAAATTTCTTTTTCCGTCTCGAACTCTTTACACTAAAACGACCACAAATCAAGAAATATTGCCTTAAAAGAGAAAAAAATTGGTTTTTGAGTTATTGTAACCTCCTACATTATATAAC
This sequence comes from Mermis nigrescens, assembly GCA_036768485.1. Classification (NCBI taxonomy): domain Eukaryota; kingdom Metazoa; phylum Nematoda; class Enoplea; order Mermithida; family Mermithidae; genus Mermis; species Mermis nigrescens. Next base: position 28,182 of record JAVLUZ010000852.1, read on the forward strand.
TAATTTAGCTGCACAAAAACCAAAACCGAGTTAGATAAGCTTTAGGACCCGCTAAGAGTAAAAATCCGTATACTTTACACTTTTGTGCAACAACCATTAAGTGTAAAGAAATTTTAAGGTCTAATTCGTAATCTACAACTCAGGGGAAACATTTTTAAAAAAATTGGCCCTACACAAAAAGTCTGATACCCAATGCTCTGGGCGGAAAAGTGTTTTTCAGTGTAAACTTTACACTTGTGCTAATAACGCTATATTGGGTGTATAGAACCAAAACAAACTAGGATCTGTAATACTTAGGTCAGGGCATATTTTAAGCATGATCAGCATTCTCCGCCTACTTGAAGGAGTAGCTGAAAAATTTCTTTTTTCGTCTCGAACTATTTACACTAAAAACGATCACAGATTGAGAAATATTGCGTTAAAAGAGAAAAAAATTTCAGGTTTTGAGATAAACCAAAATTGAGTTAGATAAGCTTTAGGACACGCTAAGAGTAAAAGACCCGTATACTTTAAACTTTTGTGCAACAACCATTGAGTGTTGAGAAATTTCAAGGTCCGATTCGTAATCTACAACTCAGGGGAAACATTAAAAAAATTAGCCCCCCACAAAAAGTTTGATACCCAATGCTCTGGGCGGAAAAGTGCTTCTCAGTGTAAACTTTACACTTGTGTTAATAATGCAATATTGGGTATACAGAAAAAAGAAACTAGGATCTGTAACGCCTAGGTCAGGGTACACTTTAAGCATGATCACCATGTTCCGTCTACTCAGCAGAGTAGCTGAAGAAATTCCGTTCTTCGTCTCGAACCCTTTACACTAAAACAATCACAGATCGAGAAATATTGCGTTAAAAGAAAAAATTTTACGTTATGAGATATTTTAACCCTCTACATTATAAAACCAATTGGACTGCACAGCAACCAAAATTGAGTCAGATAAGCTTTAGGACACGCTAAAAGTAAAAAACCCGTATACTTTACACTTTTGTGCAACAACCATTTAGTATAAAGAAATTTTAAGGTCAGATTCGTAACCTACAACTTGAGGCAACATTTTATGAAAAAATTGGCTCCCCGCGTGAATTGTTTGATACCCAATGCTCTGGGCGGAAAAACGCTTCGCTTCTCAGTTGTAACTTTACACTTGTGCTCATAACGCAATATTGGGTGTATAGCAACAAAATAAACTAGGATCTGTAACGCTAAGGTCAGGGCACATTTTAAGCATAATTAGCATATTCCGCCTACTTAGCGGAGTAGCTGAAGGAATTTCTTTTTCGTCTAGTACCCTTTACACTAAAACGATTACAAATCAAGAAATATTGCGTAAAAGAGAAGAAAAAAGGGTTTTGAGATATTGTAATCCTTTACAACATAAAACCAATTGGACTGCACAAAAACTAAAATTGAGTTAGATAAGCTGAAGGACACGCAAAGAGTAAAAACCCCGTATACTTTACATTTTTGTACAACAACCATTGAGTGTAAAGAAATTTTAAGGTCAGATTCGTAATCTACAGCTCAGGGGTAACATTTAACAAAATTGGCTCTCCGCAAATGATTCGATTTTTCGGTTTACACTTTACACACTCATTGCTAACTCGGTATTGAATGTAAACAAAAAAAACACCAACATCAAATTTTTTGATTATCTATCGATTTAAAAAACCGCACCTCCCATGTGTGTGCCGTTGTTGCTGTGAAGGGGGACACAAATTTCGCACTCGCTGTGATAAACATAAAAACAATGGCCAAGTATATTATAGGTAGCGCTATCGCGCTACCTATGATGAATTGATGTTGCACGATTTTCTCTCACCAAAAAATTGCACCTTGAAAGTGCGTCATTCCGCAATGATCATATATGCACGTGGTCAAAAGTTCTGTGAGGTGGTAGACCGAGTTTCCTTGAGGTAAAGGGGTAGGGATAAATGAGTACTTAATTTTATCATTTAAAGACAAATTTTGATACTTAATTCGTTGTATTTCATTCTTCAATGAATTTTTGTGGTTGAATTTGCATGAAAAATAACAACAAGGGCGACAGGATTACCTAAGTAACATCAAATAAATAATAAATAATGAAAGAAAAGTATTTTTGAATAAATTGAAGAGTTTTTTATTTCAAGTTTTTTTCATTTGACGCTGTTTCATGGTGCGAGCGATAGGCTTTGGTCTAAAATGGCCTACAGGAGTACGCTTTTTAAAAGTCCTAGTAAGAGGATACCCCCATACCCCCAGTATGAATGTGTGGCAGTGCTAATCGTTAAGTACATTAAATGAATACATTCAACCATATTTGATAAAATAGTCAGCTTGTACTTTGTCATTATAACAGTATTTGTAATCAGCTCTGATATAAATCAATTAAGCGATTGGTTTTATGCATGTTAAAAGAAATGAACATAAGCTTTTTATATGCGTAAGAGATATTCTTCAATGAGAATATGAATTCAACGAAATAAAAATAGAAAGACATAACTTACCTTCGTCTAATTTCTGGGGGCACAGCTGTCGTGGTAAGAATAGCAGAACTATTAACGCTACCGGTTAATGATGAAGCAGCAGCTATTGTACCGTCGTTGAAAATATAGCTAATTTCAGACGGGGGTTCTATACTGCAAGGCTGCTCACTATCCACAAGTTCTACTCGCAGTTTTGCCAAGGAGTTAGAAGGTGAATAAGAACGGACTCTGTAAAAATAAATGCAATGAAACGCAATATTATAGTGAAGAAAAAATACTAGATACAACAAAAAAGCTCAAATATATTTGGAAATATGCACTACTAAGGTACAAAAGAAGGGAATCGTAAGAACGTTACCGGCGCATGCAGAAGTAGGAAAAAATCAATCACCGAGAAATTCAATGGAGCCTAAGCTGGCGAAAATGGAGGTACGTTTTTACATTTCTGATAGAGCTTCACTCCATACACTAGTACGAAGACCTTGAGAGAAAGCAATAGATTTAAAAGAGGTCTTCATGTATAGTCAGCTAGGCTGATGCATCGATTTAGACGAATCGTCTACACAGGAAGCACGATTTAGACTCTTAGAATAAAAGTAAATAACTAAATATGTCGGTTGAGCAAATCAGTAAACTTTTGCAGGTTTTTCACAAGAATTTTGACATTCTCGAAATTCTCTCATGTCAATCGTTGTAGCTCGGAGGAAATGACGAAAAGAATTTTTTTGCGAATATTGGTGATGTCAGAAATATGCAGCAAAAACGCAATATCGTATGCGAAAAGAAAAAGAATATAAGAAACGATAAAATTACGAATTTTCATGATAGCACGAATTCAATTACCAATCGCTTTTCTAGGTATATACAAATAAAGGGCATGAAGAAACATAACGACTGGAAATTTCGTTTCGTTTGATCAACTTCGATATAACAATAAACCAATGACGATCTCGCTCTCAGTCAAAAAAATGATTCCTTCATACACAAAACCAAGCAAAACTAGTTTTTCGAGGACAAAAAGTGCAAGCGAACGTTAATGGCGGCGTCCGCTGAACCACCATATTTTTCGAAATAAGAAAAGAAATACCCATTTCAAGGCAGACCTTTTATCACCAACTTCTTTTGAAAATTTTTCATGCATTTCTTCTTCGCAATAAACCGTGAAATAAAATAGAGTCGAGCGTTTGTTAAGGCTAAAAGGCAAATGTCAAACTCATTGCGCTTATTTGTTAGAAGGACAACGTAATTATCGCCCCATTCGTTTTCAAATTCGAAAGAATGAGAATCGTTCTCGCTCAAAAAGCGGACAAAATCTTTTTATCATTTTCTATCGCAATTAAGCCAGCAATAACGAAGAAACGTAGGAAAAAAACAAAAATAAACGAGAACGTTGAGAATTAAGAATTAAATTTAAGTGAAAAAACCAGTAGTCATTAGGTACTAAATTAAAAGTCGATCCGAACGATGTCCTTATTCGTCCTTTAGGAACACACAAGAATGACCGGAAATCATGCATGCGACAGATAAATGCGCAAGATATAGACAATGCGGAAAGGCGCAACTAAGAATATCAGAGACACAATCGTGCTATAAACCTATGACAAACATAAGCAGAGGCAAGAAGTACTATTTGCTAGCATTGCTGAAACGGCCGGAAAATGAGTGTTGCATCTTAAAGCATGCCTTCATCCTCTCAATTCAACGCACAGCGCTTACATCGATACGCAAAGCTTATGTTTTGAATGCAGGCATTCCCCGTCTAGCCTTCTAACCATAGCGACTAGTGGTTATAATGCTACGCGTTCCTAGCTGCCTACATGTGTCGAAGATGAACGTATAGATTTTTGATTAAAAATAGGACTAATTTTCTGTCGGAATATAAAAATCTGCATTACACTTCACATACACGAGATTCGACTATATTATTAATTACTAATGAGTAAAAAAGAGGAGCACATGCAGATTATCGGTATAACAAGTTAAAAGAATGCTATTGATATTGGGAAGCAGGTCCGTATTCAGACGGAACGCACCTACTATGATTAACACGGTTCCCATGTTATATAGTCCAAAACAGCCCAAGTTTGAGTTTTTCTGGATTGTTTTTCTTAGTAATGCGCAAAAATTGCAAAAAGCAGTTCAGAAATATAGTCCATTTCAGGACACCGTGTGCACGAGAATCAATTTTTAGCGTTCAAGCCAGTGGCCACAAAAGTGTTTTCTAGTCGGTCTACATTAATACAATTTCGCATCGCACTTAAACTTCATATGCTTATCAACTGCTATGCATGATACAATGATTGCTGCGTTAGTTTAAACAGCTTTGGTAATTCATTTACATTATGTTTTTGAAATTTTTCGTCAATGCTGCAAGATGGTAAATATGCCATTATTTTTGCGTACCTCTAACGGTTATTCGATATCCGACTTCAAATTTTTTGGGGCCCCGCCGAAATGAAATCCTGGATACGAGTTTGCTGTAAAGTTGACTGTCTCGCAAATGATTGAATTATATAAATAAGTTTCTCTCTAAAAATAAGGGATCGACCTTCAAAGGGCTATAGAAGGCTCTTGGCCTTTTCTTAACGGTCAATTTTTTAGAAAATAAGGTAATACAAGGAAAAGTCAACTGGGACGAAAAACATAACTTAAAATTCTATTCGAGGATTCAAGTCCCGCACGTCCGACTAGCCATGTTTTCATTTTTGATGAGCCGTATGAAAGATAAAAACAATGCATATTACATCAAAAGTAAATCTAGCACGAAGCGTCCAATTACTAGCCCATAAGTGTGCTTAAGCTGTCTTGGCTATCCGTGTAAGCTTTGAGATTTTTAAGTTTTTCTTTGATGGGTCCTTGAAGAGGAAGGACATTCCTTTATTTAAGTGCAGAGTTGATGAAACACCCCGGCCTGAATATGTACGCTTTCCCCATGCGGGTTTTCAGATGTCTGATTCTAGTTTATCATTAAGGTATAGTTCTTTTGTAACAGAACAAAATTTTGAAATTTCCTCATTTCGCATAAGAATATGCTCGTTGTCAAAATTCATTGCACATAGGTACCACTGAGATGCAAAAAATCGAAAAAATCATATATAAGTTTAAGGCACACCTGGGCGTGGGGGGTTGGGGGGGTATGCACCCACCCGAGAAACCAAAATACCCCTCAGAAATCAAAATACCCCCAGAATTCAATTTTTGAATTTTTTCTATCGTTGGTTCGCAATTTTTTGATGCCAAAGGATAGTGCTCGATGAGGAACGTCGAAAAATGCTGTTTTTTCGCTATACCACCATTTTTAAGGCCATTTTTTGACCTTTGAAAAATCTTGCACCCCCAGAATTTTCTTGCTGCCCACGTATGGAAGGGCGATCACATAAAATTAAAGCTCCATTTTTTGCATTCAACGCGCTACAAAATGAATGCGGCGTAGCCGAGAATTCTAAATTTCTGACACGAAATTGGATAAGCAGTGCAAAAATCACATCCTCTTCAAATCTGTTTACTTAATTAACCTGAGCCAAGAATGAGCGACCGTCCCTTGTCCCTTATAAATATTAATACTATCAAAAATTTTTTACAATCCTAGATCTTGAAAGCAAGGATTAACAACGCTTGATCAGATAACGCAAAAAATAACAAATCTTTGGGCAGCCAAAAACCAATAGTTACCTGGATGGGCGTAGAGTATAGTAACGTATTACTGAGCATACGTGACCCCGAAGGGGTTGACCCTGTAGAATGGCTACTGACCCCGCAAAATGGCTGCGACCCCTCAGAGTTATCGATTTTTTCGTAAAATTATAAAAAGTGTGCCTTTAAAGCGTTTTTAGTTCATTTTTGGCTCAAAAGTCTCAAATTTTCGGCGCTTCGCTCCACATACAGATTATTTAGCTATATATTCATTAATTTACTTTTTCAAATTTTTTCTAGATTTGTCATCTTTTTATGTCCTAAAAAGAACGAGCGTTGTCCATAAAAGTATTTTTGACGTATACCCATCCTTTTTAGTTTAAAAAAAACACTTTCTAATAATTTTTTAGACCTGACCCCCAGAATTCCCATGCTTTACATGTGTGATACTAGGAATATTTAATAGAAGCGCAGGACAGAATTATTGTTTTCTCAGCGTTCTGCAATGTAAATGACGGATTTCAGGAAATTTCGAAACCTTTAGAAGTCAATGTGAAAATGTATTCACGCTGTCAAAAATTCTTAGGCGAAGAGCCAACAACTAAAAGATAACAAAAATAGCTGGAATAGAAAGTTTTAATAATTCGCTGCCTAGGTATTAAAATAACTAATATTTCTTCAGTGAACGCCACACATGGGCAGGGTTTTCAGGTCTCAATGAAGTAACAATTAAATTTTCAAAAATTCATTTTTCGAGTTTTTCGACTCCAATGGATAGAGATTGATAACAAACGTCAAAAAACTGTTTTTTTTGCACCTAATATTAGTTTTCGGGATGTTTTTGACCCCTGAAAATTGTCGGAGTTCCCAGAGTAAAGGCGCTACCTATGTCTAGTGAATACATATTTACATGTTGCTGCACAAGTAAACATATATACTTATATGATGGGACAGGCATTTCAATACAGCTATATATTTAACGATATTTTAAGCAAGATGGCACTCGTTTTACTCTATTTTTCGGTACATTAATAATGAGTGGCGTTAAAAAACATGATTAAAGAATAAAGAACGATATTGTGATCGCAAAATTATAATTAAATATGGTAATAAGCGCTATTACGCTTACGAATCACATTGTCAGATCCAGCACAAACATCAAGAAACTAGTTTTATATTATATTATATTGAAATACTCAATGCTGCATTACATGGCAAATAGTTATTGTTTCCTGCGTAGGATGATTAGAAAACAGAAGTGATAGATTGAAAAGATATTTGAGCTCGCAAGGAAGGACTCGCCGAAAACTTTTCAAATTTCTAAAAAAATGCGAAAAAGATTATTTTAAAATTAAGTTACTGGTATGCTTTCTTGAATGAAAATCGCACAAAGATTTATGGGGTCATTTTTGTACAATGCACAATTACTTTTTGGGGCAAAGGGATAATAATTTTACCATTTTTTGTGCATCTTTTGAAAGATTTCGAATAAAGTAATTATGGTTTATCTAGCTCCAAGCGTGTGCATTAAATACTCCGAAATCAGTCTTTGTACAAAATTCAAATTATTTTGTGCGGACTCAAACGTCTTTTGCATCTAAGCATCTCTTCTGTCTGATAGGTTTTATGCAGGAAAGAAGTGTTTGAACACTTAGCACTGTTTTTGCTATTTGAAGATAAAATGGACTTTTTTATGATTATGTTACAGTGAATTCATAAGCGCGATGGTGTTTATTACGAGATTCAATTGTCATAAGCGCGATGGCGTTTACTACGAAATTCAATCAGCATATTGCGATTGCAATATCATTTCTAAAACTTTTTGGCTTCAGTTTTGTGCGCAAATTTAGCCGAAAACTCATAAAAATTTCGGCGGATTAATGTTATCGACTAAATTTAGTACCAAAACACTTTTTGGACAAGAAGAGTGTTGCGGATTAAATGCTGGTTTTGTTAAAAAGTGTGCACATTTACAGTGTACCTACATTAAATGTTCAAAAGGTTTTCGCTCGCACAAATACTCTTCCAAAAATTCTTATACATTTAAAAAGAGGCTCGTACAAAAACACAGATATTTACTGATCGTCCAGCTTTTCATTGGATTGCGATCCACTTTCGTATACAAACGTTTGAACTTTAGGCTCAGTCTTTGCCGCACAGCCGAATGAAACTCTGAAAATTTAAATAAATGCGCAATAAAGTAGACACGGTAGCTGAACTAAAATAAACTATGATATATGTGCAAATAAAAAATTATTTTTGCCTCACAGAATGTCTTATGGCACTTCCATTCATTCCTTCATCCAGCTTCGTATTTTTTCATTTGAAACAAAACAACGAATTCTTGCGAATCCTATACCTATTCAAAATTCTCGAGAGCAAATGTACGCAATTGACCTATGAAACGACTGCATAGACTGAACAAGTCATGTCGGACGATTTTAGCATGTGAATTGAAAAATTAGTCCGTGGATTATGACCAGACATGCACAGTATGGGAATTCTGATAGGGAGACTGCGAAATTTCTAAACTGCATTTTTAGGCTCAAAAATGGTAGATATACTTACGCGTCAAGAATATAATTTTTTGGCGTTTCTGACGATGCTTCTAGAATGCATAAACATAAAACAGGTGCAACGAAAAATTGAGCAAATATTGTCAAAAAATGTAGCTAAAAACAGCACCTTACCTACGAATTTTTTTGGGTATCGTGAATTCTGGAGGGGCGGAAATATTGGGGGGGGGAGTGAAAACCTTTCTGGGGGGTCTGGGGGGAGGGTGAATGATTATGACCCATAGCGAATAACAATATCCCTATTATTGTTTTTAAAGTTAAGAGTTAACAGAAAAATACAAAAGCTTTGCTCAGCAATGCAAAATACTAGCCTTTGCTTTTATTATAAATCGACATAGTTCAGTGCTTTACACTGGCGGATTTAGAGGGGGCGGAGGGCAGCCGCTCCCTTTCGTCGTCAAAAAATATTTGGGCGCAATGAAGATTAGATGTGTATTTGTTGATGATTTTATGCCTAGCCATTTTTTCATTATTCTTCAAATTTTTCCGGATCATACTCATTAATTACATTTACTGACTCTTTTTGCGCTCTAAAAAATGTAGAAGAGTAGTTTTTTACAGAACAAAGATTTTATAGCTCTTGCAATGATTTGTCGAGTGTTTTTTCGGCGATATGTGCCGATTTCTGCGTTCATTTTGTAATTTTTTCATAAGAAAACTTTAGAACTTTTCGAAATTTTTTTACTTTCTTTTGCATCGGAAATAATTATGCCTATAAAAAGACAGCAAAAAACCGTTACTTTTAGCATAATAAACGAATTTTTGGACAATGTTTGACACTTATAGGAAAATTTTTACTTCCACCCTCCTGTAAGAAAATCGTGGATCCGCCACCGGTGCTCGATCAAAAAAATGTTACGACAGTTGGGAGATTCCACGAATACATGAGCGAGCGGGAATTTATGTTTCATTCCACCAGAACTCGACAGACCACCAATTAATTGACCAAATCTCCCAAAATTACATTTTTGAATAAATATTTATTTTTTTGAATAAATATGTACCTAATACAATTATTCAGACATAAAAAATTATTACAACTTTTGTGTTTTCTTCATGTCAGTGGATAATTGTTCGATGTGGCAGATAAAGCTGGCTGAAATCGCAGAAAAATTATGCTTTTTTGCACATCAAGTTTTGGCTCATTTTGATCATTAGGAATTTTGTGCCATCGAAATTTCGGTCTAGCTTAATGCTTACGTGTTTTCAAATCCCCGAAACATGGAGAATGATGGCAAAAAATGCATAATTGCGTAGTGTAGAAAACAAAGGCAATATTCGTACAGAGAACCCAGCAGTTTTCTAGGATTGTGTCCCGGGTGACCGACAGTCCCGGGTGACAGACAAATGGTTTTAAAAATAGATCTGTCAATCAAAAAATTTCCGTCTGGCCGACAGTTCCGGGTGGCCGGCTATACTGGGTGGCCGACAGTCCCGAGTGGCCGACTGTACCGGATTGGCCGACAGTCCCGGGTGGCCGACAGTATCGGGTGGCCGACAGTCCCGGTTGGCCGACTGTACCGAGTGGCCGAAAGTCCCGGGTGACCGACAAGTGGTATAATAATGGGTTTGTCATAAAAATTCCTAACTAACTAATGATTTCGGAATTAATGCTTCTTCAAGTAGATACCTATTTATGCACATAAATAGTTTTACCAATGCAATAACATTGCTCATATGAATGCATAGCAAATTTAAAAAATGCAGGATTTGAAAAACAATAAGTTCGGCGAAACAGAGCCTAAACAATCTATTTTGGCGGTCTTTCAAATGTGTTTCTACGATTTCGATGCTTTATAAAATTACATATGCTTGTATTTTGGGATGGCCTGACCTTACTGCCTACGCCATCACACCCCAGCATTCCATTGCGCATGTGAAACTACGCTGTAGGCCGAATTTAACGCGCACAGGAATATACGTAATTCAAGATCTTTACGACGACTGAACAAAAATGAATCTTTGATACAAAATTTTTAATTTTGATAGTTTATATTAAATATGTACATTTAATACGTTTATATACAATATGTACATGTAATAAGTTTATATTCACTTTTATGCCAGTGAAAAACTTCATTGCTATTCAAAGAGAATGGAAAAATTACGTATTTCGATTTTGAAAAAATGTACTTGCATGCATACATACGCACGTACATATATTCATAGTAATAGTACAACCGAGTCATTTGGGAATTTTTATGTCATCTATCGATCATCCGGTATAGTAGTCGGCCATCCGGGACTTTCGGCCGCCCGATATAATCGGCCTATCGGGACCGTCGGCCACCTGCGGTACAGTCGGCCACCCGGGACTGTCGGCCACTCGGGACAGTCGGCCAGTAGGTACTGTAGGTCACTCCGGAATTTTTTGATTGACAGATCTATTTTTATTCTGTTTTTCGGTGAACCGGAACTGTCGATGACCCGGGACTGTCGGTCACCCAGAACGTTACCGTTTTCTAGACCTTATTTACCCGGAGCCCTATGCCAACCATTATTTTGCTACCTTTTATTTCTTCATAATAATTTCTTGCTCAAGAAAATCGACAAAGCAGAGAGAAATAATATTATTTTGACTTTACAATTTTCAACTCCTATTGAAGCCGGGCGCATAAGGTATTGATGGTTTTTGCTTGAACTGTTTGGAAGCATTCTTGAGCGGGAGATCGCAAAACGTTAAAGTAGGAGATTCTTTTCTGATTCACTTCCGGTTTTGATTGGGGTCCCCCAAGGCAGTGTTTTAGGCCCTACAACGTTTTTGCTTTACATAAATGATTTGTGTGACCGCCAAACTAACAGTTCTATCTTCCTTTTTGCTGATGATACTAAGATTTCGAACCTTGCCTTGAACTTTACTGATTTACAAAATGATTTGATGTACATCAAAGGTTGGGCAGCTGGAGATCTCATTGAGTAAATGTTTTGTTTTACAGATGGGAAGGTCGAACCCGAAGTTTTGTTACAAAATTGATGATTTCAGTAGGTCGGACGAGGCCTCGGCCTCGGTAATCCTCGGTCTTTTTTGAGATCCCTCGGCCTCGGCCGAGGTAAGGTGAAAAATGGCCGAGGGACCGAGGGTTTTTTAATTTTGCATTTTTGAGTAATACCGAAATAGCACAAATACAGCACTGATCGTTCAAAGTTGTGTTCGATAACAACGGATATGTGGAGCTCTGCAGCGGTAGATGCTTGTATGGCGGTTACGCTTCATTTTATTGATAAAGAAACGTGGGAACTTAAGGCGGCAGTTGTTAAACGCATACCGCTCTCAGAGAATCATAGAGGCAAAATTTGGCTTCTGCCTTAAAAAGGGTGCTGTTAGATTTCAATTTACTTAGCAAAGTGCACCTCGTCATTCATGATAACGGGGCTAATGTTTTTAAAGCGATGTAAATTGGCAAATTCAAAAATGTTGGCTGCTTCTTGCATGCCCTCCACCTGATCGTAACAAATAGTTTAAAAAGGCAATGTGTCGTTATTGACATGATCGCAAAAGTAAATTCAATACAAAGCAGTTTTTTTGGTACAAGGTCCGTTTGTACATGTACAAAGATGGTCCCCAAAAGTCTTTGTACATTTTGTACGTGCAAATTTTAGTCTACCATAATAGTACAGTAGCGATTTTAGTGTGGTAAAATAGTGTTTTCGATCTTTGGTAGTGTATTTTAGCTGATTTTTGGATTTCTGACCAGTGGTTTTTGTACTCGGAAAAGATTTTTCCCGATGAACAAAGACTTTTCGGGACTGTCTTTGTACATGTACAAAGAGTTTTGGGAAGACAAAAATTGCAAAGGTCTGAAATACGCGAAAATTAGCGCCGAAATGGGTAATTGTGTGTTCTATATATCGTTATAATAGCAGAAATTGCATTTTAAAAGGAAAAATGTCAAATTTTTCAGTGCTTCGCGCCGTTTTAAAACGATTCTTAGTGATTTTTGCCCTTAGAGACCCAGAAATTAGCTAAAATACACTACAAAAAGTCGAGCAACTCTGGTTTTACCACACTAAAATCGCTGCTGTACCATATTATAATAGCCAAACATTTGTGTGTACAAAATGTACAAAGATTTTTGGGAAGACAAAAACTGTAGAAAGGTATAAAATTCCCAGAAAATTTCGGCGCTTTGCGCCGAAATGAGTAATTGTTTGTCCTATATATCTTTCAAATAGCAGAATTTGCAATTAGAATGGGAAAATGTCGAATTTTTTCGGCGCTTCGCGCCGTTTTGGGACAATTTTTAGTAATTTTTGGCGTGAGAAACCCAGAAATTAGCAAAATACTCTACCAAAGATCGAAACCACACTAAAATCGCAACTGTACTATATAATCGTTCTCAAAAATTTGCGCGTACAAAATGTACAGACTTTTGAGGACCATCTTTGTACATGTACAAACGGACCTTGTACAAAAAAACACTGTTTTTGACGCCAAAAATTACTATAAATTGTCTCCAAACGGCGCGAAGTGCCGAAAAATTTGACATTTTTCCATTCTAAATGCAAATTCTGCCATTTTTAAGATATAGACAAACAATTACTCATTTCGGCGAGAAGCGCCAAAAATTTCTGAGAATTTTAAACCTTTTTACAGTTTTTGTCTTCCCAAAAATCTTTGTACATTTTGTACACACAAGTTTTTTGATACTGTAATATGGTACAGTAGCGACTTAAGTGTAGTAAAAACAGAGTTGTTCGACTTTTTTGGTAGTGTATTTTAGCCAATTTCTGGGTCTGTAAGGGCAAAAATCACTAAGAATCATCCTAAAACGGCGCAAAGTCCCAAAAAAATTGACATTTTTCCTTTTGAAATGCAATTTCTGTCATTATAAAGATATGTAGAACACACAAAATAGTGATGGCGAAAACGAACTGAATGATCAAGACGATTAGCAATTTGTCACTTCTGTGCTTGTCATTTGCATACCTACCATAGTTTCCCAAGGTCGAAAGTTCAGGGTGGGTGAAATCCCAAAATTTAGGACCACTAAATTTAGAGTCTAGCCTTTTTTGCAGGTCAAATATGAAAAATGGATAAAACATCCTATATAACATGTTTTAGTGTGAAAAACTGCGTTTTTAACTACATTTCGTCCCATTCTGACTAGTTTCGTCACTCTTGAAAGTAAAAAATATAAGAATTCATCGAGAATTTTGACTTTTCAGATCATTTTAAGTTCATTCTAGGTATTTTATCGGTAAACAAAACAGAAGTGTATTAGTCGGCGCGAAGCGCCGAAAAGATTTTAATGTCTTCGCTGCTTTTGTACCTAAAATCATTGCAGAAAATGTTTGATAGCTCAAAATCGTCTGACAGTGATTCAAGTCTCGGACCCTTAGGTGGGGGTAATACCCCCTCTCACCCCCCGTATGGGAATGTGTGATACCTACCTTTGAATAAAATTTAAATAATAGCTTGTCAGCTTTGAACTATATTACACTAATCAATCCTTTTCTACTGTACCCACATCACATGGAGCATATATGTCCTATATTGTCTGTAATCATGTACTCATATTATATCTATTACAAATCCTCGGTCCCTCGGTCCTCGGCCTCGGCCTCGGCCGAGGCAAGGATTTCAAAGTTCCTCGGCCTCGGCCTCGGCCGAGGGAAAAAAAGACCCTCGTCCGATCCCTAATTTCCAGATACCACAAGATGCGACTGATATGAAGGATCTTGGTGTTTTGATATCAAAAAATTTGAAATCTAGAGTGCATTGTGAATATATAGTAAAAAAATCTGTGAGAATCTCGAACTTGATTTTTCGGACTTTTATTTCAAGAGATAAAGCCATGCTGATCAAGGCTGTAGTACAGTGGTTTGGAACCCTATCTCATTAAGGACATTAATTTAGTCGAAAATGTACAACGAAGGTATACCAAACGGTTATTTAGTGATAAAACGTTATCTTATGATTTTAGATTGAAAGAATTGTGCCTCGAACGCTTAGAACTCCGGCGGCTTCACTTTGATTTAAGCATGGTCTATTCCATCGTCAAATTTCAGACTTTGCCTTTTGAAAAATTTTTTACCTTCATTATGCTATCAAATCGTGCAATAAACTCTCGTAAACTAATAATTAACAAATCGAATTTGGATATTAGAAAATACGATTTTTGTAATCGTGTGGTTTCTTTGTGAAATTCTTTGCCTGAGCAAGTTATACAAGCTCCTAACTCGAAAGTGTTTATGATAAGATTGAAACAACTTGAGTTTACCAATTTTCTTGAGGGCCGTAATTAAGCGCATTCTTCGTTTGCCTTTACGCGTCTGCGTCCATCAAATATTATCGTAATATTATTTAAGCAATTATACTATATTTCTTATGTAACATTTCATTAATTTGTTCACTTACATTGATGACGAATAAATCTTGATTTGATTGATTGATTTGATTTACGGAAAATTCATCGTAGAAAATTAATTGTGATAAAATTCATCTTGGAAAATTTATCATGGATTGATTCACTCTTAAGCGAAATTCATCGAATTCATCGTGAACAAATTCACTATGGAAAATGTTTTGTGGGTGATATTGAGGGTGAAATTTTTTATTGTAACGTTCAATATGTTTTAAAAAAATAAGGAGAGCCAGGTACTGTAAGCTTCTGAAGTCAAGAGGTCAAGGAACAATACTGCCTTTGCAGGGTAACTTAAAGTTTCCATACGTGGGCAGCAAGAAAATTCTGGGGGGGGTGCAAGATTTTTTGAAGGTCGAAAAATGGCCTTAAAAATGGTGGTATGGCGATAAAAACACCATTTTTCGACGTTTCTCATCAAGCACTATCCATTGGCATCAAAAAATTGCGAAAAAGACGAAAAAAATTTTCAAAAATTGAATTCTGGGGGGGTATTTTGATTTCTGGGGTGCATACCCCCAAACCCCCCACGCCCAGGTGTGACTTAAACAAAATGTTCATCGAGTTACTCACGATAAACTTTCGACGATGAATTTCACTTCACGACGAATTAACTCACAATGAACTTTCCACGATGAAATTTTAGGGGTTCGTCAATGGGATCTAGTATACAATTTACCCGCCACTGTTTTTAGCCGATTCAAATAAGCTACAGTGACCAAACTTTACACAAAAATTATCAAACACGTTCTGACTCGCATCAATAAAAACAGTGTTGGTCACTGTAGCTTATTTGAATCTGCAGTGTTGGTCGCTGTAGCTTATTTGAATCAGCTAAAAAACGGAGGCGGGTAAATTGTATACTAGATCCCGTCGATGTTACCACGCTTTTCATCTCAATATCTCGAGCCGAAACAGAAGCTGAAAGAAAGAGCAAACCATAAAAACTAGATTTTAATATTTTCAACAATTTCAGGAACCATTGCACCTTAAAAACCGGAGAATAAATGGAACGAAAAAGTGGAATTGTGAAAAAAATTCAACGCAGAGCCTTAGTGAATTAGGCGGAACAACCGAATGATTTCTTTCTGCCAGATCACTTACCTCTTGAATGACGCTGATTGCAATTTACTATAGTCAGAATGTTTCGGCTCATCTTGTTCAACAAGGCCACTTGACTTTTCAAAGCTAATCGAGGCTACCGTGGCGGGAGAATCAGCGAAGGTACGTTGATAATTTTTCGGGGATTCGTTCGCAAAATGCTTCTGGTCGGCAACAATCATTGCGTAATAGGCGGAAAAATCCAATTACTGTTTTAATGAGAGAGCATAACCGATATACAACGAAGGCAAATAAGCAAGCATCTATTTATGAATTTGATAATACTGGATGCCCATAAATCTGTAGACAGTTTTACTCGAGTGCTATTCGTGCGATTTTTATTCAAATTAAATCAAATGTAAGCAAAAGGTGGTCTATTCTAAGGACTTTCCATCTGCCAAATTTCATTTCGTAAGTTGCAGTAGTTTGCAATTAGTAGGTCGTCTAAGTGTGAAAGGAATAAGTTTCCTCCATTTCGAAAAAAATTTTGTGATATTTTTAAAGTTCTGTCATCAATCATCTTTTATTTCGTTATGCGAATAGAAAATGCGGTCCTTGGATAATCGAATGGTTACTGCATATCAATCTGTAGTTTTAATTTGATAAAACTTGCAATGAAATGTCGGGGAAAAGTAAAATCCGGAGACGGAAACGGAAACAATGGGTAAAAGCCGGAAACGGAAACAATGGGTAAAAGCCGGAACCGGAAACGATCCAAAGTGGCGGAACCGGGGTTCTCCAAGTAGGGCCTATCAGGATCTACTTCCCAACCTCGTTTCCGCCAAAATTTCCACAACTGAAGGGGGGTTCAGGGGCTCGGAAACGGGGTACCACATTATACATATGTGAAGCTGACCCCGGTTCCGTCGGGGTTTCTCCGCCCTGGGGGCAGTCCGAAGTGGCGGAAACGGGGTTCCCCAAGTAGGACCCATCAGGGTCAACACCCTCAACCCCGTTTCCGCCAAAATTTCCACAACTGAAGGGGTTTAGGGGCTCGGAAACGGGTACCCCATTATTCATATGTGAAGCTGACCCCGGTTCCGTCGGGGGTTTCTCCGCCCTGGGGGCAGTCCGAAGTGGCGGAAACGGGGTTCTCCAAGTAGGACCCATCAGGGTCAACACCCTCAACCCCATTTCCGCCAAAATTTCTCCAAGCTGAATGGGGGTTTACGGGCTCTGAAACGGGGTACCCTATTATTCATATGTGAAGCTGTTTCGGTTCCGTCGGGTGTTTTTATCGCCCTGGGGGTGGTCCAAAGTGGCGGAACCGGGGTTCCCGAAGTACGGCCCATCAGGGTCAACACCATCAACCCCGTTTCCGCCAAAATTTCCACGTCTTAAGGGGGTTTAGCAGCTCGGAAACGGGGTACAACATTATTCATATGTGAAGCTGACCCCGGTTCCGTCGGGGGTTTCTCCGCCCTGGGGCAGTCCAAAGTGGCGGAACCGGGGTTCCCCAAGTAGGGCCCATCAAGGTCAACACCCTCAACCCCATTTCCGCCAAAATTTCTCTAAGTGAAGGGGGTTTACGGGCTCTGAAACGGGATACTCCATTATTTGGATCTAGTATACAATTTACCCTCAGCGTTTTTTAGCCGACCCATTTGAGCTACAGTAACCAAACTTTACATGGAGATAGCTATAAGCCTATTGTACTAATCTGGCAAAATTGATTAACTTACGGTGTAAACTTACTGTTTAACACTCTCAGTTTACAACGTACTAACGGCATCTAAAAATTGTAAACGATTCGGTGGGTTTCAAACAAAGCAGTTTTTTTGTAACTCGATCAACATCCTACATTAAAAAAGTAAGTTTAAAGTAAAGTAAAGTAAGTTTTTTTAAAATTTTTTAAAGCAGTTAGTTTACACCGTAAGTTAATCAATTTTGCCAGATTAGTACAATAGACTTATAGCTATCTCCTTGTAAAGTTTGGTCACTGTAGCTTATATGGATCGGCTAAAAAACGCTGGGGGTACATTGTATACTAGATCCCATTATTCATATGTGAAGCTGACTTCGGTTCCGTCGGGGGTTTCTCCGCCCTAGGAGTGGTTCAAAGTGGCGGAAACGAGTTTACCCAAGTAGGGCCCATGAGGGTCAACACCCTCAACCCCGTTTCCGCCAAAATTTTCACAGCTGAAGGGGGGTTTAGAAGCTCGGAAACGGGGTACCACATCATTCATATGTGAAGCTGACCCCGGTTCCGTCGGAGGTTTCTCCGCCCTGGGTGCAGTCCAAAGTGGCGGAACCGGGGTTCCCCAAGTAGGGCCCATCAGGGTCAACACCCTCAACCCCGTTTCCGCCGAAATTTCTCAACCGAAGGAGTGTTGACCCTGATGAGCTCTACTTGGGGAACCACGGTTCCGCCACTTTGGACTGCCCCCAAGGCGGAGAAACCCCCGGCAGAATCGGGTCAGTTTCACATATGAATAATGGGTTACCCCTTTTCCGAGCCCCTAAACCCCTTCAGTTGAAGAAATTTTGGCGGAAACGGGGTTGGGGGTGTAGACCCTGACGGGCCCTACTTGGGAACCCCGGTTCCGCCACTTTGAACCACCCCCAAGGCGAAGAAACCCCCGACGGAACCGGGGTCAGCTTCACATATGAATAATGGGGTACCCTGTTTCCGAGCCCCTACACCCCCCTCCTTCAGTTGGAGAAATTTTGGCGAAACGGGGTTGAGGGTGTTGACCCTGATGGGCCCTACTTGGGGAACCCCGGTTCCACCATTTGGACTGCCCCCAGGGCGTAGAAACCCCCGACGGAATCGGGGTCAGCTTCACATATGAATAATGTGGTACCCCGTTTCCGAGCCCCTAAAGCCCCTTCAGTTGTGGTAATTTTGGCGGAAACGAGGTTGGGAAGTAGACCATGATGGGCCCTACTTGGGAACCCCGGTTCCGCCACTTTGGACCACCCCCAGGGCGAAGAAACCCCCGACGGAACCGGGGTCAGCTTCACGTATGAATAATGGGGTACCCCGTTTCCGAGCCCCTAAACCCCCTTCAGTTGGAGAAATTATGGCGGAAACGGGGTTGAGGGTGTTGACCCTGATGCGCCCTACTTGGGGAACCCGGTTCCACCACTTTGGACTGCCCCCAGGACGGGAAACCCCCGACGGGACCGGGGTCAGATTCATATATGAATAATGTGGTACCCCGTTTCCGAGCCCCTAAACCCCCCTTCAGTTGTGGAAATTTTGGCGGAAACGAAGTTGGGAAGTAGACCCTGATGGGCCCTACTTGGGAACTCCGGTTCCGCCAATTTGGATCGTTTCCGTTTCCGGTTCCGGCTTTTACCCATTGTTTCCGTTTCCGTTTCCGGATTTTGCCCACACCCTGAAATGTCATGTGGCATTTCATCTGATTACCAAACATGGCGACTAGGTGGGTAGCGTTTCATTCAATGTCTCACTTGTTACGTAATATTGTATAACTTTCGTGCAGATTGTTCATATCCAGAATTTACGAAAACGACTGGCTGTAATTCATCTGAAATCGAGGAAAATAACGCTGATCATATTCAAACCCAAGGCTTGCGAACTCCTCCGATGACTAATGACGTGAAATTTGGCAGCCAGAAATTATTTTGTATTACTACCTTAGACTATGTTTCGCTTAATTTGAACGAAAATTACATAGATGGCATTAAATACAACTGCCTGTAGATACTTGGGAAACTCCGTTAAATACGTATTGCATATCAATTTGCAACATAGGTAGTACCTAAGAACTGATAAGAACAACGAGTTGCTTTAAGGCGATAAGGAACTGAACGAAAGAAGCAACGAGAAAGACAAGCTGTGCATGAAACATATTCTTGTATATCACCCACGTAAGTAACACGAGCTTATACAGACAGAACCCGGTGAGGAAATCAGTAATCAATCGTGACTTTTCTTTGCGCGCTCACTAAGCCTGAACAAGAAATAAGGATCAAGCACCTTCAAAGATCACTCTCGGGAAAAAATAAGCCAAAAAAGCAAAAACATATATTACGGAAGCTATGTTTTATAAATGCACCGGGTTCTGTGATCTGTCCGTATACGCTCGTTATAATATCAACAGGCAATACGCAGACCAGGCATACATGATCTTGGGGGATTTAAACCCCCACAAGGTTTCTACCCCCTAGCATTCGCGATTTTTCAAAAAAATCGTAGAAAAGATGTTGTTTTTAGCGTTTTCAGCTATTCACTTTCTCAAAAGTGTCAAAATTTCGGCGCGCCGTACACATTTTTTGACTAAGTATTAGTTTCTTCAATTATTTCGAATTTTTCGAAATATCATATTGTTTTTATGTTCTAGAGAGATAGAGCATCAACCGAAACGCCAAAAATGATGCTTTTGGCGCGTAATCCACCTATTTTAAGCCCAACAAGACTTGGAAAATTATTTGGTCTCACTCCACTGCCCAGAATGCCCAGGCTGCGCTGTTTGAGACCAAGCAGGACTATTTTTCTGCATCTCGCCACCGGACCATAATTCCGTTGTATAAAATCTGGTGAATATCGTGGGAAGCTTGGCATCAACATTAAAGACAAAGCAAAATTCGGAACAAAGATGGAATTCAAAAATATTGTTAGCATTTGTCGCCCATATCTTGCAAGCGATTCTCCTTGTAAAGGGCTCTACAGTCGTTGCCTTGTAAAGAAAACCACCGAAGAACTTAGGCGATGGTTATATGGACTATGTGCTCCAACTTATGTTTAAAAGCAAAGTAGCAAAATAGTTTAAGTAGGTACCTACATAGTAGAGCCGTGCAGTAGGTTACTACATTAACGTGTTTTATTTGTGCCTGTCAAGTAGTTAAGTAGGTACGGCTTCAAATGCATGCCTAACACTAGAACATCGATAATTCGCAGATACCACGCTTAAAAAGACAGGTTTTAGCCAGCAAGCGCGGTGCAACGTATAGATGGGTATGTATGACAGAATATTCGTTGACGTATGCAGTAATGTGTGCGAAATTTGCATCCTGGGCTATATGTGTCTTGTCGCTGTACGTATCTACATAGGAACATGTGCATGTGGTTTTCGTTTCCGCTGCAACGACCTATCGATCAATATCCGCAATACTAAGTAAACTTATAGCACACACGAGCACGACTAGTGAGAACGAAATTCCAGCAGCGTAGTGCGCATAAAAAACTGCTAACCTCGTGCTTGTCAAATGAGTTGTGTACATAGATGGACACCGACAGCACGGCCGATCTCAGGGTCAACCAACCAGAACTTCTTTGGGCTAAAATGGTGTTGAAAATTGGAATAAAACTTTAAAATATCGTAATAACTATCTAAAGTTTCTGGTCGATTTTAAAACACATTCACAAAAAAGTTTGGACTTTTGTCTTTTTCACGCGCAAGTTGTGTGCATAACGAAGTAACCGACGATAGTCCGTTTCAATTGACTTAGAGGTTGTTGAAAAATTTAAAGGGCGCACGTACATACAAAAATGTTTTAAACAAACGCCATAGCGGTGATATTCTACAGTATATTGAGTTATGGGAAGACGTCTGCCATTATTAAGCCGCTTTACTGCATTAAAATTTTAAACCAGTTTGTAGCCTAAATTCATGCGCATTAATCTAAGAGAAAACCACAAAGTTAAATGAAACAGATTATCATAGGTAGCGCGATAGCGCTACCTATAATATACTTGGCCATCCTTTTTTCTTATGTTTTTCACAGCGAGTGCGAAATTTGTGTCCCCCCTCACAGCTATAACGGCACACATCTGAGAGGTGCGGTTTTTTTTAAAAGGTAGATAATGAAAAAACTTAGTGCCCCCATTTTTTTCTTGTTTACACTCAATACCGAGCGCGTCGTGAGTGTGTAAAGTTTACACCAAGAATTCAAATAATTTGCGGAGGGCCAATTTTTTTAAAAAATGTTTTCCCTAATTAGTAGGTTACGAATCTGGTCTTAAAATTTCTTTACACTCATTGGTTCTTGCACAGGAGTGTAAATTAGACGGTTTTTTACAGTTTTCATGTGGCCAAGCATATCTAACTCAGTTTTACATTCTATGCAGTCTGATTGGTTTCAAAATGTAGACGGTTAAAAAATCTAGGGGAGACTTTTTTAAAATTTTTCTTAAAAGTAATATTCTCGGATTTAGAGGCGGTTTATTGTAAAGAGTCTGGGACAAAAAATTTTTTTCCCTGCCATATTCTCCACTTTGTAGACAAAACGAGGTAACTACCCTTAAAATGTGCCTCGTATTAAGCGCTACACGTCAAAATTTATTTTGTTTCTTTACAATCAATATTGCGTTATTATTGCAAGTGTAAACTTTACACTGAAAAAATTTTTTCCGCCCATAGCGTCGTGGATGATGAATTTTTTTTAAAAATGTTACCCCTAATTAGTAGGTTACGAATCTGGTCTTAAAATTTCTTTACACTCATTGGTTGTTGCACAGGAGTGTAAATTAGACGCTTTTTACTGTTTTCATGTGTAAGAGCATATCTAACTCAGTTTTACATTCTATGCAGTCTGATTGGTTTCAAAAGGTAGACGGTTATAAAATCTAGGAGAAACTTTTTTTATTTTTCTTAAAAAGTAATATTTACGAATTTAGGGGCGGTTTATTGTAAAGAGTCTGAGACAAAAAATATTTTTTCCCTGCCATATTCTCCACTTAGTAGAAAGAACGTGATAACTACCTTTAAAATCTGCCTCGTCTTAAGCGCTACACGTCAAAATTTATTTTGTTTCTTTACAATCAATATTGTGTTATTAGTGCAGGTGTAAACTTTACACTGAAAAAATTTTTTCCGCCCAGAGCGTCGTGGATGATGATTTTTTTAAAAATGTCCTCTGTGAGGTCAGAATAACGAATCTGACCTTCAAACTTTTCTACAATCAATACACAGTACCAGGGGTTTTAACTTTACACTCTAGTGGATGAGTAAAAAAACAGATTTTGTCCAAGATTTCTCTGCCAACTTTTTCGGTTATGAGTTAAGATAATTTAAATATATAAAAATGAAGTAACTTTTAAGGGCTACACGTCGAAGCAAACCGCGTTGGAAAAAACGTAATATTGAGTTATTTATGGTGGTGTAAAGTTCGAAATCTGAGGTGTAAAATGGGCGAAAAAACAGGTTTTTTACGTATTTAATTGGTAAATCATATCAAATATTTTGCGGAACATAATTTTGGCACATACAAACGTACTACAATCAAAGGGCTACAAACTGGCCCAAACCGAATTTATTTACACTCAATGGGGCGTTCGGTTCAGATTTTTAAATTTTACAATGTGGTGGACAGTGAAAAATACGTGTTTGTCCATATTTTTGTTCGCCACCCCTTGAAAAGTACTTTATTTTTATCTTATTTGACCTCTCCCGACTTCTTCACTTCATATTTTTGTTCGCCACTCCTTAGAAAGTACTTTATTTTTATCCTATTCGACCTCTCCCGACTTCTGAACAGAGAAAGTGGAGTGTGAATAAATTCGGTTTGGGCCGGTTTGTAGCCCTTTGATTGTAGTACGTTTGTATGTGCCAAACGTATGTTTGTAAACTTTACACTGAAAAAATTTTTTGGGAAAAAAATCGGTTTGGGTTTTTTTGAAACAGATGAAAAAAACCGATTGATTGCCCCAGATGTACATTCTTGTGCTCAATTTCCATACGCACGTACACGACCGTTAAGCGCAACGCTTAAGCGAGTCGCCCGGGACCACCTTCCCCTAAAAATTATCATATTTTTCATTCCTTTCCCACACATATTTTCAATCAAAATCCGGGATAGGAAAATGGGTACTCGGGCTTAATGCGACTTGAGTACGAATTGGTATGTGTGTTATCATATCTTACGTGTGTTAAAAGATCACATGTGTGTGTCTCATATTTGTGCCTGTCTCGTTTGTACATACCTTTACCGTAAGCTTTTGCCCATAGGCCTATTGTCGTATTCATAGATCCTTTCCATATCTCTTGGTTCGTGTTGTTACGCCTCTTTTTCCGCATCAGTTAAAACTGCGTGCGAGCGCAGTTTTGACGGCACTTTAAGATTTTACAACATTTTACGATTAGTTTTTGAGCCTGAGAGCCTCCTTACCGATTGTGTCCCGGGTGACCGACAGTCCCGAGTGACCGACAGTCCCGGGTGACCGACAGTCCCGGGTGACCGACAAATGGTTTTAAGAATAGATCTGTCAATCAAAAAATTCCCGTCTGGCCGACAGTCCCGGGTGACCGGCTATACCGGGTGGCCGACAGTCCCGGGTGGCCGACTGTACCGGGTGGCCGACAGTCCCGGGTGACCGACAAGTGGTATAATAATAAAATTGTCATGAAAATTCTTAACTGACTAATGATTTCGGAAAATTAATGCCTTTTCAAGTAGGTACGTATTTATGCACATAAATAGTTTTACCAATGCAATAAAATTGCCTATATGAATTCATAGCAAATTTAAAACATGCAGGATTTGGTAAAAAAAGGCCTATTATTTACGTTTCGTAATATTTTAGTGCTATCCTACTTAAACTTATTTTGGCTGCAAAATTACAGCTACATATTTGTGTAACTTCAGTGCTGCGAAAGTGCCATCAAATGATTTACTCGCCATTTAACCAAAAACAGAGGCGTAGCCAAGACTTTTGTGCAGCCAGTTTCTCAGTTTTCGAAAATACTGTGCAACGCTCCACTTAAAAATGTTTATTTTGACAAAAAAGGATTAAGTATCCGCCCGATTTGAAATGCAAATGAGGTTTTATTTTTAGAATTTTTTGATTCTGAAAACGCGATTTATTGCTTATGCATTCCATAGCGCATGTGAAACTACGCTGTAGGCCGAATTTAACGCGCACAAAAATATAAGTAAATCAAGATCTTTAAGACAACTGGACAAAAATGAATATTTGATATTTGATACAAAATTGTTAGTAAATATGCACATTTAATAAGTTTATGTACAATACAATATGTACATGTAATAAGTTTATATTCACATTCATGCAAGTGCAAACTTTATTGCTATTCTAAGAGAATGGAAAAATTACGTATTTTGATTTTGAAAAAATATTTATTCATAGTTATAGTCACACATGGGCGTGGGGAGTTTGGGGGTATGCACCCCCCAGAAGTTGAAATACCCCCCCAGAATTTAAATTTTGAAAATTTTTTTTGCTTTTTTAGCGATTTTTTGATGCCATTGGATAGTGCTTGATGAGAAACGTCGAAAAATAGTGTTTTTTCGCCATACGACCACTGTTAGGACCATTTTTCGACTTTTGAAAATTTTTTCACCCCCCCCCCTAGAATTTCGGTGCTGCCCACCTATGGTGATAGTACAACCGGGTCATTTGGGAATTTTCATGTCATCTATCGATCACCCGGTACAGTGTCGGCCACTCGGGACTGTCGGCCAACCGGTACAGTCGGCCACCCGGGACTGTCGGCCATTCGGAACAGTCGGCCAGTAGGTACTGTCGGTCACTCGGGAATTTTTTGATTGACAGATCTATTTTTATACTATTTGTCGGTGACCCGGGACTGTCGGTCACCCGGGACTGTCGGTGACCCGGGACTGTCGGTCACCCGGGACTGTCGGTCACCCGGGACGTTACCTCCTTACCAGCTTCCGCGCTGAGCGTATCTTTTTTCTTTTCGTCGCCGTACGTGAGCAGACTCCGTACTTGCCTTTTTATCTGCTTGGCTGCAGAACTCACTCGTCTGTTAGTTTTCCTGCGTAGTGTGCACGCTTCTTTTCGCCGTACGCTTTGTTTTTAATCATTCGTGTTTGTGCCAATTGGCATCAGTTGTTGTATGCCTTTGGCAGGGCTTTGTGCCCTTGTTTAATTACATTGTTTGATTTTACCCGATTAGCGTAACACGACGGTCAGCAGCATGTATCCTCCATGCTGTCGCTTTTTAATTGCTTCATAATTTTTCTGTCCAAAAAATATTGTAAAAATTAATTATTTAATTAACGATGCTGGGCTCGGTTGAATTTCCGTGCTGCTGAATTCTGTCCTTGTGCTATTCTATACTTAGGAACCTTTAATTTTTCAAGCACCGGAATTCGGTCCAAAACAAGTTGAATAATAATCTTTTTGAGCCCTCAATTAGGTTTCCGGTGAACTTACTTTAATTAGGTACTTAATCTCAAAGGGGTTAATAGAGTAAGTTTCACTAGGTGCGTGCGTAGAGGGACGGGCTACCTTGAATAGGCCGGGCCGCTTACCCCCGAATCGCCGGCTGGTGATCGACCTCCTAAAAAGGGCGAGAACCCCCGTGTGAGCGCATAAGCTTGAGATTCGGGTTAAGTAAGCGAAATGAACGTAGCTTGAGTCTACGTTAACACATCTGATATTTATTTGTCCTTGGGCCATTGTGGAGACTTAATTTTTATAAATGTTGATCGTAATATCAGAATTACGAATCCGACTGAAATTTTTTTAAACTCTGTGGTTGTGTAAAGTTTACACTGCCTATTATCTCAACTCTTGTTCTAGAGCCTTGCGGAAGCTTAATTTTTTTCAAAATGTTCTACGTAAAATCAGAATTGAGAATCTGACTATCAGTCTTCTCTACACCTAGTAGTTGTGTGAAGTTTGCACTAATCATTTGTTGTTAAAATGTAGTTTATACTACAAATTTATTTTACTTCCAAATCTGAGCGTTAGTGTTCCTTAAGCCCGAAACATACTTCACGCGGCGCGGCGAACGGCGCAAATTCGCCGTAGCGGTCGCCGCGCCGAATTCGCGCTGACCCATGGCATACTTCCTGGCGCCGCGCGGCGAGGCGCGAAGTTTGCTGCGCCGCATTTCAAGGCATACTTCAAGCGGCCCAAGGCATACTTCAAGCGGCCGCCGCGCCGCAACCTAATTCGCTAAAGTCCAATTTTTTTGCCGCTTTTAATGGTATACTTCACCGCGCGGCGAGAGGCAAATAATGTCTATTTTTAGCATTTTTTCGAATTTTTTCGCCGCGCCGCAGAAGTCCAAATGTTTGGACTTTCCTCGCGAATGCTAATGAGGTGCGCCGGCATCGACCTGCTCTGAATCTATAATGAAGTACGTATCTACGTGAGCGCAAACGATCTTCGTCGATTTTGAAATGTCATTGAAGTACGTATGTGGCAGTACTGGATTTGTACGTTTTTGATCGGACTTTCTCCAATTTGTTTTGTAGCTTTTAATTATTGCGTACATACCTGCCTTTTGGATAAATAGTGTTAAAAATTCATGCAGGATGCAAGACGTTCAGTCATTGATTCCGGAAGTTTTGTCGTTTCTTGTATAGAAAAGGTGCATGAATCCTGAATACTTCTGACCACTCGGTTGTGTGATTTTATTTTTGCTGTACGCATTTTTTGCTTAGGATCATGGATTTCGATACAACACTGATAAATGAGGTGCAGAATTTTCCTGCACTAAGCAGATAACAAGCAAGTGTGAAACAAACTTCCTCCTCCATATCGTGTGATTCTGCTAACCAGTCGACATCAGTGGTACATGCATACATATATACATGGTGTCCTAACATGGTAACCTACATTGTAAATGCATAAATGAATTTAAATGAGCTTTCGCCGATTTAAAAAAAATCGATTATGAAAGAAATCAACGCGCTATCATTGCGGCAATTCGCGCGGAGTATGCCAACATCGAGCGAAGCGGCAGCGAAGCGGCGAAGGGTCGCCCAGTTGGCGCCATTTTTTTCTTGCCGCGCGGCGACTGCGCCGCGTGAAGTATGCCTAGGTGACGCGAAGCGGCAGATGAATTTCGCCGCGCCAGTTTCGCGCCATGACGTCACATTTTTGGGTATACTGTGGCCGCAAACCCCTTTGCGGCGCGAATCGCGTGAAGTATGTTTCGGGCTTTACACTTGATATTTGCGTAAAGTTAATGCTGAAAAACTTTGATCTGTTAAAATAATGTAAGGTTGTCTTGTTTGAAAAGGATAATGCTGATGTTAAGAACAGTAATGTTTTCCGTGTTCTTGGACTGCTGTCATAATGGCATGTTACTGTATGTGTTTACTGACTGATGTACTCAAATCATACTAATTAAAAAAGGGGTACTAGCAAAGAAAAATGCTCCGATGGAACAAAAAGATTAATATACTTGGAATTGTGGATTATTAAGGATGTAAAAGGAGGGGACTAGGGAAAATCTACCTAAAGTCGCAAAATCTACTAAAAATCAGACTTTCTCTAAGCAACGCAAAAAATCGATGTATATTCTGCGGCCAACAGATTAAAATAAATATTTAACCATAAAAATGATTGAAAAAGCAGCACGTTAGCTATGCAGTAGCTATGGGAAATGATATTGAGTAAACTAACAGTCTTCTAAGCCAATTGAATGAAATAGCAAACATCGAAGACAATTGGAGACATGGTTGGTTTAAAACAATAGGAAACGCGTAAGTTGACTTGAAACAGACTAAATGTAGATACACTAGCATGCCCGAAACGATTGTGTGCACTAATCAATCGGCCCCTGCTTTGGTTGCTATAATGCTCATAACAAAATAAAACAACTTTAAATACAATACCTCTTAGTTTTCTATCAATCAGGTGCCAGCAATTTAAAAAAGTAAACTTGATAGATTTCGTACACTCTTATCTGAAACTTCGAACATTATTTAAAAAAGACACTTTTTTAGAGGCCGCAGAATATACATCGATTTTTTGCGTTGCTTAGAGAAAGTCTGATTTTTAGTAGATTTTGCGACTTTAGGTAGATTTTCCCTAGTCCCCTCCTTTTACATCCTTAATAATCCACAATTCCAAGTATATTAATCTTTTTGTTCCATCGGAGCATTTTTCTTTGCTAGTAGGTACCTACGTGACGTCGATTTGATGCGCCGACAACGCCTAAATAACTCGTATTGACTGTTGCTACTGCGACGCTTCGATGATCGATGCGCAGCGTTTCGTGAAAACATTGCAATGCAAACGCGCGATTAAATACCTTTGAGACACACCTGGGCGTGAGGGGTTTGGGGTATGCATATGCACCCCGAGAAACGAAAATATCCCCCCAGAAATCAAAATACCCCAGAATTCAATTTTTGAAATTTTTTTCGTTTTTTTCGCAATTTTTTGATGCCAATGGATAGTGCTCGATGAGAAACGTTGAAAAATGGTGTTTTCTCGCCAAACCATCATTTTTAAGGTCATTTTTGACCTTTGAAAAATCTTGCACCCCTCCAGAATTTTCTAGCTGCCCACGTATGCTTCGAGAATTTTTTTACAATAAGGTGATTCTAAAGCAGTAAAAATTTTATCCAATCTGCCTAAGGCCTTTCAACCAGTAAGCTATCGTCTATTACACGTTCTTAAACCGTGTGCTTTGGCACTCTGGTTCAGGGCTGGCAAAAACCCAGATTTGAAAATTTTGCGTTTTGAGTTTTTGAGGGTTTTTCGTGGGTTTTGGGGATTTTTGGTGGGTTTTCCTGATACACACCAGTTATCACTATACACTTATAAACATTGACTAGGCTTGTGACATATAAAGGACCCAACATAAAGAACAGGACAAGTTTAAAACAAAGCTTTATTCGGCTGTCGCTGTGCTGATAAGTGATCAGTGATCACATGTCCCTATCATCACAATCATCAGTATCCATCATGGTTGGATCACAAAGCTGATTGGCATTGGTTTTAATGCCTTCGGACTGTATCAGTGCTCAGTGAATTTCTCAATTTTGAATGTTTTGAATGGACAAAACCAAAGGTTGAAAAATTTCGTTCCGATGAGACCGTTGAAACTGTAAACGTAAATATCTAGGTAATAAGTATAAAAGTTGGACATCAAACATTGGAAAATTACACTACACATACTGGATGGGGTGCCATGAGTAAAAACTATAAATTGTTATTAAAAAGGTATAACTAAACTACATAGTTTTTAGGCTATAAAATTAACATTTGAGTGACGTTTTCATTCAAACAATTACATGAGTACCTGCATCTCAGAATACCAAAAACCCAAAGATTTTTAGAACCCCAAAACCCACTCATGCCAGCCCTGCTCTGGGTCAGTTTGGCGCTTAGGAGTTGTGAACTCAACCGGCTGCCTCGTACAGGAAAAATACACAACGCGCGGATGGTATTTCTCGCTATGAAGTAAGTGATAATACCGCTAGACCACTTAGTCTGCACGCAACATCGAACATAAATTTTAAAACTAACTCAGACAATAAGCTGACAGATTGCAATAATAGCATTGATCTGATATATAATTATCGTAACCCTCGGCTTACTGTCGATGAAAATTTTTAAAATTTATGCACGAATTTATGTGAAACATTTTTTTGGAAGCGGCAGCGAAATTTCAAATGTTACATAACTCATTGTACAACTAGCGAATCAGTTGATGCGAGAGGCGGGTACCTACATATAGTCTATTCAGTGATCGTACGGGATCCTCGACCCCGAAAAATCCTGACCGGGGGCAAGATTTTTCGAGTCGGGATTGAACATTTTTTCGGGGATCGCATATAATTTTTTGGTACATAAGAAAATTGTACAAATAGCAAATAAATTCGGCCAACAACAACCAAAGATGATTCATTCACAAGCACAGGGGTGGATTTAAGGGAGGGACGCGAGATAAAGAATGGATATGCAATTTGCAACGATTTTTGGTTGTCAGTGATCATAATTTCTCAAATTATTTTGGCGCTTCTCGCAATGACGTTTATTGACTTTGTGGCGACCTGGAAGTCATTTTTGCTCATGAAATAGGCTTTAAAACAATTACAAGAGCAGAAACAACTATTTCAGCATAGATTTCTTCTAGTTTTGAGCATAACTTTTAAAAATTTTCGATGTTCCACATCAAAATACTGAAAATCGAGCAGTAAATCAAGCTTCTAAGCATCGTTCCGCCTAATTTTCTCAAATTTTCCGGCTTTTTGCTAAAGTCGAGGAAATTTATTGATCTTTTCGCACGAAATTATCTAAAATTTTGAAATTTTCCGAAAAAATGCGTCAAGTTATTTTTAATAAGAGTAGACAATGTAAAACGCCGAAAAAACGCTTTCGTACGTGAACGGTGAATTTTTGGACCTCTTTTTGTAAATGTTGGGGTAGCGCCTCCCTAAGAAAATTCTAGAACCGCCACTGCACGCAGGCACGCAGCTGTAGGAAAGATAGGAGAAACTAGTCCCTCCAAAATTTTGAAAGAGCAAGTATGTTTTATAAGGGGTCTTCCAGTGGAAATTGAAAATTCTCGAAGCGCTCTATTTGAAAAATCACCAGGATAGATTTTAGCAAACTTTTCAGCTAATAGGCTTAAAATTTTTGGCGCTTCGCGCCAAATTTATTCTTTGTTGTATAACTTTTTTCTTCCAAACAGCCCATATTTGTATATAAAATGAAGAAATAAGTCAAAATTTTTTGACGTTTCACGCAGAATTATTTATTTTCCATACTTCTTTTGTTTGCAATCTATTCGAATTGAGTAGGTAGGTACCTACCTATACAACAAGTAAGAAATTTCAGCAGGGTCAGGCTTGTAATGCTGAGAAATCATTTGCGTGGCCACTTCATATGACACGATTTTTGAAGACAAGTGAGATGAACATAATTTTTTGATTTTTTCTTCAAATTGTCTCTTCTCTTATACGTAGAGCTCTCTGAAGAAACGTTCGCACGTGATGGGCAAATTTCTGGACCTATTTTTGACTTTTTTGAAAAAGTTGGGGTATCCCTCTTACGAAAATCCTATATCCGCCATTGATGCTATCGAGAAGAAAAATATAAAAATTACTGCTTATTCGGTTTCATTGAAAGAGGAAAGAACAGGCTCCTAGAATGCCAAGAAGCGCAATGTCATTAACCCTTTATTGCGGACCTCTGAAGTACGAAAGTTCCATATAACTTCGTGCATAAATTCTAAAAATTTCATCGACAGTAAGCCGAGGGTTAGATAATTATATATTAGATTAATGCTATAATCGCAATCTGTCAGCTTATTGTCGGAGATAGTTTTAAAATTTATGACCGAAGTTGTGTGAAACAAACTATAGATTTATATTGACAATCTCCATCATTCAAATAGTGTCTGTAATTTTTTGTGATTCTAGACGGAACTGGTAATGAGAAAAAATATCACATTTTTTGGTCGACCCTCAATAAGTGTCTATCCCTTTTTTGGCATAGCCCTCAAAAAGCATATACCCCATTAACACACAAAGACATATAAAAGTCATGTTTGAAGGATAAGCTCTAATGGACATGATTAATGTGTTTTAGCAGTCACATTGGATAAGACTTAGTAAATAAATGACGTACCTATCTAAATGTTAAGTAATAGTTATGTAAGTAAAATATTGATTTTCCCGATGCACACAGGTGCCACAATCATTGGCGGGCCATCCCAAATTTGGGACATTCTTTCAGATCAAACCAGAATGAACAATCAGCTTAGAGTAGGCAAGGAGCAGTGCATCCCTAAACTAGCGTCCTATTTTTGGGACGGCCCATAATAAAGGAAATGAGTCCTCTCATCATCTTATCTTGGGCCTAAGGGGTTAAGAGGAAGGAGGCCGCTCCCCGCTCAGTGACTTCAACAAATTATGCAAGAATAAAATAGCCGACAGTAGGCATATGTTGAATGCGAAACCAGTGCACATTAAATCGCACAGCGCAGACGCAGTTTAAAATGAGCAAGAAAAGAAAAAAATAGTTAAATCTTAGTTAAAAATAACAGTTTAAAAAATTACGCAACGAAAACATATACCTACATTTCAAGGAGCCAGAAAGTTGATCGTGTTCATACTTGCGCGAACTCCATCCGATGTTGCATTATCTGTTGAAACAAGAGAATAAATTATGCCATAAAAATTTTTATTGAAAAACCCTTCCTTCCTATGTAGGTGCAGTGATCTCGCATTGACCTACAGTAATTAGGGAAGATGGAGTTATTGTAGTCTCTGAAAGGATTTGTTGAAGAAGCTCTCGCAGAAATGAAAAAGACTCTAGTTTAGGCTAAAATCAGGCGCTCTGGCAAGTCACAACCGTACAAGGGCAGTAGCCAAATTCTGGAGGTCTTGAGTGGTGTAAAATAGAACCAACGCATACGTGTGAACAGACATGCAAGTAAATGGGAAATTTTCTCGAGAAAATGAGAAAAATTAAGGCGGAAAACGGATGAAAATTGAAAATTCTCCCAAAAAGCTTCAAATTAACCAGAAACTGTGTAATAACGCAGTTTTAACACTATTTAGCGCTTATACCAGTTTTCGAGGTCATCTTAGCCCAAGAAAGCTCAATTCTTGACCCCTCCCAGACCGGCTGACCTCCCTAGATCGTAAATGCTGTGCATCTATGGTCGAAACCCTATATAAGCACGCATGATTAATTTTAATATTTCTAATGCGGGTACAAATTTGGACTATTAAAATAGATAATCCGTGTAAGTACCTAGGTATTATAAAGGTTAACAATGAATGCATTTCAAACGTCTGCTCGGCAAATACAGATAAAACCAACTTTGTTTACATGGCACGAAACGTTATAATAAACTCGTAACTAAACAATAGAAGTTTTCAAAAATCACACCGTTATCCCTGATCATAGGAACATAATATTAAACGATGAGTAATAATATATGATGTACGAGTATATATACGCAAACAAAAAATGAATGAATGAATATGGGGGATCAGCCCTAAAAAATCTGTATGAAGTGCCTTTTTTAAATTAAAAACGATGAGTACACGTCAAAAACACTTTTTCACTTTTTTGACAACGATCGTTCTTTCTAGAACATAAAAATGGAAAAAATTTGAAAAAAGTTAAGCAAACTGAGAAAAATCAGTCAAAAAATTTGTAAATGGCGCGAAGCCCCAAAAATGACACTTTTAAGCTAAAAGTTATCTAAAACAAGCTAAAAACAGTACATTTTCTACGATTTTTAGAAAAAGTCGACAATTCCGGGGACTCAAGCCACATTGCGGGGGTCAGCAGCTATTCTTGGAGGGTGGGGTTCAAAATTTCAAAAGAACACGAGTGAAAAAGAGGCTGAGTGATATAATCAGAAATGTACATGGGAATTTTTAGGGTCAATCCGAAAAATTTTTCGTACGTGCTTTTTTCGGGCATGAAACGATGTGTATTAAACGTCAAAAACACAAAATACTCATTTAAGCAGCTAGTTATGAGCAAAACGGCTATGTACATAAGTCTTGATAATTTGGCAAATATCATACGCTTGTTCGCGGTTATTTTGTTAGTTTTAAGTATGAAAAACGGCTTAAGACGAACAACTATATTATCGTTCATTCACTTCCCCTCTCTCCAACCAATCTTATTTTGATTGCCTACCGCAATACACTTTTGTACATTAACAAAGAAGTCCTGAATAGTCTTTATACAAGTATTTAATTTAAATAATAGTGCTGTATCTGTCATAAAAAATGACGTGCCTACATACGACACTTCAGAATTGGGATTTTGCATTTTTAAGCTCTAATTCAAAGCTTTTTTCAGATGAACAATGCAAAAATAAGCGCAGACAAATTAAATTCTTATCACCATTTCGGTTAACAGAAATCTTTGTAATTGAACGGATGGAACCACATATGTACGCGAGGGTCTGGCTGGACCCCCAGAGAATCTGATAGATCCTTCCCCAAAACCGACAGGCCCACCGGAATTGAATTTTTAATGCTATTCCCTATCGAACCTCCTCAAAATTCGGTTGCTACCCATTTATGGATGGAACACGGAAGGTCATTTGCCTTTGCTGAATACCTACGTAAAAACCGTATGTGCAGCCATTTTTGTATGAGACTACTCTAATTTTGACTCGAAATTCAAAAATACATTTCTGTTCAAGAGAGAGTATATAATGAACGAATAAGTGATAAATGCCGATATTTGACAGAAAAATAAGAAAACTGAAGTCAGACAAAATGTCCTTTTCTCAAAGTTTGAATATATTCCAGAACATATATGAGAGAATTTTCAGACTTTTTCCATTCTTTAACATGAAGACATGAACATATGTTTACAAATCAAGTTAATAGAGAAAATGAACGACACACACAGATCCGTATTCAGGGGGATAGGGGGGCACGTGCCCTCCCCAAAACGAAATTTGAGACTGGTTTTTTCCTTTCCTCCCTCCTTTGCTTATTTAACCAAAAATCGCAAAAACTTTCCGTCACAATTATAATTTAAGTCTATTTAGTTCCAAGCGCGCGGTTTAAACACTCCATTTTTAGTCTTTATACAACCTAGAGCTATTTTGCATCTATGTCTACTGTTCTGCACAGGTTTTGAGCGGACAATGAGATTTGTTCAAAAGTATGTCCATTGAATTCTCATCATATTTAAGGCATCTGAGTAGCAAAATTTACAAAGCGTACAGCTCTAGTGGTCGTAAAACGTCTTTTTTTAATTTATCCTTTAAAGCCCATTTTTTAAAAAATTTTGGTCGTGCCCACACATGGGCGTGGGGGGATCTGGGGGGGTCTGGACCCCCCCCCCGCAGAAACCAAAAGACCCCCCCCAGAAATCAAAAGACCCCCCCAGAAATCAATTTTTGAAAATTTTTTCGTTTTTTTCGCAATTTTTTGATGCCAATGGATAGTGCTTGATGAGAAACGTCGAAAAATGGTGTTTTTATCGCCATATCATCATTTTTAAGGCCATTTTTTGACCTTCAAAAAATCTTGGACCCCCCCAGAATTTTCTTGCTGCCCACGTATGGTCGTGCCCCCCCGAAACAAAATCCTGGATGCGGGCCTAAAACGCACAGCATGGGTAAGCGTATAGCACACAATTCCATATACGAGAACACTAACGATGGACATAATAATTCTCAAAAGTAATTTAACAAAATCAAATGTTTGACTAGCGTTAAAATAAAAGCCAAACAGTTATCGCCATGTATTTTAGAAGCATGAGAATTATGAGGGGACAGTCAAAAAATTCTGTTAAGTGTCTTTTTGGGATTAAACGATAGGTTCGCATTAAAACATTATTTTTTGATGTCTTTGACAATGCTCGTTCCTTCTAAAACATGAAAACATTAAAAAAATTCGAAAATTTTAATAAATTGAAGATAATATTGTCAAAAAAGAAACGTCGAAAATGTCAAACTGCTGAGCGAAAACATCGCTAAAACGCTTAAAACAGCACAATTCCCACGATTTTTTTAAAATCAAAAATTCTAGGATTAAGTCCAACCCCTTAAAAAACACTTGTGGCCAGGCCACCTCACTTTGAAACATTCTGCACAAATTATAAGAGCCTAGTTTAATTAAGGTTCTAAAGATTTGCGGGCGAGCAGTGAGAATCAAAACATAAGCTGAAGAACCTCTTATTGCCTTACAACATTCAACTTCAATCACTCTTATAACAAAGCCTTTCTTGAATTACTATGTTTTCAATGTTAAATCTTGTGTACAGGATGACCCAAAAAAGGCGACACCCCGATTTTGCATTATAACTTGGGCAATTATTGACATTAGAATCTTAAGACCAGCTACATTATATAGGTAAATACGTCTTTGTTTAAAGCGCGTAAAAAACTTCAGCAAATTGCCGGTGGTTCATGCGCAACGATTATTCGTCCTACTAAGCGCAAAAACTTCAAAACAACATCATAAGAAATGAGAGAGCAAATTGATGACAGAACCAATGACCCTTTCGGCGTTTAAAAAGTATCCAAGTAGGGTGTAAACAATTAGCAATAGTGTCCGAACTGAACCACAAGAGTACACAGCATTAGTGGGCTATTTCAAAATGAAGATGGTGATTCTGCTACGTATTTCGCGCGAAGCGCTCAAAGTTATCGAAAAATTATGTAACAGCAAACTAGAATTTATATGGCAAAAAAACTTGTCATACACCAACGTGCATCAACATATATCAATGAATGCAGACAATAATTTAAACAGATATTACACAGAGTCATAAGCATTTTAAATCTTTTTGCATGAAAATAGTCGATCAAACGAGCTTAATTTCTTGAAAAAAGCGTTAAAGTAGATAAAGTTTTCAAAAAAAACATCAAATTGTTTCGATGTCAACTCAAAGGTTAGTCATTGGATTACCTGAAACGAAACTTAACAACAAGAGTACGCTTAATTTTAATGCAAATTTATTTAATTGTACTAAATAAATAAATATTACGTTGCGTGATTCGATAAAAAGATAAATTATATCTGATTTTCACTAATTCCTCCCCTTTTTCACAGGCCCCGGCCCCGGGGCCTGGCACACCTCTAATACATACGAATGAATATATACATTTTTACACGTAAGGTTATAGTGGCACAGAAAAACACATCAATTAGACGTCCGATTCATTTTTGACCCGGATATGCTGAATTGACCCAACAATACAATTTAATTCTCCTGACGGACCTGCAATATTATAACCAACTGGCACATCCGAAGACCCGCCGATAATTCGAGAACCCGTATCGTTTCCAAAACCCGTATTCTGATCACAATTCGACGGAAATTCGACAAGCGTCGAAATAGTGCCGCAATCTGAGGATTCCGAAATAGTAGTCGACTGAGAAGGCACCAGAATAGCGCTACTACTTTTTGCGCGCTTAACTATCACTGAACAAATCCGCTCAAATTTCGTGATCGATCGAGCCGGAAATCGCGCAAGCGACGATTCCGTTGGTCCAGTTCCTGAGACCGAAGCAGAGTCACTAAAAAAGTTGACGTCAGACGGGTTAGGTGTCAAAAAATTTGGCTCCACCAACCCGGAGCTGGCTTCAGAGACACTTTGATTCGATCCGATCCGACGAATAACAGTCGACGATGGGTTAACGGAGGCGAGCGATTGGTCGACTGCGGACGAAACAAAGCCCGCGCGGTGCTTTAGGTGCGTTTTCATATGTCGAGTTATCATGTCCCGTCGACTGGCCGCGTACGAGCAATGCGGACAGTGATAA
Source organism: Mermis nigrescens (assembly GCA_036768485.1). Lineage (NCBI taxonomy): Eukaryota > Metazoa > Nematoda > Enoplea > Mermithida > Mermithidae > Mermis > Mermis nigrescens. The sequence goes on from JAVLUZ010000852.1 coordinate 66,222, forward strand.
GGCTGAAAAAATAAGCACTCACAAAATGTGAACAAAAAATACAGTAGATACGTATCATACATGATCTGCGGGGATGGGGGTAAAAGCTCTTCACCCATACATGTAACAGGGGAGATCCACCGCCCAAAGTTGGTTGTCCCCCAATTCCGCTCAAAGCCAGAAACTTTTGACCCCCTGATCTTTTAGAAAAAATTGAATTTTTTGGCCGTTTCGGGTTTTTTTTGGCCATTTTTGGCCAAAAATCAGGTCATTTACCCCTCCCCCTCCTAAAAAGGGCTGGGGACCCCGCACCCTAATTTTCGAGCCATTACATGTATGTTTTACGCACCAGATAATTTTTCGTCCATTTAGAAATTTATTCACCCTCAGAATTCGAAATTTTCCTAAAGAAATTGTAGGAAAGACGCTGTTTTAAGTATTTGGTTTCGAATTTTTCTGATTGTTTTCGAAATTTTATCACGTTTTTATGCTATAAAAAGCAATAGCATAGCCAGAAACGTCAAAAAACGATGTTTTTGACGCGTATCTACCAGTTTTGAGCCCAAAAGAGCGCTTTGAGATTTCATGCCCCCTCCCAGAATACCCATGCTGTGCATGTCTGGTACAAATCCACTAGTTATTGTTTGTTCAGTTGAAAAATGTATATGCACAAAGTAATCTTCATCGAATACGCATATATATTTTAAGATCGTTAAGCACCATAGGTGCACAAGGTCAGGGTCGACAAAATCCAAATTAGTTAATTTAACGTTCACGATTTTTTTACTGTTTTAACGATCAAAATGGTCGAAATAGCATATAAAACATTTTTTCGTGGTAATATTGCATTTTAAAAGCATTTTTAGTCCATTTTGACTGCATTATATCACTTTTAACACTAATAAATGCAAAAAATTATCAATTTTGGGCGCTTTTTGAGTAAAAAGTACTAATCTGGCGCGAAGTGCTGGAAAAATTTTGACGTTTTTACTGCTTTTGACCTCAAAAATGATGCAAAAAACGTTCCATCAGCTCAAAATCGCTGGACACCACCTGTCCGGCTGACGCTTAAGGGGGGTAATACCACTCCTCACCCCTATGTGCATGTATGCTAAGCACATGTTCAAACCTTCCTGATCTGTCCCAGTGGTTCGTGACCATAGGTGGGCAGCACCGAAATTATGGGGGGGGGGTGAAAAAATTTTCAAAGGTCGAAAAATGGTCTTAAAAGTAGTCGTAGGGCGAAAAAAACACAATTTTTCGAGCACTATCCAATGGCATCAAAAAATCGCTAAAAAAAGCAAAAAAATTTTCAAAATTTGTATTCTGCGGGGGGGGTATTTTGATTTCTGGGGGATATTTCAACTTCTAGGGGGGTGCATACTCCCCCCAAACCCCCCACGCCCATGTGTCTTCGTGACTCATTCCTGGTGATTAAATGCTGGAAAATTTATTTGAAAAAATTAACACTTTGACAAGTCTATCATTTTCAATCCAATTTCAATATTCGAGTCCAGGAAACTAATAAAAACGGTACAAAGCGATAGAAAGTTATGACATTTTTGCCATCTTTATTCCGAACTTATAGAAATGAAAAATAGAAAAACGACAAGCCAGCTCGGAGAATTCAACCTCTTTACTTTTTACTTCCCCAAGCAGGGTTTCTTGTACAAAGATGGCCTTAAAGCATAAATGCACTGTGTTAGGATAGCAAGAGAGGAATAAAATCAAGAATTTGGTGCCACAGATGGGTGAAATCCAGAATTTTCACTACATTTAAGTGAATTTATGAACAAAAACATTTCTTTCAGTTTCACAGAAATATAAGAAATGTATACGAAGCATCAGAATACCCAACAGTAAGTCTTCTTTAAATGCAACGACTTGATCTGCAAAACATGAATAAAATCCATTTAGATGAAAATCGTAGCGATTCAAGTAACTTTTTACAGTCTAACGAGATTTTGTCAAAATATTGAATAAAGCAAGCTTCACACGCCCTGAAAGATTTGCTCAGCGATAAAATTATAATAGACTTAGCAATAAAATACGTTCTGAAGTGTAGTTTTGCTATCTTGCATTAGCAGCTTTAACTTTACCAGTCAATATCATAGATGCACAGCATGGCCGATTTGGGGGGTCAGTTAGTCTGGAGGTCAAGAATTGAGCTGTTTCGGGCCAAAATGATCTAAAAAAATAGTATGTGCTCAGGGGCGGATTTAATGGGGCGGCCACCACCCCACTGACCCAAAATAGTTGGCGAGATAAGGAATGGATATGTAATTTGCAATGATTTCTGGCTGTCAGCGACCATAATTTCTCAAATTTTTCCGGCGACGGACGATACTTATTATTAATGACATTTATTTGCTTTCTTGGCGACCTGGCCCAGTTGCACCATGCGCCTGTCACCTGTTTGCCAGTGACAAGTGACAGTTTTGACAAAAATCCGGTTGCGCCACACTTTCCTATTAGAGCCTTTCCTGACAGGCATACCCGGGCAATGAATTTTGGTTCTGAAGGTACCGGTGTCCCTTTTGTTGAGGTTGGTTGGTTGGTTGGTTGGCTAGTTGGTTGGTTGAGCGGTTGGCTAAATTATTGGTTGGTTGGCTAGTTGATTGGTTGGTTGGTTGGTTGCTTGGCTAGTTGGCTGGTTAGTTGGCCGGTTAGTTGGTTGGTTGTTTGGCTAGTTGGTTGTATCATTTTCTCACTTTTTTATTTTTGGGTAATAAAAAACTGTTTTTCTAATAAAAAACTGTTTTTCCTGGCGCCACCCAGCTGGGGTTCTGAAGGTACCGAAGTGCCTTCTGGCGCCACCTGGTGGCGCGGCACAGCCCACCTAAGCTGACAGGTGACAGGTTCATTCCGATTGCAACCTTTCCAGTCAAGCATTCTGCCTGACAAGCGACAATTTTAGAAGCGCATTTTTACTTGTCTGCTCATTCCGGTTGCACCATCTTTTCTGACTAAGAATTCTATTAGAACATGGAGCTAATCCTAATTATCTTTCTAAGTTAGGAAATCTTACTCCATTACCTTGGCCAGTGGTTCGTAATCATTATGACGTGATCAAAGTGCTGTTGAAGTATGGAGCGGATATAGAAATAAAAATTAACGGCAAATCTTTTGCAGATATGGTGAAAGATAATAATAATCTACATATCTAAAGTAATACTTATCTGCTTTGCTTCATTTTTTGACAGGAGTGTTTTGTCCTGTCTGTATCTGATTTACTTTACTTTTCTTAAAAAATAAGCTCTCATAAATGTAACTGCTTGCTGATGGCACTATTTCATTCAATTTCGAATCTCTAGGTATAAATTTATCCTAAAATATAATCTTGACAATCAGAATTTCGACGCAACACTACGACTGCAGTGCAGTCGTATCTCATATACCGGGCACTTTGTTGTCGTGCGTGGTGTCACCACTTGCGCAGCTTTTGTTCAATTGAATGCTATGCTGTAATATATGAAGAAGTAGGTCGACATCATCAACGAGCATGGAATATTCAGCAGCAGCTCTGTAGTCCTTGATTTCCGTTTCCTATTTTTTTAAAAATATGTTTCCTATCTTAAGTCTTTTGTGAAATATTTTAGAAAAAATCCGGAGTTCCTATCCTACTATTCTTTTACCGTTGAGTAATTCCAAGTTTATACTTAATTTCTATATATATTAAAAATTAATGATTATGAAAGTTTTTATCATGATTTAATTTTCATATTCGACTTGGAAAATGATTTTCAGTCGTTCGCTCATAATTTTTTATAACTTGTAATTATGATTTTTACGATTGATTTGATTGATCGAAAAATGTTTGTGATGAATTTTTATGATTTTCTTTAAACACACGCAGAATTATTTTTGGCGTTGAGCAAATCAACTTTTAAAAATCTGCTAAAGTAAGCATTCGCCTGTCAAAAGACTATACCGGCTGGCACGGGCCTGGTGCAAAAGGAAAAAATGCTCCTGTCAGATTAGCCTAACACGTGTCGGCAAAACTGTCACCTGTCAAGCAAATATATCACCTGTCACATTCTAAACTGACAAAGCATGGTTCAACAAAAATGATTTTTGCCTGTCAGTGTCCGACAAAGTTTTAAATTGTTATCCGTTTTTCCCCTTCATTGTGCCTCATTCTCCCGAGAACATTCTCATTTTTCCATTCTGGGGGTCTAGACCACACGTATGCGTGGGGAAGGAGGGTTGGGGGTATGCACCCTCAGAAGGCGGAATAACCCTCCCAAGAACCGAAACACCCCCCAGGATTCAATCCTGCCCACCTACAGCCTAGACCCCCACCCAACCCCCCAGACGCATATCTGGTCGACACTCACACTAGTAATTAAGTTTATCATGGTCACCTTTTCTCCCGTATGCGTTCGCTGGTGAGTACTCAAATGATCACTTCGCGAAAAAACCTGGCCACAGGAACGACAAGCGTACGGCCTACAAAGAGCGAGCTTATATAAATATTTTATATGGACAGCTCTCACTTTTAAAATCCGAGTAAATTACTTAAATTGTCCTTTCCGATGACGTTTGGACCTATTTCTATATTCTCTTTCTGATTTGCGCTTATGTATTAATTTCTTTCGATTTACTCGAAAGTGCTACGCAAGATGCTCTTAATCATGCCTGGTTTTTTCAAATCAAAATGTTAGACGCACGAGAGCCTTCAAAGGAAAATCGGAAAAATATTTAGGCCAGCAAAGATCAGTTAATAACCATAGGATTATTTTAGTTGAAAAACATTGATATGCACCTCATACGTTGTTCTTTAAGCCAAAAAGATGAAATATATGAATAAGGTCGTGTTTGCTTGACAAATTTTAAATTTTCCACGCTTCACAGATCCAACATGCAATAATACAGATAATCCATACAAGGTACTCTTTTACGCAGTTATTCACAATCAATTCAGCGATTGAGCTGAAATAACACAACATGTTGCCAAATAATGTCAAAGTCGAGTTAATAACTATTCAGTTTGTGTTTTAGACTAGCTATTATAGATAGCAAAGCAGGTAAACCAGAGGCCACTTCTAATTTTTCACCTCAACAAGTAAAGCTGGATGAAAAACGTCGAAAACTAGTATGTTTTGTTCCTTCCATAAATTATTCGGCACTTTTTTACGTTGAAAACTTTTGGACTACTGTAAGAAATCGGCAAGTGTATGGTCACTCAACACCTCATGAATAGGGTTAGGAAAAGCTTAAATTTACTAGATGATCACATAACTCAAAAAATGACTGATTTTCCCTTATTTTCAAATATCGCAGTATTTCCAAGAAATAAACGCTGCAGTTGTGGTCAGCAATAACATGGGGCAAGTATGAGCGATGGAAATCACTAGCACAAAAATTTCGCACTCAAAACAAAGACTTGCACCTTAATGCATTCAGCCTGTTCCAGAAATATACGAGTTAGTGTTCATGTATCTTCTGCAAGTCGAATGACGAAAACAATCGAAATAGTCTATATACAGAATTTTCCCAAGAAAGGTGGTACTGAGAGCATGAAATATTTTCGGAGCTGAAATGAAGTGCATTTTTCAATCTTTCTGACTAACAAAAGGAATTTTTTTCCTGACAAATAAACTTCAATCAAAAATACTCTTAGCAACCGCATGAAGCATCAAAGTTTGATGTTGTATTGAAGAACCACTCATTTCACGTTGCGATTATCTACGCAGTTTCAAACAAATCTTGATATCATTGAAGTTATCGAAATTCAAATATTGTACGATTCGTTAGTAAAAATAATTGGCAGCTTTTCACTTCTCTTCTTTGAAATCATACATGATCTTGGGGATCCGGGAGGGGGTTCAACCCCAGAATTTACGACTTTTCAGAAAGTTCACAAAATTTCCTGAAAGTTCGTAGAAAAGGTACTTTTTTAAGCGTTTTCTACAATCGATTTGCTCAATAGTGTCAAATTTTCGGCGCTCCGCGCCATATAACCAGCTTCTGACTATATTTTGATCAATTTGTTCGGCTTTTTAAAATTTTTCATCGGAATTTTTTTATGTTTTTATGCCCTATAAAGATAAGGCATAGTCAGAAACGCCGAAAAACGATGTTTTTGTCGCATATCAACCATTTCTGGGCCCAAAAAGACACTTAAGTCCAGAATTCCCATGCTGTGCATATCTGCTCAGGACATTTTCAATACAATAGCGTCTTTTTGTCGCATCTGATTCCACATATTGAAAGAAAAGTTCATAAGCGGCGTGACCATAGGTGGGCGGCACTTAATCCTGAGAGGGGAGGGTGCAAGATTTTTCAAAGGTAAAAAATGGCCAAAATAATCGTGGTATGGCGAAAAAACATCATTTTTCAACGTTTCTCATCGAGCACTATCCAATGGCATCAAAAATTGATAAGAACAGTTTTCAAAAGCTGAATTCTGGTTTCTGGCGGGTGTTTTGGTTTCTCGGAGGGAGGGGAGTGGGGTGCATACCCCCAGAAACCCCCACGCCCAGGTGTGGGCGTGACGCGTAAAGCGTCGGAAATTTGGAGCTCTTTTGACAGAAATACGGGAAATTTTCCGTGTTTCCGTGCATTGCTTTACTTTTTGAATTAATTTTTGACTGCTAAAGAGGGTTACAGCCCCCACACCCCCTACATATGTCACTGCACATTATTACTAGTTTTGTACCTACAAATGAGGTAGGAATAGTTCCGATATCTCTTATGTGCATTGCATGTATTGTGCATGTAAGCTTATCACTTGCCTACTGAGGATATTCCGAGGCGGCACCTCTTTGCTGAAAGAATAACTTCTTAAACCAATCATTTTTAGTAGATATGATGGATTCCCAGAAATGCTGACCTCATTTTCTCTAATTAGAATAGTAAAGCTAACGAGAGTCTGGTGGATGGATCCATCCAATGCTTATTTCGCTGATGTTTAGCAAATTACGATGCGTTTACGTACACGCATACGGTCAAAAGTTCTCGTAGGTGGATAAACCGAGTTTCATCGGGCGGGGGGAAGAATACTTAATTTTGCTATTCATTGTCAAATTTTGATGCTTAATTCGTTGTATTATATTCTTCGTGAATTTACGTAGCTAAATTTGCAAGAAAAGAAATAAAAATTATATCGATAGGATGGCCTGTAAGATCGAATATAAACGAAATAATGGAAGAAAAGTTCTGATCGAACGAGCTGAACATTCCGCGGCTTAAAAAAAGTATTGTTTACATAAAACTATACTGATACACGCAGTTTGACGTTTTTTATGGTTCGAGCGATAGGTTTGGTCCTAAAGCGGCCTGAGGGGAGTATGCCTTTCAAAAGTCCTGGTAGGGGGATAACCCCAGTGTGCATATGTATGCGTTTATATCTCACTTTATTCCACTGTCATACCCCCAGTGTGCATATGTATGCGTTTATATCTCACTTTATTCCACTGTGAAGTCTATTGTGCCTGCTAAGCATATCGCTTCGACTGAATGCCTTGTTGCATACAACACACCGGTGGCACTTGTTCGTTACAGACGAAATCCCTTTGGCGCTAGATGCCACCAAAGCGTCAGCTCCGTCAATCCGGGCAAAGGGAGGTAATTGTTCGCCATCCTTATCAGGATATCTCCCAGAAGCGAAACAAAGTTCTACAGTCAAATCTTTTAAATCTTTAGAACACGAACAAGGATCGCCATAACATACAGGAAAAGACGATACTTGTCGATTATGTTTCGATGACATGTGTTTACTGAGTCGACTGCTAGAATGAAAATTCTGTAGGCAGATAGGGCAATTAAAAAATACGTCTGACTCTGAGCGGCTGCGCTTGGCGCCTGGTGCGCTTGTGCTATCAAAATAACATTGTCCTACTGGATCCCATCGATCAAATGATCGGCCTTCGAGCATAGTAGGTAGGGCCAAGAATTGCGGCATGCGGAAAACTTTTGTAGGAGATTCGTGCGAGACTGGTGAATTTTGTAGCGACAAAAAGTTCCTCGTAATTAAAGATATATTCTGTGAAGCGACTGGAGGCGAAAAATTAGATGAGGAATCAGCATGAACGATGCTAGATGACGTTAATCGTTTTGGCGGACAACTGGTGGTCACAGGTGATGGCGAATGCTCGCCAAAAAACACGCGATCAGTAGAGGCACTAGCCATAATAAAACCCTGCTTCTCAATATAGCATTCATTCCGGGAGGCAGTGTCGTCTTCTATGAAATTAAGTACCAAGTGACAGTAGCTTAGCTGGCCTTCAGAATTGGGGAGGAGGGCGAATCATATATCTCAACAACGATTGGTGAATAGGCAAAAATAATGGTGATTTGATCTTTTCTCAGCGAAATGTGCACATGAAGAAGAAAAATGATAAAAAATTCAACTTAATCACAATTATATCAAACAAATATGTTGTATTTTTGGCTCATTAGCTCAAAAAGTGTTCTAAAATCTACTTAAGCAATCTTTCAGAAAACCTATAAAGATTTTCAACTGATTTCTTTGATGGACTCCACTAAGAAGTAATCGTACTTACAGAATCTTGGGGGGACTAGTCCCCGCCCCCTATCACCCAAACAACTCCCCTGCGGAGCAATGAAACACAATAGGTCGCTTTTATTAACTTAATCCTTTGCTTAACAAGTCTTATGAGAGTTAGAGCTTCGAAACAACTGCTACGAACATGCAGATTTTCATCATTTACGGCAAGACAAAAAATATTCCTGTAAAATATTTTGAATTACTTTATCAAAATGGAATAAAATTAATTAATCCAGATTATTTCTATTTTATCAACCGCGCAAACAAGTCTGATTGACTCTTGTAAAAATAGTCGTACTTCCAAATTCCGTGAAACTGACTAGTAGACATGCGCGGCATAAGAAAGCTGGAGTAGGGTGAAATTTCAAAATGCCTTTTAAGGGCTGAGAAACAGAGGATACGCGTCAAAAACGATGTCTTTTTCGGCATTTCTGATAATGATCTATCTTTCTAGAGCGTAAACACATAAAAATGTTAAAAAACATTAGAAAAATTCGATTAAATTGGACAAAATATAGTCAAAAAATGAATGTACGGCGCGAAGCGCCGAAAATCAATAGCTGCGGAAGCGGGGGGACGAAAAATTCATAGAAAGAATTGAAACCATACATGTACATAGGCCCGTAGCCAAGGGGGGAGGGCCAGTTGCCCCATCCTAAACCAAAAAAAAATTTTGTTTTTCACAAGGGTCCCACAGAGCAAAGGAAGAAATGAAAAATTCACGAAGTGCATTTAAAAGGTCACCAAAACAGGTCTTTTCCGTACTTTTGAGCTAGTAAACGCAAAAATTTTGCGGCGCTTTGCGCCGGCTTAATTGTTTCTGTGTAGGTTTGTCTTTCAAACCGTCCAAATTTGATTTAGACATGGCGAAGATGTCAAATTTTTTCGATGCGCACTAAGTTTCTACTTTTTTTCTTTGCAGAGCGCAAAGATTGAATACAAATACGGAAAGTTAAGAAATTCGTCATGAAGTAGACTATGAGAAATCAGTTGCGCAGATAGTTTAAGCGATAGATTTTTGGTGTATGAGTATGAAATAAACTTAAAAATGTTTTAAAAAATTTCCGAAATTTTACTTCACCATTGTGTAGAGCTCGTTGAGAAACGTTCAAAAATGCCCTTATTTTGGATAACCCCCTAATGGTTCTCCAGGTATATTACTTTCAAAATTTTTTGTCCCACCCCCTGAAATAAAAGGGTAGGATGCAGAACCGCCGCATAGTTCACGAACGCCGCTAGTTCACAACCGCCGCATAGTACAGAACCGCCGCATCGGAAAGAATAAACGCCGCATAATTCACAACCGCCGCATACGTGGTTCACAGCCGCCGCATTCTTAGTTTACAACCGTCGCATAGTTCATAAATCGCTATACACGTTGTATGCATACGTGTTCTTGGGGAGGGGTTGAACATCCAGAATGACTACTGAACTGACCCCCCTTCAGAAAATTGATTCAAATTACCTTCTCACATAATTCGTTGAATTTCCCGTAAAACCAGTGTTTTTTTTGTACAAGGTCCGTTTGTACATGTACAAAGATGGTCCCCAAAAGTCGTTGTACATTTTGTACACACAAATTTTCGGGTACTATAATATGGTACAGTAGCGATTTTAATATGGTAAAAACAGAGTTGTTCATCTTTGGTATCGTATGTTAGCTAATTTCTGGGTCTCTAAGGGCAAAAATCACTAAGAATAAAAATTTGACATTTTTCCTTTTGAAATACAATTTCTGCCAATTTAAAGATATATAGAACACACCGCCAAAAATTTTTGCGAATTTTAGACCTTTTTTGCAATTTTTGTCTTCCCAGAAATCTTTGTACATGTACAAAGACGGTCCCAAAAGTCTTTGTACACCGGGAAAAATCTTTGCCGAATACAAAAAACACTGGTAAAACTCTCAAGAACTTGGGTCTTTGTCTATTAGTTGTACATTCAAGCGTCGAAAATTTGGCACCTTCGAGCCATGAGTTAAAAACGCACTTTCCACAATTTTACTAAGAGTCGACAATTCTGGGGGATCGCAGCCATATTGCGGGGGTCAGTAGTCATTCTGGAGGCTCAACCCCAAGAACACATATGCATACAACGTGTATAGCGATTTATGAACTATGCGGCTGTTGTGAACTACGTAAGCGGCGGTTCTGTATTCTGCAGCGGTTGTGAATCATGCGGCGGTCGTGAACTATGCGGCGGTTGTGACTTATGTGGCGGTTGTGCTTTCCAATGCGGCGGTTCTGTACTATGCGACGATTATGAACTACGCGGCGCTTGTGAATTATGCGCCGGTTGTGCATCCCAATCGAAATAAAATCTTGGCTATGAGCCTGCTTGTACCAGCTGGAAAATTTGATAAGTGGGGTCCTCGACCATTTTTAGAGGGCAGGGGGTTAATGACTTCCTACTTTTGGCCAAAAATAGAAAGAAAAAAGCATCTGAAAATGGCAAAAAACGGAGGAGGGGCGTCAAAAATTTCTGACATTGGGGAGATAGAGGACGACCAACTTTGGGTGAGGGAATTCCCATCCCCATGGTACATGTCTGGGTGAACCCCTCAGATCATGTATGCTGACCACACATGCACATAAGGGGTGAGGGGGTATTACCCCCTGAGGGGTCAGCTAGACCGGTACTGTCCGGCAATTTTGAGCAAACAGGTCTTGTTCTGCATCATTTTTTACATCAAAATCAGTAAAAATGTCAAAATTTTTCCAGCGCTCCGCCACGGATTAGTACTTTCATATACTTTTTACCCAAAAAACGCTAAAAATTGATTAATTTCTGTATTTTTTAGTGTTAAAAGTGATGTAATGCAGTCAACATGGACTACAAATGCTTTAAAAATGCTAAATTACCACGAAAAAAAAACGTTTTATAGGCTATTTTGACTATTTTGGCCGTTTAAACAACAGAAAATTTGTGAACGTTAAATTTACTGTTTTGGATTTCTGAGATTTTACCCCCCTGCCGACCCTGACCTTGTGCACCTATGATGCTGACTGTTCCCTCCCTATCTCAGAGTTTCAAATATGTGTATATAATCATTCAAAAGAATTTCATTATTTTCTATTCCTTTTAGTACTACTTTTTATTTTAATTTTTCAGGTTTCCCCGCGCTTCGCGCTTCATATATGCTTATAAATAGCATCTATCAATTTTTCAAAGCAATTCTGGATATTCAGGCAGATCCAGAAAATTTTTAATTTTTTTTACGCCTTTCATCGGCCTCGACTCCTCAAGATCTAATGCACACACTAATGAAAAGATCTGAAAAATTTTTTCTTTAATATTTAATCTTTTTATTTTCAATAAATAGAGCATAGTTAGAATGGAAGTGTCTGCAAATGCTTTATTTTGTGCAGGCCCGTATCCAGAATTCGGCCAAGAAGGGGAAAGGGAGCGGACCCAACATAAATTGGTCTATATTTCGGAAAATTCGACGAAATAGCTTGCAAAAACCGCATTTTCCGACGTTTTTCGACATGCTCTATCCATTAAGATAATAAAATTCGAACTTTTGAGTGAGATTTTTTTTACTCAAAAAGTGTTTTTTCTAATCCTACTCGAGTCAAAATTATGGAAATTTTTCAACTTTAAAAATTTGGAGATTTCACGTCGAAGGCCTGCAATTTTTCTATCTTCTTGTACGTTATCTTACCTTTCAAAATTTTTTTCCGGTCAACGGGGATGGGGAGGGGGGGAACCGCTCCCGCCCCCCCAAAAATATGGCCCTGATTTTGAGGTTCCTACGCATATTTTCTTTTTAAATCACCCATTTTAGGCTGTCCTCTCCCGTGAAATGGATAATCATGCGCACGCCCCTCGAAATGATAAATTGAAGAGAACAGACTAAGCGAAAACTGAGTAAAAAAGAAAAGAGAAAGGAAAAAGAAAGGGAACTTTTACCGGGGGACATAAGGAAAAATTCCGATCTAAAGAATCAACAATCGAAACTTTCTTGCAAAAATGCTTGAAATCGACCATGCTGCCAATCAAGGTCGTTTTCACGCTATTTTAACATTACTGCTTAATAATAATTAATTTTTGAGGTCATTTTAATGCAAAAAAACAGCTACGATTGACCCACAGACGGACCATGCGGGTGTAACTATGGTCTGGCAGGATTGTTTACAAACAAATAAATAATTAACTTGACTTCCATTTCAAGGTACACAATTTGCTTTAAAGCATGCTTTTATTATATGTTTAACAAAAATTATTTCGGAAATTTTTATTAATTTCTTTGCCATAAGAGATTATTCAAGTCTGCAATTCATCGAAAAATGAATCAGTGTTGCGCATAAATGTACGTTGTATGTAATGATATAAAAAGACATTGAAGAATAATAAATAAAATAAACATAAAAAACGTTTCTTATTAGCAATGAAAAGTACTAATCTCAAACATATAAATAGAATATTATTTCAAAGAAAGTTTATTTCATTTCGATATTTCACATCAAATTTACCTCGTGATGCAGCGACCTCAATGGCACCAATAGAAGATAAACACGGTGTCGGTTGCTCAATTTGCTTGGAAAAAGCGGGAACGAGCACCTTTGGCAAACTTTCAAAAAATGACTGTACGGGAACATATTTACCAATCGAGCCTTCAGCTTTGTATCGTTCCAGTAATTGTTTCTTGAATATTTTTTTCTGTTCCGGTACATCTTCCGTTGCGCATTCCTGCTTAAAGTCCATTATGCAATGCTTAGGCACTGGTTCCACCGGCTCATCACTGATATCAGAAAACGCAAGGCGATTATCTCGAGCATCAGCCAACTGATCTCGTTGCGTGGCTGTAAATCCAAAAGGCAGTGACCCAAATGAACAGGCGTGTGCTAGAAATGAGGGCGATTTTGGATCAAATGAAAAATACTTTGACGATTTTCTGACTCTCGTTTTGCAATAGTCAAGACCGCAAGTGGCTGCATGCTTCGGAATAGAGGGAGAAAGAAACACAGTGTCGTCGTTATATGTGTCGACAGATATACCCCTGCCACTGTATGGCGTCGCAGGACTGGAAAAATCCTTATTCAAATCAGATAATTCTGAATCGGTTAACTCGGTACTCAATTTTTTAGAACTTCCACTATCACAAATCGATGAATAGGACGAATAATCACTCAAATACGGCGTTCGTGCAGATAAAATGTAGTCCGCTGTATTAACGAGATGATCTTCAGTAAATACAACCCTTGCAGCACTGGGCCCTCCAAATGTGCTAGTGCTACTAAAAGAGGCAGAGTCACTCGTCGTAGAAGAACATGAAGACATCGCAGCAAAAAATTTAGACTTCATTTTCTTACTGTACAGTCTTTTCGTATCCGAGACTGCGGAAGTTGAGGGACTCGATAGCCGTGAAACATGATCAGTTGTACATAACGGAGGACAACTTGGCCTAGACATCGACAAGGAAGCATCGAAGTAAGGAGCACGAACAAATGCTGCAGTCTGTATCGCATGTAATAAGCTGAAACCCGCAGGCGTGACTGGCGATGAAACTGTTCTGAGAACCAAAGTCGGAATTTTAGTTGTAGTCATGCGAGATGAAGCCGGTAAAATACCAAGAGCGATGCTTTGTTGCTCAGCAGCAGTGAATCGTTTTGGCTCCTGCCTTTGTTCTTGAGGGTTAGGGATTTCAGTATGGCTGGACAACTCTTCAACCGTACAAGTTTTTTCAATATTGCTATTCGTGATTTCAGCCTTTTGATCTTTACACCCTTGGGCCATTAGATTTGATAACGCATCAGCAACCCATTGTTATGTATATTAAAGGTCAAACAACAATAACAGAATAATTTAGCGATAATAATAAATTTAGATACCTATAACACAGGTTCTACCTGAATAAAAACTTATGTGAAAATCTAGTCACAAAGCGCAGGAACGCAAAATCTCATATCAAATGTAATAATGTAATAAATAACAATAATAAAGAATATTGTAATATTAACATTAGCATCAAAATAATAATAATAATATTAATAATAATAATAACATACAAATATTAATATTATTATATAACAATATATTGACATACAATACAGATAATGTTTAAATAATAATATATTAATAAAATAATAATAATCTAATAATAATAATAATAGCAAGAAGAAGATGAAAAATGATTAGGCAAAATCACAGCCGAAAATAAATAAAAATTGGAAATTTTTATCAACAGTGCTCGGAATGTACCAGACGCTGCGGAATAACGTATTCTTCTTAACCATACCTGGGCGTGGGGGAAGGGGTTCGGGGTATGCACTAGGGATGTGCCGGTTAACCGGAACCGGAACCGGCTGGAACCGACCATTTTTTTGGAACCGGAACCGGAACCGAGAACCGATTTTTTGATTTTCCAAGAACCGGAACCGGAACCGATTTTTTGATTTTCTAAGAACCGGAACCGGAACCGGAACCGATCTTTTTTGGAGTCGGTTATCGGTTCTTTAAAAGTAGAGTTAAAAATCGAAGTTCATAAAACTTAGTGAAGACATGAAGCAACAATTCAATCTTTTATTACCCAAATGTTTACAGATTAAAACTTAGCATGCAAATTTTGTTTCGGATAAATTATATTTTAAAAATAGTCGTTCTGCTTTTTTGCCATGTAGCCTGTTTCTGAGAGTGTCGTAAATGATTCTAGCGCAACTGAACAGCTGTTCCGATGGAACATTTGTAGCTGGCGCTGCAAGCAGGGGCGGATTCAATGGGGGGGGCGGGGGCGGTCGCCCCCCATTGGCCAAAAATATTTGGCGAGATAAAGAATGGATATGCAATTTGCAATGATTTTTGTCCGTCAGTGACCATAATTTCTGAAATTTTTCCGCTGCTACGTGCCAGATGATACCTATTAATGACATTTATTTACTTTCTTGGCGACCTGGAAGCCATTTTCTGTTCATGTAGGTTTCAGGGCAGCAGAAACATCCATTTCTGCATAGTTTTCTTCTATTTTCAATTAAAAATTCTCATCTTTCGCATCAAATGCTATAAATACAGGAAATCAAGCTATAAATCATGCTTCTAGACGTCCATCCGCCTTAATTTGACAAATTTTCCGGCGCTTTGCGCCACGGTCAAAGATTTTTCCCGATGTACAAAGACTTTTCGGGACCGTCTTTGTACATGTACAAAGATTTTTGGAGAGACAAAAATTACAAAAAAGGTTCAAAATTCGCAGAAATTTACGGCGCTCCGCGTTGAAATGAGTGATTGTGTGTTCCATTTATCTTTATTATGGCAGAAATTGCATTTCGAAAGGAAAAATGTCAAATTTTTCGGCGTTTCGCGCCGTTTTAAAAGGATTCTTAGTGATTTTTGCCCTTAGAGACCCATAAATTAGCTGAAATACACTACCAAAAGTCGGACAACTCTGTTTTAACCACACAAAAATCGCCACTGTACCATATTATAGTACCCGAGAGTTTGCGTGTACACAATGTATAAAGACTTTTGGGGATCATCTTTGTACATGTACAAACGGACCTTGTACAAAAAAAACACTGCTTCGCGCCAGATTTTTGTAAAAGTCAAAGAATTTTAATGATTTTTTCGCACAAAGTTGTCGAAAATTTTAAAATTTCCAGAAAAAATATTGCGTCAAAAGTGATTTTATGTAAAAGTATACATTGTAAAACACCAAAAAACGCTGTTTCGCGCGTTAAGGGCAAATTTCTGGACCTATTTTTGACTGTTTTCGAAAAAGTTGGGATACTGCCCCCTTAGGAAAATCCTAGATCCGCCACTGGCTGCAAGATACTGCTTAGCTATAGACGCGAGAATCGGCAAATTCTGCGACTTCTCTTTCCACCATTGCAACAGATCTTCGTCGTGAATTAAGCATTTCGATTTAGTATAAGCCTCCAGTTAAGAAACACATAGATAATATTCAGTGATTTATAAGTAAATTGTCAAGTAGACATAAAACTTGTTTGAACGTGCAGTTGCCAGATTGAAAGGACTTCCTGAATAATTTATCTTTCGATTACATCGTCATACGTTCCGGTGAAGTCAGGCTATCAATAGCGTACATACTTTAACACAGGAACCGAGAACCGGAACCGGAACCGACGGTCCTCTAGTTGAAGAACCGGAACCGGAACCGAAGTTCTCGTTTTCCAAGAACCGGAACCGGAACCGATTTTTTTGAAAAACCTGGAACCGGAACATCCCTAGTATGCACCCCTCAGAATTCGATTTTTGAAATTTTTTTTTATCGCAATTTTTTGGGCCAATGGATAGTGCTCGATGAGAAACGTTGAAAAATGGTCTTTTTTCGCCATACCACCATTTCTAAGTCCATTTTTTGACCTTTGAAAAATCTTGCACCCCCTAGAATTTCGGTTGCCGCCCACCAGTGATCGGATCGAGGCCTCGGCCTCGGCAAGGCTCAGCGTTTTTTGGGGCTCGGCCTCGGCGCCGAGGGCAAAGCTGAAAAGTGCCGAGGCGCCGAGGGTTTAAATCAAATTTGAATAAGTTCAATTTATCCGTTGAATATTAACTATTTAGAATGCATCCGCAGTACACAGGCTGTTTTTTACCTATTGGATTTTCTTATGGTTTTAGGCGTGTACCCAGTAACACCTAGTTACATATAGCAAAGTGCCAATTGATATTCATATGATGACCAAGTTTTAATTCTCATGCTCGCTACATGGATCGGAAAATCCAGTGCAGTTTCCGTCATATTACCTACCGCACCAGAATTGGATTACTGAAAAAGCGTGTTTAAACATGCACTACTGCGAAAGCGAGCACAACAATGGCTGATGACTTTCCATTCCAGACTTTAGAAATCGCGGCTCAAACTTTGTTACACGAGTTGTTTAGCTTCCAATTTTTCGATCTTAACGATAACCCACATTAATTTAAACAAAAAGTGCACGTTTCAATTTTTAAAGTAGCTTTCTTGTAGAAAGTTATTGTAATTTATGTACTTTGCATACATGTAAGGGGTGAGGATCTCCCACCCAAAGTTGGTAATCCCCTATCCCCCTAAAGCCAGAAAATTTTCGACCCCAGTTCCTCCGATTTTTGAAAAAATGACTTTTTTGGCCATTTTTGTCCAAATCGGAGGTCAGTAACCCCCCCCTGAAAATGGCTGGCTCCGCCCCTCCCACCCTAAATGTCGAGCCGTTACATGCACGGTCACAAAATATTCTAAGAGTACTATTTATGGGTATAGGTATATAAGCTTGACCCTGGCAAAGATTTTAGGTCGCCTCGGCCTCGGTCGAGGGTCCAAAAACTACCCTCGGTTCGATCACATCCACCCACCTTAGGTCTTAACTCTCTTTTAGTATTTGAATCAGTTTTTTAGGTCATTTCGATCAAAAAAAGCTTTATTTTTTACTTTCCCCTAGATTGACCATATTCTGCATCTACGATCGATCATGAATGACCAACCCCGCAGGTCCCTCCCAGGGAAGTCATTTGACCCTGAAAACCTGAGCGTGAACGTGTATGATGATAATAATAATAATGATGATAATAAAATAATACTTAAAATAATAATAAAAAACAATAAGAATAATAATAATAGTGATATACGGAGCTGAAAAGAACAAGTTTAACGACGTTTTACGCAACCAAAGGGCTGAAGTACACAAGGAATAATGTAATATAGTATATAGTTTATAAGGATATTGTACACTCGTCATAGTATATATATAAAACATATATGAGCAATGTAAGTATAGTATATGCATAGCATAGTATGACTGCACTGGTAAATTACGATTTAGTTCTTGTCCACGATTCTCAGGCATATTATCTGCCTCCCTGAAATGTAAACTATGCAGAGCATCGCGTCCACCAATCTGGGTACTTAACTGTCAGTCCGAAATTTTGAAAAGATGAAATTTCATACAAATTTCTACTCTACACAGACCTGAATATTACCAAATTATATAAGGAAAGGATGACGCTTGAGACACGACGTTTACATTTCAATATTGCCTTATCCTGCAGTTGTGATTTTTGTGAATATGTAGCACTTATGAGTGAAATAACGCTGTTTCCGAAAGATTCCACGAACAATTCGTGCAAGCATAGGTACGTTTATTTTGCTGAATATTAGTGAAAATGTACATGATAAATATTCGGACTTAGTAACTGCAAAAAAATCGAGAAACTTTGATTTTTTCAGCACATACGTAAATACGACCTTAGTTTCTGCGCTCGAGAATTTCTAAACAAATCCCAATTCGTTTGATTTTCCTGTTGCGGCACTTGCATTAACTCACTAAGCGTCAAACAACGCTGACTCGAGATACTGATTATGAAACCAAAATCACAGAAGTACATAAAATTCTACTCATACATCTTGGGAAAAACGCTAACTGCTTCAGCTATTGGTAATCGTAGAAATTTCGCTTTAACCAATGAAAAATTACCATATGATCATTCAAAGATATGACTTATTAGCAAAGAAAAATGCTTCGATGGAACAAAAAAGACGTATATACTTGGGATTACGGATTATTAAGGATGTTAAAGGAGGGAACTAGGAAAAAGCTACCTATGTATATGCCTAAAGTCGCAAAATCTGTTGAAAAACAGACTTTCTCTAATCAACGCAAAAGATCGAAGTGTATTTTGCGGCCTGCAGATTGAAATAAACTATTGAAATAAAATAACGATTAAAAAATTAGTAAGTTAGCTATAAAGTAGCTATGGGAAAGTAGCAAGTAGGGATGTGCCGGTTAACCGGAACCGGAACCGGCTGGAACCGACCATTTTTTGGAACCGGAACCGGAACCGAGAACCGACTTTTTGATATTCTAAGAACCGGAACCGGAACCGATTTTTAGATTTTCTATGAACCGGAACCGGAACCGATCTTTTTGGAGTTGGTTATCGGTTTTTAAAAATTAGAGTTAAAAATCGAACTTCATCAAATTTAGTGAAGACATGAAGCAGCAATTCAACTTATTATTACCCATAAGTTTACAGACTAAAACTTAGTATTGTTCCGGGTAAATTATATTTCAAAAATAACAGTCGTTCTGCTTTTCCGCCATGTAGCCTTTTTCTGAGAGGGTCGTAAATGATTCCAGTGCAAATGAACAGCTGTTCCGATGGAACGCTTGTAGCTGGCGCTGCAAGCAGGGGCGAATCTAAGGGGGCGGGGGGCCGCCCCCTATTTGCCAATAATATTTGGCGAGATAAAGAATGGATATACAATTTGCAATTATTTTTTGGCCCTCAATTTCTCAAATTTTTCGGCGCTACGCGCCGGATGATATACCTATTAATGACATTTATTTACTTGCTTGAGCACCTGGAAGCCATTTTCTGTTCATGTAGGTTTCAAAACAATTTTAGCAGCAGAAACAGCTATTTTTGCATAGTTTTCTTCTATTTTCAATTAAAAATTTCGATGTTTCGCATCAAATGCTATAAATACAGTAGATCAAGCGTGAATTATGCTTCTTGACGTCTATCCGTCTTAATCTCACAAAATTTCCGGCGCTTCGCGCCACGGTTTTTTTGTCTTAACCAAAGGTTTTTCCCGATGTGCAAAGACTTTTCGGGACCGTCTTTGTACATGTACGAAGATTTTTGTAGAGGCAAAAATTACTAAAAAGGTCTAAAATTCGCAGAAATTTACGGCGCTTCGCGTCGAAATGACTGATTATTGTGCTCTATTTATCTTTAAATTGGCAGAAACTGCATTTCGAAAGGGAAAATGTCAAATTTATAGGCGCTTCGTGCCGTTTTAAGACAATTCTTAGTGATTTTTACCCTTAGAGACCCATAAATTAGCTGAAATACACTACCAAAAGTCGAACAACTCTGTTTTTACCACACTAAAATCGCTACTGTATCATATTATAGTACCCAAAAATTTGTGTGTACACAATGTACAAAGACTTTTGGGGATCATCTTTGTACATGTCAAACGGACCTTGTACAAAAAAAACTGCTTCGCGCCAGAATTCTGATAAAGTCAAAGAATTGTAGTGAATTTTAGCACAAAATTGTCGAAAATTTCAAAATTTTTAGAAAAACTATTGCGTCAAAAGTGATTCAATGTAAAAGTATACATTGTAAAACGCCGAAAAAAAAACACTGTTTCGTGCGTTAAGGGCAAATTTTTGGACCGATTTTCGACTGTTTTTGGAAAAGTTGGGATACTGCCCCCTTAGGAAAATCCTAGATCCGCCACTGGGTGCAAGATACTGCTTAGCTATAAACGCGAGAATCGGCAAATTCTTCGACTTCTCTTTCCTCCATTGCAGCAGATTTTCGTCATGAATTAAGCATTAAGATTTCGTATAAGTCACCAATTAAGAAACACATAGATAATATTCAGTGATTTATAAGTAAATTGTCAACTAGACGTAAAACTTATTTGAACGTGCAGTTGCCAGATAGAAACGACTTCCTGAATAATTTATCTTTCGATTACATCTTCACATGTTCCGGTGAAGTCAAGCTATCAAGAGCGTACATACTTTAACACAGGAACCGAGAACCGGAACCGACGGTTCTCTAGTTGAAGAACCGGAACCGGAACCGACGGTTCCAACTTAAGCAAGAACCGGAACCAGAACCGAAATTCTTGTTTTCCAAGAACCGGAACCGGAACCGATCTTTTTGAAAAACCTGGAAGCGGAACATCCCTAGTAGCAAGCCAATTAAATGAAATAGCAAAATAGCAAAGACGATGCATTCAAAGCAATCAACGAAATTGTTGGTTTAAAGCAGTAGGAAACGCGTAAACTTACTTGAAACAGTGCAACCACACCTGGGCGTGGGGAGGGTTTGGGGGTATGCACCCCCAGAATTCAATTTTTGAAAATATTTTCGTTTTTTTCGCAATTTTCTGATGCCAATGGATAGTATTCGATGAGAAACGTTGAAAAATTATTTTACGCCATGACACAACTTTTTGATCTTTGAAAAATCTTGCGCCCCCCAAATTTTGGTGCCGCACACCTATGGTTGCAACTAGCAAGCAGTTTACCAAAAGTATACATTTTAGATTATGCTTATACACTCTTATGAAAATTATTTAAAGGTTACATTTTTTCAGCGGTCGCAGAATATACTTCGATTTTTTGGTTTGCTTTGAGAAAGTCCGATTTTCAACAGATTTTGCGACTTTAGGCATATACATAGGCACTATTTTTTGTATTCGGCAAAGATTTTTCTCGATGTACAAAGACTTTTCGGGACTGTCTTTGTACATGTATAAAGATTTTTGGGAAGACAAAAATTGCAAAAAAGGTCTGAAATTCGCAGAAATTTTCGGCGCTTCGCGCCGAAATGAGTAATTGTGTATTCTATATATCTTTATAATGGCAGAAATTGCATTACAAAAGGAAAAATGTCATATTTTTCGGCGATTCGCGCCGTTTTAAGGCGATTCTTAGTGATTTTCGATCTTAGAGACCCAGAAATTAGCTAAAATACACTACCAAAAGTCGAACAACTCTGTTTTTACCATACTAAAATCGCGGCTGTACCATATTAAAGTGCTCCAAAATTTGTGTGTACAAAAGATTTTTGGGAAGACAAAAACTGTAAAAAGGTGTAATATTCCAGAAAAGTTTCAGCGCTCTGCGCCAAAATGAGTATTATTTCTCCTATATATCTTTAAACTGGCAGAATTTGCATTCAGAATGGATAAATGTCAAATTTTTCGGCGCTTCGCGCCGTTTTGAGACAATTTTTAGTAATTTTTGGCGTCAGAAACCAAAAATTAGCTAAAATACACTACCAAAAGTCGAACAACTCTGTTTTTACCACACTAAAATCGCTACTGTGCCATATTAAAGTACTCAAAAATTTGTGAGTACAAAATGTACAAAGATTTTTGGGAAGACAAAACTGGAGAAAGGAGTAAAATTCCCAAGAATTTCCGGCGCTTCGCGTCGAAATGAGTAATTGTTTGTCATATATATCTTCAAAATGGCAAGATTTGCATTAAGAATGGAAAAAATGTCAAATTTTTCGGCGCTTCGCGCCGTTTTGAGACAATTTTTAATCGTTTTTGGGGTCAGAAACCCAGAAATTAGCTAAAATACACTACCAAAGATCGGAAACCCTGTTTTAGCACACTGAAATCGCTACTGTACTATATTATAGTACACAAAAATTTGCATGTACAAAATGTACAAAGACTTTTGGGGACCCTCTTTGTACATGTACAAACGGACCTTGTACAAAAAAACACTGTACATAGGTAGCTTTTTCCTAGTCCCCTCCTTTTACACCCTCAAGTATATTCGTCTTCTTTGTTCCGTCGGAGCATTTTTCTTTGCTAGTACCCTACTTTTGATTAGAATGATTTGAGTAAATCAGTCAACAAACACAAACAGTAACATGCCATAATAATGACAGCAGTCCAAGAACGCGGAAAACAATATTGTGCTGAACAACAGTACTGTCTTTTTTAAACAAGGCAACCGTACCTTATTTAAACAGATCAAATGTTTTCAGCATCAACTTTACGTAGTAACTACTAAATTCATTTTTTTGCAACACTCTGGGAGTAAAATGAATTTTTAGTGTAAACTTTACACCCCTGAAAAAATCAATAGTATAAAATCAACATAACTACTGGATGTGGAGAAACCCAACAGTCAAATTCGTAATCTTGACGTTACGGAGATTATTTTTAAGAAATTCACGTTTTGTAACGCTTTGGAAGTAAGATTAATTTTTAGTAAAAACTTTACATCTCTACAATAACTCGAGTGTAAATTTTGCGCAACTACTGGGTATGGAGAAAACAACAGTCAGATTCGTAATCCTGACGTTACGGAGAACATCTGGAAAAAATACACGTCTTGCAACGCTCTGAAAGTAAAATGATTTTTAGTGTTAACTTTACACCGTTACAATAAGTCGATATTTTGTGTAATTGAACTCGCCTACGAGCAAGTATGATGCTTGATACTTAGTATATTTTAATCATTATGATCATGTCCCAAATTATGTCGGGAGAAGTTGACAGACAAAAACCTATCAGGAAAGTCTTGTTTCACCATAAAGTTGGAAGTTTACACCTCCAAAAATAACTCGGCATTGAGTGTAAAGAAACGCGACCAAGTGCGATTGTGTAACCATCAACATGTATCTTATTTTTAAAATAAATCGCACCATTCCATTTATAAGTGGAGTAGTTGACAGACAAAAAATAAGCAAAAATATGTTTTTTTCACCCAAGAGTGTAAACTTCACACCAATAAAAGTAACGCTGTATTGAGTTTGAAGAAACACACTCAAGTTTGATGTGTATGCCTTGAGATCATACCTGGGCAATGGTTGATGATTCGCCCCGCCCAACTTCCAGCCGAAAGGGTGGGTGGGTCCCTAGACCCTGAAAAAGGTGGGTCTGTCCCTGAAAAAAGTTGGGTCTGATCTGGAAAAAGGTGGGTCTGTGCCTGGAAAAGGTGGGTCGTTCAGCTTAATCAGTGGGTCAGTCACTGAAAAAAGGTGCGATGAAAAAGGTGTCGAACAGTTTGAAAAGATGGTAAAATTTTCTTCCTGTACAAAACATAGCCCCGTCCAAGTTACCCCTTCGCCCTGTCCAACTTTTGGTTCGGCCCGTCCTGGTGATGGGCCGATATGGGGCATTGTCCAGGTGTGCTTGAGATGTACTTTATTTTTATAATACTTCGCACGTCTCGATTTATAACCAGAGCAGTTGACAAACTGAAAGAAGGTAAAAACGTGTTTTTTGCGTCCAGCTCCAGAGTGTAAACTTTAAACCGCCAGAACTAAGTCCATGTTGATCTTACACAAACGCGGTCAACTTCATCGTGTATCGTTTGAACGTTAGTACTTTTCCATAAATAGGTTTTTGGGGACTGTCATAGAAAAAATTTGGGAGATATGAACAAGTCGAAAACTCGACCAAAATCTGCCTTTACACCCTCAGGTTTTTAACACTCTTTACACTTCCCCTTAAGAACTAATGCGAAATTATTAAAAAACAAAAAATTATATCTAGAGAGTTCTATCCTAACAGTTCTATACTATTAAATTGTATGAGGCATTTACAGAGAGTTGTGTACAAGCAGCAGTAAAAACCACCAAAAGTTGTTATATGTCATGACGTTACGTCAAAACTTTACACGCTCATTACAAAATCGGTGTTGAGTGTAAACAAAAACAAAAGAGCTCCATCAAGTTTTTTTATTATCCATCTTTAAAAAAACCGCACCTTTCAGGTGTGTCACTTTATATATAGTCGTAGGGGGTAGACATATGCTGGAGGTACCCAAGTATATAACAGGCACGCGCTAACGCGCTACCTGGTATGACTAATCTAGTTTATTTAGAGACAAGAATGCTGCTGCTATCAAATTATAAAAGCACTGAGCAAATGCAATAAATTTTACCGGCTCCCAGCAATTTTATAGACTTGCCCCGGTCGGGGGAACCCAAAAATGGCTGAGGATAGCCAAGGCCCCGGTCGATTACTAGTCTGCAGAATACAAACAGCGTAATGTTTATTTAAAAGCTATATAACAGGACCATCGCAGAGGTTCGGTAAGTGCCATAATTGCACAACGCGTAGCACTCATAGTCTATGCAGATCAGTCGGAGAACCAGACATGCAATGCAACATCTCAGAATTGCAATGCAACACCTCAAAATTTCAGGAGGGGGCAGGCGGCTATTTTTACGCAGGGAAGGGGTTGACGATCTTCACTTTTTGGCCAATAATAGCCAAAACACCTAGAAGTGGCCTAAACACGCATGTTTTTGCCTAAAATCGGGAGGGAGTAAGAAATCTCAGCCTTTGGCGGGAATGAAGGACCGACCAAGGCGGGAGATCCCCCAACCCAATCCCCCTGTAGGCGGAGAACATACATGGACATAGCGAGGGGTGCAAGAAGGTAATAACTACCCTCTAAAGTTAGGTATTGTCGAGTCGAGTAGTTTGAGCCCAAAATAAAGCATTTTCAAGCGATTTCGACGTAAAAATGACTAAAAACGGATTTTATTATAATAAAAATCCTGGATGTTACCGCGCCCTGACCCCAAAATCTCGATTTTATCCCCCCTGGCCAACCTGGCCTTGTGCATCTATTACACTAAAATAGTCTATGCAATTTCGTTTAAATTCTAAACTGATATCAAAAATTCGTTTGCCCAGTTTCTGGTTGCAATTTTACAAAAAATTTTCCATGCTTGTCCTTCTGCGGGTCTCGCTCAACATAATGCAACCGCGAGGAAAAATATGCAGTGGTATTCTGTGATGTGGTGATAAACTCACGATTGAAAATCGCAGCCGACTGATGCATAGACATGTACAGGCCCGCATCGAGGATTGGGCCAAGGGGGAGCACCCAAAATAAATTCGTTAATATCTCGGAAACTTCGTAAAGATAGTTCGCTAAAACCGCATTTCCGACGTATTTTAATATTCTCAATCCATTAAGCTCATAAAAGTCAAACTTCTCAAAAAATTCTCCCGTGTAAACTGGGTAGAAAATGTTTGCTGGTCACGCTTGAGACAAAACTATAGAAAATACTTGACATATGGCACGAAATACCAAAAATTTGACGATTTTCTGGCAAGCAGATGCAATCCTTCTATCTTTTCGTTTATTATCTTATGTCAAAATTTCTTTTACAGACAAGGGAGAAGGCGGCCGCCCACCTTAAATACGGCCCTGCATATGTGTATAAGACGCAGCAGCACGAGGCATTCCCTCTCAACACGAAGCAGCCCCCTCTGGTAGTGCCGCCTGATACCCTCTAATCTTACCCCAGAAGTGGACTGACCAAGGAAACATCCAGTCGGCGAAACTCTTGCTAATATGTTAATGATATCGAGTACGAAACATAGATCAGAACAAGACTTACGACTTGAAAGCATGCAATTAAGACCGAACTGCTGAGTAATCGCATTGGCTTCCAGATTGTCAAAGGTACTATGTTTAATGAAGAAGCAAACATAAAATTAGTTGATGCACTTCACCGATCCTCACTGAAGTTCGATGAGCAAAAATATTTTAACGAGCAGAACTGCACTAGCAAACGATTAAATTATTGTGATCAGTCAAATGAGCTCCTCGTCTAGAAGCAATCAAGACGCTCAGCCGATTCTTAGATGAATCATTTTGAATATAATCTACGACCTAAACTATTTTTTGTTGATTCGGCTACAGAATGAGCTAATTAAAAAATGCGTCATTTTGATGCGGACGGCTTATGATTATTTGCGTACGCAATAATAATCTTAATCAACTAGTTTTTTGATAAACACGTCATACACAGAATTGACGTATACGAGCGGAAGAGAACGTTTAACACGGTTAATTATGATTGTTTCCTTGAAGGTTTCATTTGCGCGAATAAAATGAACTGCGCCCATTTCTTACGTAAATCTTCTTTGATTTCCACATAATGGCGTCAAAGAAAAAACTAAGAGTGAAGGAAGACTTCCTTGTATATCGATGTTAGGCAATCTGATAATTTGTTTGAAGAAAGAACTGTGACAACAACATGCCTGTTCTGACGCTATAAATCCTTGTTAGGTGATTGAATTCAAAAATGAGTAATTAGCATCATTTAAGCACGATTGCACTCTTCCTGATAGTTGATGCGAAATATACTCTAGGGAACTGTAACGGCAGACGGTTCAATAATATCAGAGCACTGTATGCTGGTCACAAGCGAAAGAGCGGAACCTAAGTTTGAATTCTTTTTCAATTCGATATGATGTCAATAAGTAGGTACCTACCGGTTGTTGCAAAAGAATTCAAAAAATAATCCGTCGAAATACTTGCTATTAAAATTGTAGTGAAAGTTCGATTTTTTAGTAATCATTTTTAGATTATTTTCAGTTAAATACAAAAGAATTCTTCTCAGGCCGTCCCCAATTGACTGAAAAATTTTCGATAAGGATAATGGGTATTATCCTAGCACGTCTCCACCTTCGAAAAACGTGTCCTTGAACACTGTTTTTGTGCAAAAGTAATCATATATAGTCATATCTGGTACGCTGATGACGAATATGATAGTCATCTTTGACAAAAATGCTTACATTCAATTATATATGCAAATTTATGTACATTGGACTAAACTGCTGACACTCATCTGAACTACTGGCACATTCATTCTAAAATGCTGACATACAACTGCTGGCTCAATTGGTTTTTTTGTTGGTAACCCCTTCCTGATCACTGCTTGAGGCTTCCGATTGGTGCCAGACATGGGCTAAGCCTAAGGCATAAATGGGCAAAAATTGCCCCGCTCGCTTCGCAATTTTCGCCCATTTATCTCAGGCTTAGCCCATGCGCTGGCACCAATGCGAAGGCGTTATTACTCTAGCACGTATCCACCTTCGGGAAAACGCATCATTTAACAATGTTTTTCTGCAAAAGTCATCGATTTTAGTCATATCTGGTGCGCTGGTGACGAATATGATAGTCATGCTTAACAAAAATGCATTTTTTTATTTTCTCAAAATTTTTTCCATATGAACGAAATGAATACGCGTTATACAAGTGGAAATTGAATGGCTATTTCGCGTAAAACAACAAAAAAAGAAAAAAAAATAAAAAAAATTCATAAAACAATAAAAAACAAAAAATATTTAAAAAATAAAAACACACAAATGTTTAGTGTATTACAATGTCAAATTTGAATGAAATTTGCATAAATTTGCATGTATGATTAAATGAACGCATTTTTGTTAAGCATGACTATCATATTCGTCACCAACGCACCAAATATGACTAAAATCGATGACTTTTGCAAAAAAACGTTGTTAAATGATGCGTTTTCCGAAGGTGGATACGTGCTAGAGTAATACCTGCGAAGGCACATAACTAAGCTTAAGCCTAAGCAAATGGTAACAACAGCCCTGGTTGTTCCTAACCATTTTCTTGGCTTAGGCTTAGTTATGTGCGTCCACATTGGTGCCAGCGCAAAGCTAAGCCTTAGTTGAATGGGCGAAAATTACGGAGCAATTTTCGCTCAAAATTTCAAAATTAGAAACACAAAATTTAAAATAATGCTCACCTTTCTATCATAAATGTTTACTATATTCGTAATCAGCTAATCAAATCAGACCGCAACTGGTGAGGCACAATTTCAAATTTGATGCAAGCATTTTTGTTAACAATGACTATCATATTCGTCATCAGCATACCAAATGACTATTATTGATGACTTTTGCACAAAAACAGTGTAGGATAATGTATGAGAAGATAGAAGAACTGCATATTTGTCAGAAAATCATCGGATTTTCAGCACTTCGCGCCACATATGAAGTATTTTCCATACTTTTGTCTCAAGCGCGACCGAACAGGGCACTTTTTGCAGCCTTTTGAGACATAATAAAATTCTTTCAATCAAAAACTTCGAATTTTATTATCCTAATGATAGAGCATGTTGGAAAATGTCAGAAAATACTAGTTTTACTAACTATCCCGAAGAAGTTTCCGAGATAAGCAAATTTGTCACGATTCCAAACCCTGACCGATTCGTAGACATGGCCTAGTGCTTCGAGTAAATCTAGCATTTTGAAAATTGACCATAATCTATACAAGGTATTGCTTTTATTTGCTAACTCATTTACGGCGACAAAATATCTAAACGGGATATTAACGTCAGAATTTACGTTTGCAAAACAAAAGATTTTGTGCAACGACCCAAAAGAACGGCCGCTGGCCCGTACCAAGAAGGACGAACCATTATTTTTCACAAGGGTCCCTCAATGTCTAAATAAATAAAAATGAACAACGGGACGGACGGAAGTGATTCATACGTTAAGCTTCTCAGTAAACAATATTTAAAAAAGCACAAAATTTCTACATAATTTACGAAACACAAGCAGGTCTACGACAAAACGTCCCCGACAAAACGTCACCGGACAAAACAATCCCACGACAAAACGTCCCCACGACAAAACGTCCCCACGACAAAACGTCCCCACGACAAATCGTCGCCACGACAAATCGTCCCCAACACAACGTTCCAAGCATCCCCCATGAAAAAACGTCACAGAAAAATGTTTCGCTTTGACAAAATGTTCTATCACGATTTTTTTGAGACGTCAAGAGAAAAAACAACGTCACGCATGAAGTAAAAAATACAAAATACATAGTAAATCAAAAATTGAAAACATATTAGACAAAAGCTAAAAATGAAGAGATAAATAAATAATGGTAGAATAAATGATTAAGAAATAAAACTCATAATAGATCAAACTGAAAGAAGCATTAAGAAATCAAATTAAGGTTTGATGTATTTAAAGAATTCCCACTTACATCATCAGGTATAGCTACAATAGAAACTGCACTGCACACAGACTTAACACAAGAACGATGTGAAAAACTACTATGGAAATCGAGGCTCTGATTGCAAATGCACGATGCGAATGAACAATGAAAAATTAAAAAGTCCCATTTTGCGTTGATCAGGCAGGATAAACATGCAACGCGCTACTAATGCACCCCATTTGCATAAGTTGGAAGTAAAAATAGCCAAATACAGCCTTCGTTGTTGCTGGAAAAGATCAATATTCAGCGAGCAAAGATGAAAAATAATAAAATGACCAATATTTTGCCATGCAAGCTTATTCATCTTGATTATTCAATGAAAAAATAATATGCGGAAACGTTTTCCAGGAGACGTTTTGTAGTAGAGAAGTTTTGCTGGGGACGTTTAATTGAGGACGTTTTGTTGGGGACGTTTTGTCGTAGTCACCTTTTGTTGGGGATGTTTTGTCCGAAGACGTTTAGTTGGGGATGTTTTGTCGCGACACCGCACAAGCTAGGTAACGAAGAGAAAAATAAGGAGGATAAGAACTCCATAAATTAATTATTAAAAAATTTCCGTATTTTTGTGTAAGTTGAAATAAGAACCGAACATTGGAGCAGTGAGATAAAATTTATGGTATATGAAAGCTCGCACTGGCTGTAAGAAGGCGCTGTAGAACATAAAACCTAAAAAATTCAAGGTTTTGTACCCAAAATCGGAATATTCCGCACCTAATGCCATCACAAGAAAGTCGAGTAAAATTGGACTTTCTATAAGTTTAGCATTTTAGATTTTAGCGTCGTTTTTGCCGAGTAAAATCTCTTTACTATTTTGCAAGTTTTACAGTGCACTTTTGACTGGAAAAGTGCGATAAGCTATTAAGCATGAATTTCAACTAAACAAAATGTCCATTCTGTCACCGTCCATTGAACAGTCAGCTTAATACAACGAGGTCTGCCTTAGTAAGCATAGAGTGTAAAAAATGAACTAACTTAAATAAATTTGCTAAATTTAAAATGTTTTGCAAATAAACCTGCTCGAGTTAGGCACACTAATATCCTGAATAAGTCAGCTATTTTCTCTCGGCCTCCAGATGCAAATGCAAAAAAACGCCGAAAATGTGGATCACCTTCCACCTCTAACCTCAAAGTTTTCTCAATTTCACGCCATTGTTTTCTCTGGGGTTTAATAAATCCAAAGGGTATAAAAAATGCACCCTTGCAACATTCAGAAATTAAAAAATCGCACTGCTCACGTTTTCATTGATGTTAAAAGCAAAAATGAGTGAAAGTTTTGTTCAATTTTCGCGAGCCTCTGTAGAAGAAAATGATTGTGATCACACGTGAGCGTAGGGGAGAGGGGTTGGGGGGTATACCCCCAGAATTCTATTTTTGAATTTTTTTGTTTCTTTCCGCAATTTTCTGATGCTAATGGATAGTGCTCGATGAGAAACGTTGAAAAATGCTGTTTTTAGCCAAACCACCAGTTTTAAGACCATTTTTTGACCTCTGAAACTTGCACCCCCAGAATTTTAGTGCTGCTCACCTATGATTGCGATCACAAAAAAGTGTGCCACCCGTAAATTGTATACGCTGCTGGTACAGAACTTCGTATAATACAACTTCTATGTTTTCTTTATAACCCGGTAAAATTTTATGCCATTTGAATAAAAACTGTTTTAACTATAGAAAAGCAAAATACGTAATAGATAAGTGGGCCACCCTGTACATTAGCTAACAAAGAATAGAAAATTGCAAGCTAAGCTGAACAGAATATGACTTTTCTATAGTATTTATGCCGATTCGGTGAAAGAAATAGACGAGCAAAACAGTACAATACAAAAGATTACGATTACATTACATTGCACGAGAAATAAGTAACCCAGAGATTAACAACACGCTTGAAAAACTTATCTCTAGAATATCAACAAAATCATAGGGGCGACAATTCAGCTGAGCATATTCTAGTTAGATCAGTATAATATGTACTATAAACGGAAGCGCTCATTGAAATAAAATGAATAGAAAAGTGAATCCCGACGTATTAAAGTAAATAGATTCTGTTCACTTGACATACAAATCGGACGAAAGCGTCTATTCTAAATTTAAACGCTGAAATTTCCTCAAAACATACCTAATTTGATTTGCATTATGATACCTCTTTAACGTTCCCCACGTGCATCTTTACTTAGTTATAGCAAGGGTACATTTTTTGCTGTTCACTCCACTCCAGCAATTTTGTAATTTTTAACCATTTCATTCGAATCGGATTAACAAACGATTGTTATCATACAAGCACTGCACAGCATAGGATAAGGGGCATACGCATACATGTAACGGCTCGAAATTTGGGAGGGGCTCCCCCGGCCTCTTTTAGGGGGAGGGGAGGGGGGTTAATGACCTCCAATTTTTGGCCAAAAACGGCCGATTCGATTTTTTCCAAAAATCGGAGGGGGCGGTCAAAAATTTTCTGACTTTGAGGGGATGACGTCCTACGTTGGGTGGAGGGATCCTCCCACCCCATCCCCTCCTAAATGTATGGGTATATGGAATCGAATTTTCTTTCAAAAACGTTCTTTTTCCGGCTCAAAACCGTTGAATAAACATCAAGAACAGTATTTTTGGCGTTTTTGACCATGCTCTTTCTTTCTGGACGATGATGAAAAAGTATAAATAAATTTCAAGAAAAATTAGAAATTAAGCGAAATATAAAAAATAGTTAAATAGTACTTATAAGCTAGAAGACAGCTAAACATCCTTGTAAAGGAACGTTTCCTTAAAGTTTTTTCGAAAAAATCAGAGGGTGTGAAACATTTTTTTGGGAAACATTTGTGAATTCCCTATGATGTTCATATATGATGGTTATGGACTTAAGTATGCAGGCACCCCTTGATGAAAGTTATCTTGTTTGCAGCTCAATTTGAGGAGATTTTTGTCATTTTAAGTGAGCTAGAGTTCCTAACTTTTGGAAAAGGCAATGAGGCTAGTTTTTTGCTTCTTTTAGCCAAAAATCGCAAAAAATTTTCGGCGCTCGAATTTTTTAATTAGAGTCTATTCAGTTTCAAACGCGCGGTTTAAACACTCCATTTTCAGTCTTGATATAACCTAAAGCGTATTTTGTATCATTATATCTTAGCAATTTTGGTCATGCCCCTCAAAACAACATCCTGGATATGGGTCTGCTTAAGACGCACGATCTGCAGCGAATAATCTGTAGGAGTCATGCTATGCAGCTTTCAAAAAATACAATCTTTACGAAGCTTTAGGCACTTCTGAAGTTTAAATAGTACGGAAATTTTTTTCGAAATAGAAATTTTTTATCCATTTTGGGTAAACCGAGGGCGCTGATCAGGAATATACTTTTAGTTTTGCACCCATATTAATATTTCTTACTTAAAATGCGTGAAAGGTAATGTTACTCATATAAAATACACATTAGTACACAGGGCTGGCATGAGTGAGTTTTTGGGGTTTTTGGTGGGTTTTTGGGGTTCTAAAAATCTTGGGTTTTTGTGTTTTTAGGATTCTTGGTGTTCTGAGATGCAGACAACCCATCCAGTAGTCTGACCTTTTGTACATAAACAACATAAGTACATACCCATCTGTTATTGTAAGTTTCATGTGTAGTGTATTTTCCAATGTTTGATGTCTAACTTTTATACTTATTACATAGATATTTACGTTGGCAGTTTCAACGGCCTCATTGGGACAAAATTTTTCAACCTGTGGTTTTGTCCATTCAAAATTGAGAAATTCACTGAGCACTGATACAGTTCGAAAGCTGGTGTTCATTAAAACCGATGCCAATCAGCTTTGTGATCCAACCATGATGGATACTGATGATTGTGATGATAGGGATATGTGATCACTGATCATTAATCAGCACAGCGACAGTCGACCCTGATGGCATTTGTAATCTTTTTATTAAAAAATTGTCGTTTCAAATGGTAAGGCCATTAGTTAGTATTTTTACTGTATCTTTTCTGTCTGGAAATATTCCCGAGCTTTGAAGCATGGCACATGTTATTCCAATTTTGAAAAAGGGGGATCCAACATTAGTCGATAATTACAGGCCCGTTTCTCTTTGTTGCTCTATTGCCAAAATTATGGAAAGAATTATTAATAGTCAATTGTTAAACTTTCTTAAGGTTAATGAACTTGAACTTGAACTTATGTCCTTTGACGCCCAGTGTGAGCATAGGACACAGCCAATGATATCTGGCGAAATTGTTGTCGATCTGCTGCTAAATTTTGGAGGTGTGTGATCCATGTTGATGAATATTGTTTACGGCTAAGATTGAACGGTTTCAAAATAAATTCCTCAGCCTCTTTCATGATTTGCCTCTTCAAGGTGGTTTTGACTCCTCCAACTGGCCTTTTCCATTCTGCTGCTAGTGAGGCTGTAAAGGCTATATGGGGCAGTTGGATTCTCGCATTCTGAGTACGTGCCCAGTGTATTTCCAGCAATTAAATGTGGCTATGGAAGATGCCTGTTGTTGGATATGGCAAAGCTCCAGCAGTTTGTTATTTGTGATGTTTTGTTGGGGTATACAGATAATGCGGCGAAGACACATTCTTTCAAGGATATCAATTTTGTTGTGATCTTCCTTTCTTGTGGGCCAACATTCACAACCATACAAAAGAACAGGATGGATAGTGGCATGGAAAATCCGCAACTTTGTTGGTATTTTTATATCTTTCCGGCGCCAGAATTTCCAGAGGGCACTGAAAGCTTTCCTTGCCTTTTCAATTCTACTCACAATGTCTTCTTGACTCGTGCCATCTAGTGTTATCACACTGCCAAGGTAGGTGAAGCTCTGGACTTGTTCAATGGGCTCGTTGTTAATTTTTATGTTGCTATGGTGGTTCATTGCCACATTTGCCACCATGTACTTGGATTTTGAGGCATTCAGAGCTGATCCAATTTTCTTTGCTTCATTGTCTATTCTCGTGATCATGTCCTGGAGATCTTCAATCGTACTTGCCAAAACTGCTACATCGTCTGCATAGGTCAAATCAGTGATGTGGTGTTTCCGAGGCATGACTGTGATTCCACCATTCTGATGATCAAGTGCTTTGCCTAAGATTTGGTCAATGCACACATTAAATAAAATAGGCGATAGGATAGCTCCTTGCCAAACGCCAGTCTGTATATCAAATTGGCTGGTGAGTTTGTTGTATACAGAAACTTGGCTGCTTGTCTTGTTATAGAGCATTTTGATCAGACTGCATAGCTTTTCCGGTACACCTACCAAATTTAGTAGTGACCAGATGCTTTCTCGGTCAACACTATCAAAAGCAGCTGTAAAGTCAAGAAAAGCTACACACATTGGTTGCCTGTATTCATGATAAAGTTCCATGAGTTGTTGCAGTGTGAAAATCTGGTCGATGCATCCACATCCAGGCCTAAAACCAGCTTGGTTTTCTCTAAGATTGGCGTTTAGGAAAATGACAATTCGGTTTAAAATAATTTTTTCCAAGATTTTATATGCAATGTTGAGCAATGAGATTCCACAGTAGTTCTTGCATCGTGTGCGATCACCTTTCTTGAAGATTGGAGCAAGTATGGCATTTTCCCATGAAATTGGAATGACGTTTTGTTCCCAGATCTTAGTGAATACCGTGTGTAGAGCTTGTAACACTAATGGGCTGCAAGCTTTGAAGAATTCTGCAGGTATCCCATCATTTCCAGGAGATTTTCCATTCTTGAGTTGCTTTATCACCTTTGTAAGTTCATCATAATTTGGGCTACTGATGTCAATGTTGCCACCAATTTTGGGGGTCACGGACATAAGGTTGAGTTGGTTGTTTGGTCTTGGATGGTTAAGTAATTTGCTGAAGTATGCTTTCCACTCATTCAGTTTGCTCTCTTCATTTGTGATGAGCGCATCAGAGTTATCTCTGATGTTTTCACTAATTGTACTGCAAAATTTCCCAGATAACGAGTTAGTAAGGCGAAATACTCGTTTTGCATCTCCTTGGGAATGAGCGGTTTCAAGTTCTTGTGCAAGGTTGTTGTAAAAATTTTCTTTGTCCCTTCTGGTGTTTTTTCTGACTTCTTTGGCTAGTTTCTTTGCATTTTCCTTGTCACCTTTAGTGAAGGCTTCTTGATGCAGCCTTGAAAGTTTGATCAAGTCTTCAGTAATCCAGTCTGTCTGTTTCTTTTTCTTGAGACCAATTTCTTTCTTTGCAGCACATTTTATGGAATTACAAAATTTATGCCAACTTTCTTCAGCTGTGTCAGTTTCAGCAATTTTGTCTCGATTTAGAAACTGTTCACAGGATGTAAGAAATTTATCTCTTATCTCTGGAGTTTTAAGTTGATTGAGGTCATACTTTGGGTTTGGTTTGCATTGGAGCTTTTTGGTTGATAGACGAATTTTCATCTTAGCAATAAGCAATGCATGGTCAGTTTGGACATAGATGTTCCAATAAGAGCAGCAATCAATCATTGATGTTTGCCAACGCTGCTTCACAAAGATATGATCAATCTGATTTCTGGTTTGACCATTGGGACTGAGCCACGTTGTCAGATGTCTTCGCTTGTGGCTGAAGAGAGTGTTAATGGCCACAAGGTTGTGATTTGCAGCGATGTTCAGGAGCCTCAAGCCATTGTTGCATGTGCGACCAAAGGTGTTTCTTCCAGTCTCCTTTCTTTTCTGGCTTGGTCCAAGCTGGGCGTTAAAATCCCCAGCAACTTTGAGAAAGCTTTTATTGTTTATCAATTGCAGTTTGTGATCAAGTTCAGAGTAAAACTGTTCAATTTTGGGGTTTGGTGAATCGTTTGTTGGAGCATACACTGCAATAATATGCAGGTCCAGTGGCCGACTACTCAATTGTATTACAGAAAGTCGGCTACTCACAGGTTTAAAGCTTCTTACTAGACTAGTGAAACGGTTTGATATGGCAATTCCAACACCGTTTCTACCGCTACGGTCTGTTGGTCCACTATAGTACAGTTTAAAGCCTTTGTTTGAGAAGGGCACTTTTATATGGCAACTTCCATCATCAGGTAGCCGGCATTTAGATAGGCAGCAAAATTGAGATTCTTTTCATCAGTGTTTTTGCAAGCAGTGCTTGTTGGCCGACTTGCAAGAGAGTTCTGACGTTTAGAGCGCCAAAACTGAGTGGCCCTAAAAAGGGCTGTTGGGTTTTAGTTGAGTTTTGCATGTTGATCATTTGTCCACCTCCCGGGGACGTTGTAGCATTAAACGACAATGAATTTCGGTTGTAAATCATAGTGTTGGTACTGACTAGATACCACAAGGGGGCGCCAAAATCCCAAGGGAACTTTTCCTCCAGATAACCATTTGGTATGCGAAGCGCTGCCGTATTGCTTATCCGGTGTAGAAGGCAGTCGGCGACAGTTGCTGTACAGACCCGAGTTGCCTTCCATCCCACAAGCCGATACCATGACAATCATTGATCCCATGGACGCCATTTGTGGGAGTGGTGATCGGTCTTAGTCTGGGGCATCCACCATGACCTGTTCGCCTTGGGTGACCCTTCTGGACATTTACATGCCTGACGACATAGCTCATGGCTTCATTTACCCGCTCAAGCTCCTTCGCCAACTGCAAGGCTCCAATTATAGAAGGAGAGGTTAATGAACTAATATCTCCTTTTTTCAATTTGGTTTTCAAAAGAATAAATCTTGTGAAACACAATTGATAAAGTGTAAATTTTCATGGATTCAGTCATTAGCTAAAAAAGAAAATGTTGATATAATATATTTAGATTTCTCTAGAGCTTTTGATAAAGTTAAATATTGAAAAACTTCTTATTAAGTTAAACGGATATGGAATAAATGGTAATTTGTTTACATGGTTAAAGGCCTATTTGTTTAATCGTTCTCAATGTGTTCACGTTAATCAATTTTTTAAGATTACGTGCCTGTTACAAGTGGTGTCATCCAAGGAAGTGTCCTTGGACCTACGCTCTTTTCGATTTTTATTAATGATATATGTGATAATATTTATAGTACGGTTTATATGTTTCGCTGATATCAAAATTTTTAATATTAGTCGTAACTATAGATTATTACAGTCTGATTTAGATAAGATTTTTGACTGGGCAAATACATGGGATTTACTCATTCCACGAACCAAAAGTCAAGTTCTCTATCTGGGTAATAATAATCAAAAAGTTGTTTATAGACTAAGTGGGGAAATTATTACTAGTGATAACCTGTTTGTCTATAAATTAGGATTTTAATTTTCCAAAATTTAAAATTCAAGGAACATTATAATTGTTTGATTAAAAAGCTTTCTTTAGATGCATTTTAATACACAAATCATTTTTGTCAAATGATAAATGTAACCTTGTTGAAGCTTATATTTGTTATGTTAGACCTTTATTAGAGTACTGTTGCAGTGTATGGAACCCTTCTTATCTTAGTGATATAGATCGACTGGAAGCTGTTCACGTAGATTCACTAAATATATTTTTGGTTATACTAATATTCTTACTTATGAGGATCGTTTAATACAACTTAAATTGTGCAGGCTTGAATTAAGACACTTGCAGATTTGTCTGTGTATGATGTATCAAATTATTTGTCATAAATCATGTTTGGAAGCTGATGATTTTTTGTATTTAATCATGATATTACCCGCAGCATTAATAGATTCAAATAGTTATACCTGTTGTACATTCTAATTCTGAAAAGTTTGATTTCTTTTACAAATACATCACAGTTTGGAACGATCTTCTTGACTTATTTGTATCTCACCCCTAAACTAATGATATTTAAATCAGGTTAGTAAACTTTGATTTATTGAGACATCTTGTGGGGCGCGCATAAAAATTGTCATTACATTGACTCGCATGTCCCGTCACTAATTTGTGTCTATAATATAACTCGTCATTTCGTATTTTATCACTTTGGTTTATTAGCAATAAAATTTCTTTCTTTCTTCTTCTTCCCCTTGTCCTATTTTTCATGTTGGGTCATTCATATGTCACAAAGTAATCAAGTCAATGTTTATAGGTGTATATGGACAACTATGGTGTGTATCAGAAAAACCCACTAAAAACCCCCAAAAAAATCCAAAACCCAAAAATTTTCAAATCTGAGTTTTTACCAGCCCTGCTAGTACATAGCTTTTGTGCAACTTTTATTAACGAGATTGATAGGATAAGTCCTTCAGAGTGCAAAAATTGAACAAAGTAAAAACTGTCCATGATGGTAAACTAATCAAACGTGCTCGATAAAATGGTGAAACGGATTTAGACCAAAACGCTGTCGCCAGAGAAATTCTGCCAAATAGTTTGTGAGCATTGCACAGTGTGTGCTAAAACGTCGCTTGTTTTTTCTTTGCTTTTTGCCATACTGATTCCATGTGATTTGTAGTAGCGTGCGTAATAATGCCGACAAAATTAATTGAATGATTGACAGTTAAGTGCCGGTAGCCTAGGTTGTTAAGGGCATTATAGTCCCCACATACAGAAATTGCGGTAGTACCAGGAAGAATAAAGTGCTGAATTATTGGTAATAAAGTTTGAGCATCTCGTCGGTCAACAGCAACCATAAAACTTTCTTTAGTTTCAACATTGTAACCTCCAAATACCCACTGTTCACGCACTAAGTGACCTCGATTGTATTTCCGGCGTACAAAGCAGCTTTCGTCTATTTCTACAGTATGGCCTACTCCTCCCAGCTGAATGGGATTCTGAACAAAATATTCATGGCATATATCTCAATAAAATTCTTTCCAATCAACAATTGCTTTGTTGCTTAATTCCAATTCACGCATCAAAAATGAATGTTTATCAATTTTGTATGTCCAACAATAAGCCAAAATAAGAATATCAGAAATTTCCAGATGACTAGCACTAAAAAACGAATCTTTTCTAGCAACACGTTTTTCTGCAAGCACCGGGTGAACAATGCCAAATGGAACCATCTATCCCTGATCTATTTCCCAATCGCATTTCATTGCGTCCTACGCAATTACAATTCTCGCAAACCACTGCACGTTTTAAAAGACCATGATCATGTCCGCACTGGATGGTTTCAGGAACTGTTGCTGTGGCCAAGGATAGATTTTCGAGTCGAAATTCGGAAAGATCTGGAAGAGCTCGAATTATATTTGCCATTTTAGGAAAACCAGACACAAACAAAACAAGAGCGATGTAAATATATTGTAATTTTTAAATCGTGTTACAGTAAACATCGCATTACTTATTCACACGCATTACACATTCACAACAGCGCATTACACATTCACACAAGATATATTAATTTCGGTGCAATCCTGTTGAATGACGAGGTGATCAAACTTTATTACCAATAATTCAGCAATTTATTCTTCCTATAACTAACGTTACCTTTCACACATTTTAAGTAAGAAATATTAATACGAGTGCAACACTAATAGTATATTTGTGATCAGCGCCCTCGGCTTACCCGTTATTGATAAAAAAATTCCTATTTCGAAAAAAATTTCCGTACTACCTAAACTTCAGAAGCGCCGAATTTTGTGCAGTACACTCAACCTTCTTTCAACCAAAAAATTTTTGAAAAATATAACCTACACTGCTCAAAAATTTTTGGATATAGGTTGCTTTTCAGTCAAAATACAACTTACCTGTATTCCCAAAAAGCCAAACATGCCACCCTGTGTGTAGTGATCGACCGGGGCGACTTTTTTGGCTGGGGCGGTACTGGGGCTGAAAAAATCCCCGGCTCCAGCCGGGCCTGGGGCCGGCCGGGGTCAAGATAAGGAAAATATTATTGAATGACACATACTTGGGGTGGGCATAGGAGGAGAAATAATGAGCGACTGCTCCATTCAGTAGTAAATGGCAAGCGCAAAGTTAAGTGCGCCTTTTCAAATCAAGTTTTATTACTATTTATGTCACAAGAAACAGATTTAGTCCAGTGTTTCATTGTCTGAATCATCAACAAATTCTATGTCGCTGCTATTATCACACTTGACATCGTTTGAATCTTCACTACTGCTGCTGCTTATGCAGCATTCAACATGTTCATCAGCCAAAGTGCTTGGAAGCTTCCACGTATCGAATCCAATTGCTCGCTAATTATGCACATTTGATTACAATTAACTTCCGTCCCAATAACTATTACACAAGAAACGCGTTTTAAAGCAGGCGGTTCCCATTCAATTAAATGTAAGTGTTTTTTGTAAAAGTTGTCTTTTTTAAAAACGTACAATTTCCAACTAGAAATAGAATGTATTTGTCAACTAATCTTTTAGCCACTAGCTACGAATAAATGAGATAAAAGGGCATTCGTGTAGCTGGTTCCCATATGTATTAACATAGTCATATTATAAGGGCGTATATGTGCGGTCGATAGCATCTGAGGAAACGAGAGAAAGTTGCTGGCAGTCGGATTCGAAAAGTGGACCCCTTGCTCTAAAGTCCAGAACCATAACCAATCGACTAACGCTGGTTAATTTCGATAAAGAT
Organism: Mermis nigrescens; assembly: GCA_036768485.1. Lineage (NCBI taxonomy): Eukaryota > Metazoa > Nematoda > Enoplea > Mermithida > Mermithidae > Mermis > Mermis nigrescens. The sequence goes on from JAVLUZ010000852.1 coordinate 107,391, forward strand.
TGCAAGGTATTTGTGATGTTTTGCTGGTTTACCAGCTGATTAGGCTTAGGCTTAGTACCATGGACTGACCAAAATGTTGGTGCCAGCGTTCAAAATAAGCCTGAGTAATGGGATGCGACGAGCGGAGCGAGCGACGCGAGTTGCATCCCATTACTTAGGCTTATTTTTAACGCTGGCACCAACATTTTGGTCAGTCACATGAATCTACTGGAAAAATCTGATGACTGCCTAATTTATTTCCTTCTTGACTCAAATCAAACCAGTTAGGTGGCAGCTTTCACCGGATACTACTTGCTGTATACGTACCTATAATGTGGCTATCTTAATACATATGTGGACCAGCTACACCAATGCCGATAAGAGTAGCATTTGGTTTAATAAGTTAAGTGAAGGAATCGAAAACATGCAGATTTTCCTGAACATTTATTCAGTAAAAGCTCATTTATAAACAGTAGCAAAGATATAACAAGGACTATGTATGCATATGGTCGAATCAGTACAGTTCTCAAAATTAATACTTGCCCATTCATAAACAACTGGCATTATCACATCCCGTACCTACAAAATACGAATTACACTAAATTTTTCCCCGGCCCCAGCCATTTTTTTTGACCTTGCCCCGGCGCAGTATCACATCCTGTACAAAATACGAATTACACTAAATTTTTCCCCGGCCCCGGCCCCGGCCATTTTTTTTTTTTGACCTTGCCCCGGCGCAGTATCACATCCTGTACAAAATACGAATTACACTAAATTTTTCCCGGCCCCGGCCATTTTTTTTGACCTTGCCCCGGCCGGGGCTGGGGATACTGAAAAATGGCCAGGGATTGCCGGGGCCCCGGTCGATCACTACCTGTGAGTAAGTAAGCATAGGGACCGAAAGTATCAAAGACCCCAATACACATCCAACCAACCAACCTTCTTACAAAAACCCCAATTTTAATCACAAACTGCCTAAAAAAACCTCGCCTCCAACGAATCCTAAAAACACAGAAAATGGGGGAAAACCCCGACTTGGCAGTTGGTTGGCAAAGCAATGCTGTTTCGATGCAAATCACACAGTAAAGTGCAGTACTTAAGTTTATTTATGGGAATCGATAAACCTGCTTCTAATGCAAGTCAACTCAAACAACTAGGCTGTTTCAAAATTCTTGAGACTTTTCCACAGTGAGGTGATTCGAGGGCGGTATAAATTCAGCTAATCGGCTTAGGGCGCTTCATGCTATAGCCTATTGCACGTTAGTTGGCTCTTAGGAGCTGTGAGAGCTTGATCAGCAGACTCGCGCAAGAAAAATACGTATCACGGGCGGAATCGAACTCCGTATTCGCGCTGTGAAGTGACTGGTAATACCGTTAGACCATTTAGGGAATCGAAGTTTAAAATATTATGTAGCTTATTATACAATTAGCGAATCGGTTGATGTGAGAGGCGGGTACTAAGAAACTGCTCTTTACTGATTGGCTGAATTGTTAATACTTTCGAATTACCACACAGTAAGTCTCAAGAATTTCTAAACAGACTATAAGACGCCCCAGAAAGGAGTGACACTCTTCATTCTGTCAATGAAACACATATCATAGGTCGTTCGCCGAGCAATCAAGAAACCGAGAAGATATTCGATACCTGAACGAGCGTACGTACCATACGTACATACCTGGGCGTGGGGGTTTGGGGGTATGCACCCCTCCCCAGAAATCAAAACACCCCCAGATTTCAATTTTTAAAATTTTGCCCGTTTTTCCGCAATTTTTTGATGCCATTGGATAGTGCTCGATGAGAAACGTTGAAAAATGGTTTTTCGCCATACTACCACAATTAAGGCCATTTTTCGACCTTTGAAAAAATCTTGCACCCCCAGAACTTTGGTGCCGCCTACCTATGGTACGTACCAAGTAAGAAATATGTAGAAGAGGCACAGATCTAGCATCAGTCATTGTTTTTACAATACACGCAAAGTAATATATGTAATTTTGCATTGTAAAACTTGCTTATCAATTGCTATGCATGCTTCAGTTCAAACGACATTTTTAATCCGTTAACGTCGTGGTCCATGCGCAAGGTTTCGTTCAACAGATTATAACTTTGATATCAACCTCCAATTTTGATTTTTACTCGCGATTAAGGTACCTACATACCTTACCTACCAAACATAAACGTTGTAAAGTGTATGCATTGTGTACCTTTGATAGAACTATGTATACAATTGGCCTTCATTCTGCGTAACTGCACGATCGAGTCTTCCGAAATGAAAAACGTCATCTGCATATTTCGCGATACCTACGTGTCCGTTTAATTCAAGAGCTTTCTGAAAAAGTTTATGCCAACAAAAAGTTGAATGTTCCATTTTCTCTAAATTGCCTCAAGGGTAATGGAATATCTGTAGCATGTAATATATACGAAATAACGGAAGAAAACTGTCTGTTAATGAATTGAAAACTCTGTTGCTTAAAAAATAAGTAGCTGTGTATTCGAAATTATACTCTTAGACGTCGTTTGACACTTTCAAATGGTTCAAGCTATGAAATTTGGTCCGAAAATAGCCTGAGGGAGTATGCTTTTCAAAAGTCCTGATAGGGGGATACCCCTCATACAATTCCCAGTGTGCATGTGTGTAATGCAGTCGAAATGTACTAAAAAGGCTATAAAAATGCGGTATTATGCAAAAAAGCGTTTTATTGGCTATTCAGACGATTTTTAATTTTCAGTTAATATTATTAGGCGTTATACATTTTATTATAAAGTCATCATAACCGAACAAATAGGCGTAAACATTAAGAATAATTTACAGACTACACAACAGGATAAGATAGTAAATTATAGGTACATACCTACCTACACTTCATGGTGAAGAAGACATCATCGCTGCTTTCTTCCTCGACTCGAGGGCCTTCTCCCTCAGTATGCTTTCCAAGTCATTCAAATTCTCGTTCTATGAAGAAATATAAAAATGCTAAATATTATTTAATAATATGCTTACATTTACTTTAATGACATATTTATGCAAATCTACATCTACGTGATAGGAATTTCCAAAGCTAAAAAAAATGGATTGGCTGGGTATTCGTTCAATTTCAGAATTGATGCCGAACATTTTATTTTCCAATTAAGCCAACATTTAAGGTTATTATTACTTAGTACGTTCGCTCTCTGCTTTATTGAAAAAGCAGCAAAAAGTATAGCTTATTACAACATTCCCTTCCGGAAATTCAAGCTGGCTTATGATGACAAATAATCAAAAAAATTATACAGGGCAGCCCAAAAAACCAATACCCCAATTTTACAGGTCATTATCTCGGCTAATATGATCCTAAAATTTTGAGATCAGTTGCACAAGAAAGATAAGAATAGTTTTGAAAATGAGCTTGCTAAGCGAGAGTTGTAAACTAAGACAAGCTTAAAGTTTAAACCTACTATTAAATTATAAAGATAATAATAAAAGATTTAAAGCTTTAAGAAAAAGAAAAATGTGGTAAATTAAAACAAATTTAGAGGATATGATGAAACATTATTGTTGAGAATGGGACGATCACGTGCTATGTATAATGACTCCTTGATTAAAAGATCAAAAGAGTTGGATGCTCGACTGATAACCTTGAAGCAATCTGATGTAATTGGATGATTGCTATTTGAGATATGTTTGTGAATAGCAGATAAACTATCACCCTGAATTGACTTTCCTGTAGCAAATGAGATGCCAGTATGCTCTGCCATTCTACTCCCAAATATCGGCGAGTTTCACCGATGTAACTAGCCATACAGCTAGAACACGTATACTTATATACTTAATTTGAGAGTAGCTTAACAGGTACAGCATCTCAAATTTAGTATATACAGCATCTCAAATTTAGTATATAAGTATACGTGTTCTAGCTGTATGGCTAGTTACATCGGTGAAACTCGCCGACATTTTGGGAGTAGAATGGCAGAGCATACTGACATCTCATTTGCTACAGGAAAGTCAATTCAGGGTGATAGTTTATCTGCTATTCACAAACATATCTCAAATAGCAATCATCCAATTACATCAGATTGCTTCAAGGTTATCAGTCGAGCATCCAACTCTTTTGGTCTTTTAATCAAGGAGTCATTATACATAGCACGTGATCGTCCCATTCTCAACAATAATGTTTCATCATATCCTCTAAATTTGTTTTAATTTACCACATTTTTCTTTTTCTTAAAGCTTTAAATCTTTTATTATTATCTTTATAATTTAATAGTAGGTTTAAACTTTAAGCTCGTCTTAGTTTACAACTCTCGCTTAGCAAGCTCATTTTCAAAACTATTCTTTAAAGATAAGAATGTCTGTTTTCAAGCAGTTCAAAAACCTCTGGCTAACTGCAACCGATTCATGCGCTACGGCGATTTGCTCACACCTTTAAGCTGACCCATGTAGTTTATACAATGAAAGCTCGTTCTATTCTGTCATTAATTTGAATACAAAAGAAGTCAATCTTGCATTTTTTGCAATTATGTAGTATTAAGAGTACCTAACTCTGGGCTGTAAATAATATGCTGATAATTTTTCTGACTGTCGAAAAAGAGTATCTATATAAGTTGTACATAATCAGTAATGCGATACAATGCAAGATTTAAACAATCAAAATGGGTTGTAAACAAATCGCCATAGTGCGCGAACTGGTGTTGCTAGCAGAAATTTTTTACATGTTTCAAACGAGGACATCTAATCACTCTGATCACACATGGACGTGGGAGGGTTTGGGGGGGAGATATGCACCCCTCCGAGAAACCAAAATACCCCCTCCAGAATTCAATTTTTGAAAATTTTTTTGTTCTTTTTTCGCGATGCCAATGGATAGTGCTCGATGAGTAACGTTGAAAAATGGTGTTTTTTCGCCATATCACTATTTTTAAGGCCATTTTTTGACCTTTGAAAAATCTTGCACCCCCCAGAATTTTGGTTCTGCCCACGTATGCATCTAATGAAACAAACTTCAAAAGCCCGTCTTCATATTAGATGAACTTAGGATGTAAAATCGAAGTGTAGTCTTTTTGACCACCTCGTCATATAGCTTAAATCGAGTCATAAAATTTTTATTTTTAAATGTCAAAAATATTAGTTGAAATAACTAACATTTAAGCAAACAAAAGTTAAGGGAAACTGGCGATAAAAACATTTCAATAAGATAACAAATATGTACAAGACAACGAATCGTACTTTTTTATGCAAGCTGCTTCATAGGCTTTCTGAGCTTAAAATTGTTGTGTGCGCATTAGGGATGTTCCGGTTCCAGGTTTTTCAAAAAAATTGGTTCCGGTTCCGGTTCTTGGAAAGCAAGAATTTCGGTTCCGGTTCCGGTTCTTGCGTAAGTTGGAACCGTCGGTTCCGGTTCCTGTTCTTGGAAAGCAAGAATTTCGTTTCCGGTTCCGGTTCTTCAAGCTAGAGAACCGTCGGTTCCGGTTCCGGTTCCGGTTCTCGTTTCCTGTGTTAAAATATGTACGCTCTTGATAGCCCGACTTCACCGGAACAACATAGGACGATGTAATCGAAAGATAAATTATTCAAGAAGTCGTTTCAATCTGGCAACTGCACGTTCAAATAAGTTTTACGTCTAGTTGACAATTTACTTTTAAATCACTGCATATTATCTATGTGTTTCTTAATTGGAGGCTTATACGAAATCGAAATGCTTAATTCATGACGAAGATCTGCTGCAATGGTGGAAAGAGAAGTCGAAGAATTTGCCGATTCTCGCGTTTATAGCTAAGCAGTATCTTGCAGCCAGTGGCGGATCTAGGATTTTCCTAAGGGGGCAGTATCCCAAGTTTTCCAAAAACAGTCAAAAATAGGTCCAAAAATTTGCCATTAACGCGCGAAACAGCGTTTTTTTCGGCGTTTTACAATGTATACTTTCTTTCACAATAAATCACTTTTGACGCAATATCTTTTCTTAAAATTTTAAAATTTCCGATAATTTTACGCTAAAAATCATTAAAATTCTTTGACTTTATCAAAATTCTGGCGCGAAGCAGTTTTTTTTGTACAAGGTCCGTTTGACATGTACAAAGATGATCCCCAAAAGTCTTTGTACATTGTGTACCCACAAATTTTTGGGTACTATAATATGATACAGTAGCGATTTTAGTGTGGTAAAAACAGAGTTGTTCGACTTTTGGTAGTGTATTTCAGCTAATTTATGGGTCTCTAAGGGCAAAAATCACTAAAAATCGTCTTAAACCGGCGCGAAGCGCCTAAAAATTTGACATTTTTCCTTTCGAAATGCAGTTTCTGCCATTATAAAGATAAATAGAGCACACAATCAGTCATTTCGACGCGAAGCGCCGTAAATTTCTGCGAATTTTAGACCTTTTTTGTAATTTTTGTCTCTCCAAAAATCTTCGTACATGTACAAAGACGGTCCCGAAAAGTCTTTGTACATCGGGAAAAATCTTTGCCGAATACAAAAAAACCGTAGGCGCGAAGCGCCGGAAAATTTGTGAGATTAAGACGGATAGACGTCTAGAAGCATGATTTACAGCTTGATTTACTGTATTTATAGCATTTGATGCGAAACATCAAAATTTTTAATTGAAAATAGAAGAAAACTATGCAAGAATAGCTGTTTCTGCTGCTAAAATTGTTTTGAAACCTACATGAACATAAAATGGCTTCCAGGTGGCGAAGAAAGTAAATAAATGTCATTAATAGGTATCATCCGGCGCGTAGCGCCGAAAAAATTTGAGAAATTATGGTCACTGAGGGCCAAAAATAATTGCAAATTGAATATCCATCCTCTATCTCGCCAAATATTTTTGGCAAATGGGGGCGGCCCCCCGCCCCCTTAGATTCGCCCCTGCTTGCAGCGCCAGCTACAAGCGTTCCATCGGAACAGCTGTTCAGTTGCGCTGGAATCATTTACGACCCTCTCAGTCTCAGAAACAGGCTACATGGCGAAAAAGCAGAACGACTGTTATTTTTAAAATATAATTTACCCGGAACAATACTAAGTTTTAGTCTGTAAACTTTTGGGTAATAAAAGATTGAATTGCTGCTTCATGTCTTCACTAAATTTTATGAAGTTCGATTTTTAACTCTAATTTTAAAAAACCGAGAACCGACTCCAAAAAAGATCGGTTCCGGTTCCGGTTCTTAGAAAATCAAAAAATCGGTTCCGGTTCTTAGAATATCAAAAAATCGGTTCTCGGTTCCGGTTCCAAAAAATGGTCGGTTCCAGCCGGTTCCGGCTTAACCGGCACATCCCTAGTGCGCATGCATTTTGAAGTTTATGAAAGAACGCTTTAATTCTATTTGTTTATAGATTAACGGAGGTCGTAGCTATTCTAATCGTGCTTCTTTTGTTACCTATCGTACATAGTTAATTAGGGCTTATAAAATTGATTAATTAGTTCCGTAAAAAATTGATAAAACTTATAAAATTATAAATTAATTACTAACCTACATACTGACATACTAAGTTAACCTCTTAATTAGCTAATTCAGCGAGCATAAAGAATTCAGAAGAATTTACAAAAAACAGCGCTATCGACGAAAACCGCTTATTCTGAATTATGTACAGAATCTTGCAGCTTACCATGAAAGTAAGCCTCCTCATCCATCCTTAAAGTTTGCTGAAATTTACTAGTCAATCTTTTACTATCATTTAAATATCGATCTTTATCAAAGTGCCTATGCGCGTTTATTTTTGAAAAAGCGAGGTAACTTCGTAATTAATTTAATTAATTAAAAGATTCATTGATTAATTTTAAAAAATTAATTAATTTCAATTAATTTTTTCGAATCAATTCAATTATTTTTTAATAATATTTTTTAATTAATAATTATTTTAATAATAATTTTCATAATTTCCAGGTTTGCCTACAAGAATGAGGATTTTTTAAAGTTTTGATACTTACGTGCTTGGATTTGGTCTTGACATCATGCCCACTTTCACTTGTAGTTCCACTCGCCGAACTCGACGACGACGATGAACTGCTCGACGAAGTTCGAGATCGTTTCTTGAGGTCTTTTTTCTACTTCATTTCTGGAAGATTTCTGCTTAACTTCTTTCTCTTTTAGCAACGGCTTCTTCTTAGTACTATTTCGTTCGCGATCAGTCTCAAGAAACAAAAAGTGGATACATGCATAAATGTATACAGGGCCATATTTAGAGGGCCAGTGGGCCGCCCCCCCAATTCCTCGGCCTAAAACAGAATTTCGTAAGGTAAGATAATGCACAAGATAGAAGAATTGCACGTCTTTGACGTGAAATCTTCAAATTTTCGGCGCTTCGCCAATTTTTGATAATTTTGACTCAGGCGCGATCAAAAAACGACGTTTTTTGATAAAATCTTTTTTTAAGTTCGAATTTTATGATTTTACAAAATGGAGCACGTCGGAAAACGTCGAAAAATGCGGTTTTTCAGAACTACCCCGACGAATTTTCCGAGATATAGACCAATTTATGTTGGATCCGCCCCGGCTCCCTTAGCCGAATCCTGGATACGGGCCTGAACGTATGCACCTTAAGCCTTAAGAATAACTGCAAAGCTGAAAGTTGTTCAAACTCTATGTATAGTTAACTGAAAAATAACCAATATATGTTTCGATTTAAGCTAAGTGTTATTAAAGAAACGTAAATTTTAAAAATGAATTTTCTAGCAAAACGTCATCATAAAGATTTAAACGAAATTAGCTCCAAAATTAATAATGATGAAAATTTTCCGCAACAGTTTTTTATAAAGATGCCCTACGAAATCCATGTAAACAGTGAGTTTCATTTACGTAAGTAAAAAAGTTCGAAAATGCATTTTATGGTGAAATCTTGTTCTTTTCCGTGGTTTTAGAGACATAGCCAGTATCCAATTTAACTCAATTTGTTGCGCTTTGTAACGGAAAACAATTAAAATCACTGAATCCTATGCAAAGAGCGGAAAACCTTGATGTTACTACTATTTTCGTTTCTAAATTTTTAAAGCTGTTATTTGTTGTCATATTATCTAGTCAAGCCATAGTGCCTACCTTACATGATCTTGGCGAAGGTGGGGAGAAGGTTTGGTTAGGGGTTTCAGCTCCCCCCAGAAAACTTGTCACCCTCCCCCGAATTCGCGATTTTTCGAAAATTTCCAAAACTCTGCCGAAACTTCCTAGAAAACGTGCTTTTTTAGATGTCTATTCGCTCAGAAGTGTCAAATTTTCGGCACTTCGCGCCATATACTCATGTTTTGACTATATTTTGTGCAATTCATTCCACTTTTCTGATTCTTTTTCCGATTTTTAGTGTTTTTGTGCTCTAAAAAGATGGAACATCGCCTGAAACAATGAGAACGATGTTTTTGACGCGTTCCCACTATTTTCGGGCCCAAAAAGAGGCTTTAACCCCCCAAATTCTCATGCTGTGCATGTATGCATAGTACGAATAAAAAAATTTCTAACGAATAAATAAAACTTATATGCAGATAAGTTTTTTTTGGAATATTTTAATGTTTGAAGCATTATTCCGGTCCGCTTAATCTCGAATCAAATGAAAAACGATTATTATTCGCTTTCAGCTTGTTTCCTAAACCAGCCATGCAATATGGATAGAAGCGGACGTTCATGCGGGAAAGAGCTGTACATTAAGTCTTAGAAAAGACAACGTTGTAATTTTTGGCGATGCACAAAGGCAATTTAAGAAAGAAATTACAAAACGTCAAAAAAGTTAATCACTACAAACTTTACCGCCGTATTTTTTTATTCAAATTTTCAAAATCCAAAGACAAAGCACATACTACATAACATACATGTAACAGGGCAATCCTCCCATCCGAAGCTGGTAGTCCCCATCCCGCCAGAGCCAGAAAAATTTTGACTCCCCAGATTTTTGGAAAAATTTCCGTTTTTGGCCAAAAAAGGTCATTTTACCCCCTCCCCACCCCACCTAAAAATGGCCGGGGACCGCCACCCTGAATTTTGAGCCCTTACACGTACGCTACATAACTTGCACGACTATCGCAGAACCATTTCAGTGTAAACTAATTTGCTCCTACAGTTCAGGCATTGCGTAATCCTTTCAAATATTCCGCTTTTGAAACTGGCTAATACATTGGCATGTAGCCAGTGTTTTGCAAGAAAACATCAAATTTAAAAGCCCGTCCATCTATCTTAATGACGCTATGATCAATTTCAATTTTATAAATAAAAATGATCGATACCGTGTCATTTTTTAAAGATCTCTGCTTCAATCGATCTCTGGCACTCCTCTCGTGTCCATTCTCTTCCCTGCGCTTTCTGGTATCTCTGAACAACAGAAACTGACCTAACAAAAACGTCAAAGCATGAAGCGCTCGCAAAATATGTAGGCAAAAGCTTAAAAAATAATTTTAAAAAATCTGGCGGACGAAAAATGTCCAAAGTTTTCCTTTCTTTTGTTATTTATATGGAAAAAGGCACAACAGGGCGCGCCAAGAACTACGAGTATTTCAATAGAAAAAATCAATCGTGCAACATTTACTATGATAATCATATCCTAGCCCGCATCCAAGGGGAGACACGGGGGCGCCCATCGCCCCCTCCCGACATGTAAAAACGTTTTCCTTTCTTACGAGGTTTCCCCACAGAAAGAAAATGAAATATTTTAAAAGTGCGTTTGAAAGACCGCCAAAACAGGTTTTAAGGGTACCTTAGAACTAGTGAACGTAACGGATTCATTGTTTATTTACAGTACGTAATTTTTGTTTTCTAAACCGCTCAAATCTAAGTATAAGGAACATGTCAAATTTTCTAAATTATTAATTTTCTGCATTGTATTTCGTATTGAGTACAAAGATCAAATTTGAAAATTTTTTTATTCGATGGATAACATAGTTTCCCAAGGTAGAAAGTTCAGGGAAAAATCCTAAAATTTAGGACCAATAAATTAAGAGTCTAGCCTTTTTTTGCAGGTCAAATATGAAAAATGGCTAAAACATCCTCTAAAGCATGTTTTAATGTGAAAAACTGCATTTTTAACTACTTTTTGTCCCATTCTGACTAGTTTTGTCACTCTTGTAAGCAAAAATGAGAATTCATCGAAAATTTTGACTTATCAGATAATTTAAAGTTCATTGAAGGTATTTTACGGGTGAATAAAGCAGAAATGTATTAGTCGGCGCGGAGCTGCCGAAAAATTTTTAACATCTTCGCTGCTTTTGTACCCAAAAATCATGCAGAAAATGTTTGATAGCTCAAAATCGTGCGACAGTGATTCAAGTCTCGGACCCTGAGGTGGGGGCAATACCCCCTTCATCCCCTATGGGGAATGTGTGATGGATAATGAGAAATGAGTTGAGTGTAATAGTTGTTCAACAGATTTGTTTGTACGTATTTACGAAGAACAAAAGTAACGAAATTTTGTAATATTCTTCTGAAAATTTTTCCTCAGTATTGTATTCAGCTCGTCGAAAAAAGCTTAAAAATGCCGTTATTTTCATACACACCTCAAATGGTTCCCGAGATATCTGACTCCAAAATCCCTCTTGAAATTAAATTCTGGACGAGGCCTGATCATAACGAAATACCATTTAATAACAAAAAAGTACAATAAACAAGTCTTAAAAAACATACATAGATACTGGCAAGGCATTAATATAACCTAAAAGTAGCAAAACAACAATAATAAACTTGACCCAATGACAATAGCATGAAGACGATTTGTTTTGATATTTCTAATTAGCTAATTTTCCTGAATAAGATCAACGTAGCTTAAAATATTTTGACGTCGATTTTGACCGGTTCATAAATACCTAAAAATCTATCCACCCTCACTTTTTGAAAAGCTTGAATTCTCTGCCAACAGAAAATAAAACACGGTTTGAAAAAATGCAAAAAGTAAATGAAATTGATCGTGCGAGAGACTTTTATATCTTAAAACCGAATGATCACTGAGCTAATGCTTGTGATTTTGTAAAATATAGTATCCATCTTTTAGGTCGCTATAAAATTATTATATGATTTCAAAGATTTTTAAGTCAGTTTATATAATTTAACGTATGAGCGTTAAACTAACCCCTTGCGGTCGTATTTGTCGGATTCGGGCGAACTGGGCCTTCTTTTCGTTCTACTATTAACTTTGAGATTTGAAGACGGCCGAAGCATTCGGAACTCGGAGCTGAAAAATTTTGAAAAAATTCGAGAACGAACAATTCGGAAGAGTAAGGAGAGAGCGCTCATGATACTAGCCAAAGATGAGAACAGGAAGAGTGAGTCAGCATGGAGTGGGCGGCACCAAAATTCTGGGGGGGGTGTCAATATTTTTCAAAGGTGAAAAGATATGCCTTGAAAATGGTAGTGTGACGAAAAAACAACATTTTTCAATATTTCTCATCGAGCACTATGGCATCAACAAAATTGCGAAAAAAACAAAAAATTCAAAAAATTAAATTCTGGGGTTCCAGTCCTCGGGGGGTATTTTGGTTTCTCGAGGATGAGGGAGGGGGTGCATACCCCCTACGCCCAGGCATGGTGGTCAGCCATTCATGTTCTTGGGAGGGGGATTGACCCCAGAATGGCATCCCCCGCAAAGCGGCTCGCAACCACCTCCTAGAATTTTAAGTTTTTCTTGAAAATTGCAAAAGTGCGCCTTTTTAAGCGTTTTAGCTCATTTTTGGATCAAAAGTCCTAGATTTTCGACGATTGCGTCATGTACATTTTTTTAATATCTGATCGATTTACTAAAATATTCAAATTTTTCACTTTTTTATGTTTTAGAAAGAACGAGCATTGTCGGAAACATCAAAAGCCGTGTTTTTGACGTATACCCATCGTTTCTAACCTTAAAAAGGCACTTTCTGAAATTTTTGGGCCTGAGCCCTACTCCTTCAGAATTCCTATGTTGCATACATGGTGGCCAGAGAAAATCGAAATTCGGGATGATCATATATATATATATATATATATATATATATATATATATATATATATATATATATATATATATACAAATAGAACCAGTTTGAAATGCCAATCCGACCTTTCTTCAGCCTTTTAAAACACCGCTCAGATGAAAAAAGGCGATTTATTGCAGTTTTCAAAACCGCATTTTTCGAATAAAGTGCTGGTTTGGACAAGGCATGCAAATCATTGGAATTCTGGGGTAACTTTAAAAGTGACTTTGTGGGCTCAAAAACAGTAGATACGCGTCAAACACGTCGTTTTTCGGCCTTTCTGATGACGTCATCTCTTTCCGAGCGTAAAAACGTGCAAAAATTTCAAAAAAATGTCAGAAAAATTCGATTAAATTGAACAAAATATAGTCAAACATGGAAAACTTGACAGTTTTCAGCAAACAGTAGCTAAAAACGATTAAGAAAGCACCTTTTCTACGAATTTTTAGGAAAATCGAGAATTTTACGGCAAAGGTAAAAAAAGTTTCTGGGGAGTTAAGCTACAATGAGACAAACATAACTTAAAAATAAATTAAACGAAACGAAATGCAAAAATGAAATGAAAAATAGCCGAACGAAAGATTATCTGCATAAGCGCAGTCTTGAGCTTGTTGAGACTACAGTATATACAGATCTGCATGACTACCTCTTCCGTTTTTCACGTAGATTACATGTAGAAGCCTACCAAAAGACGAGCAAACATATATAATCAGCCCAGTCCCTATCATAGGTGGGCGCCACCGAAGTTCTGGGGGAAGGGGGGGGTGCAAAATTTTTCAAAGATCAAACAGTGACCTTGAAAATGGTGGTATGGCGAAAAAACACCATTTTTCAACGTTTCTCAATTGAACACTATCCATTGGCATCAAAAAATTGCGAACAAAACAAACAAATTTCGATAATTGAATTCTGGGGCGTGGGTATTTTGGTTTCTGGGGGTGACATACCTCCCCAAAACTCCCGACGCCCAGGTATGGTCCTTATCTTACTTACCTGTTTACCCATATAATATGTACATACGAGTTACATTTAACTGACCATTAAAATACTGTAATTCTAACCTTTTACGTCGGTTAGTGTCATCCTCACTGGAGCTGACTGAAGGGGCTCTTTTCCGATAAGTTTTTTTCACCCGTGAGTCTGCAGCGGCTCGCTTTTCAATCGAAGCCCTAAAATCGAAAAACAAATATTCATAAGACAATACTATACTTACATTTTTCCATTATCCAATTTTTCTAGGTCCTATGCAAATTTGCACAGCAAAAGAGAAAAGTTTGGAATCCCTCCACGTATTTTGAGAAATCTAAAATGCGTATAAAACAAAAGCAATTCAATGTAAAAGAGATGCATTGAGTTCAAAAGCAAACAAAAAACGTTAACATATCTATCGGAATTTAATCGGATAATCCCGTCGAGCATTAATAGTGGCTTTCATTTATTAAGGCATGACTTACGACAGTTTCTGTGCGTTTTTCACGACTTATTGTCAAATCCTAAATCTTTTCCATAATTTCTACTATTTTAATTTTTTTTAAATCAAAAATATATATATTTTTCTGAACAAATTGAATATTTTAATATAATAAGCTAAACAAGTTTTGCATTATTTGCAACAGACCTAAAATTCTAACATAAGGTGTATGGAGGAAGCATTCGATTTGTATCCGCTTTACCATGAACCCGTCCTTTGTTGAGAAATGAAACTTTCGAATTTTAGAAACAGCATGAAATCAGATTTTAAAACTTCTTCAAAACAAGTTGACTGATGGTTGCTCCGTGTATGTATAAAACATCAACGAAGCGTATACGATAATTACTGCTATCTGTGTAGTGATTACAAACTTTTGCTGACTAGTGTATGGTACGATGCATATATACCTAGTCACAGAGGGCGTATGCAGGATTTTTTAAGGGAGGGGAGGCGGTCCGAAATTTGTGACCCTATATTTCGGGATATGTTCGCTGTGGCACAAAATAAAGTGCATTTTCTGACGTTTCCGAGCATGCTCTATCCAGTAAGCTCATAAAATTCGAACTTTTCGAAAAAACTTTTTATCTTCTCTTAATATGCTGTGACAAATGACGGTTTTTGGGCTCAACTTATGGAAAACAACGATCCTACGCCGAAAATTTTCACTTTTCACGATGAAAAGATGCCGATTCCCATTATTTTCCATGCATCATCTTACAATTCAATTTTTTGAAAATTTTTTTACGTATTTTTGCCATATCACTATTTTTAAGACCTTTTTTGACTTTAAAAAATCTTGCCCATCCAGAATTTCGGTGCTGCCCAACTATGATGCCTACTTATATCGATACAGTTTAGTCATTATAAAAAAACTTTAAAGCTCATGGTCCATCACTGACATTTTTCTTTCAAATACGTACTCGTATCTAACAAATGACTGAATAGAAAAGATGGTAAACTGTATTCAAGTAGTTTTGGTCCTTGACTTTTTAGCTTTCAAAATGTCGTCCTCTCATTACAGAGCATCCGTTGTAATAGTTTTTAAATCTTCAATGAGCATTTCACTGCGATCACTGAGCCAGCAATTATAGTGCTGGCCTCTAAAAAAACCAGTCGATTCGTAACCTAAAAAAACCACCCTTTTTTCCATAGCCAAAAGGAGATGACTGATGATATTATACTGGCGAACAAGCTATGCCGTGAGGATTACAACTGACCCCTGGTCGCTTTCCGGATCATTCAGAAACTTGAGATATAAATCTGTCGAAAAGTTCCTAAAAATTGCCATTTTTATGATTTTTTTAATGCATTTTTGAGGGTCAGTATTTCTACCCGTATTCATATTTGCTGGAATCTTTTATGCTTTCACGTTAGGCTCCCTTGCAGACTAATGCCAGAAAAAAATTTAGTTCTCCTATGTCATCCACAGAGCTACAGTATACCTTCAAAGTCAAATCTAAAAAACCCAGTTGTAACCTAAAAAAACCAGCGCCAATTTTTACAAAACTTAGCAGGAATGTGCCTCGTAGCACCTCTCATGATGCCGGATATTTACATATTTTTCACAAAAAATAAGAATCACCCCAAAATCTGCCAAAAAAGTTCGATTGCTTGCAACCTAAAAAAACCACTGTAACCTAAAAAGACCAATGCTAGTATACGTTGCCATGGCAACGAAATTACTTTTAATCAAGTTGCATAATTTTGCACTGATTTCTTGCAGAGGATGTAGAAGAGACTTACATAGAGTCGTTTTTATCACTCGAAGACTTTATTTGTGAAATTTATAAAATCTTTAATGAAATTCAGAAAAAATTATTGATTTTTATATAAATGTGATAAAATGAACGGAAATATCGTAAAAAATAAATTTTTTTAAAAATGTGATCATTTAAAGGTCAACTAACTGTTTTACGCTGCAAACCATGCACTTCGAATAACATTTTAGGGGGGTTTTTTTAGTTTTGACTTTGATCGATTTTTCTCCAAGACTAAAGGGATCTATGAAATCAACTAAGTGGCGAAAGATGGTGCATCGACGGGACATTGATCTGATTATATAAGTTTCTAGACTGGGGTGCTTGCACAACGAATATATGCAAAAAACATGAAACGTGGCTTTTTAGAGGCCATGACTATACAGTAGCCAGAAAACTCTGGTCGTGATTAGTACGGAATGGGACGTTTGGGCGCAGCCCTTTTGGCGCTCGCTAGATAAACTCAAAGTTATTACTGAGGTACGTTGGGTACATTTTGAGCATTGGACGTTAGAGATCGAAAAATTGAGTTTTTTCTTACCTATCATGCTTTGATTTTTTTATCATAGAAAATTTCTGACGTCCAAGAACCCCAAAATTTCGGTCATGCCACGAATAAGCGATGCGAATGAACAGCTCAACAAAATTCCTTCATTGTGCAATATTTCTGTCTAAATCAGACACTTACATTTTGTAACGCCAAAACGGCTGCGCCAAACAGTCCTTGCGCCAAAGCGGCCGCGCGCAAACGTCCTGGACCGTGATTAGTATGCATTACGCACATAGGTGGGCGCCACCAAAGTTCTTGGGGGGAGGGGGTGCAAGATTCTTTCGAAGGTCAAAAAATGGCCTTAAAAATGGTTGTATGGCGGAAAAACACCATTTTTCAACGTTTCTCATCGAGCACTATCCATTGGCATCAAAAAATTACGAAAAAAAACAAAAAATGTTCAAAATTTGAATTCTGGGGGAGTATTTTGGTTTCCGGGGGAGGTGCATACCTCCAAACCCCCCCCCCCACGCCCAGGTATGATTACGCAATGAGTTTGGTTGCTTGTCTTAAATAAATAACAACTTATGTGTTAAACTCAGGATGTTTAGCTTTTTCCGACTCGTATGTACATGTATGCATTCGGAAAAAAGGACACATTTTGGTTTTTTAAACTATACGAAAATTGGGGAAATAAAAAAGATTTTTTCCTTACTTTATGGCACAACTATCCCTAAACACGCTAGCAAAACATTACAACATATCGCTTGGGGCTAGTAACCTGGCGCCAGGAAGTATACTATGACCTTTAAAAGGGTGTTATTTAATTATTTAGGAGTTCTCTGCATATTATGTAGTAATTTTAAATCAAGAAAGACGTGTCTTCGGAAGTTTGGACCCATTCTCGCGCGAATTATTGCCTTTTGAAATTTGCTTTAAGAAAATTGGTTACTGCAAAAACTCATGCTAAAACCTGATTGAAATGAATTCATCTTGCTCAAAGAGATGCATTTTAATCCAAATTTATGCATTTCGAAGAAAATAAAACAAAATATAATGACATAAGTTTTCCAACGTTAACCTTCCGTGTTGTTTTTTCAAGTTCCTTCTATAATCATAATGAGCGAAACGATGCTGCTTCCGACATGAAGCGAAAAATTATTCACTCGTACTTTTGTATTCTATTGTATATTCCTTGAAGATGCACAAAAATGTCGCCCACCTCCTATGTTACTTAAGTTGATATGTGCACTCCATTTCAGAAAATTTAAAGTTCCCCCGAAATAAAATGCTAGATATGGACCTGATTATACGATATGCATATAAAAATGTGTAGATCAAAATGGATTTACTTGGTCACTTCTTCATAACTGCTTGAGCTGCTATCGGTACTATCTCCACTATCTGAACTTTGGCTGGTCGAACTGGACGACGACGGCGATCGCCTTTTCCTCTTCTTTGAATTATCGGTCAAACTGAAACATTTATAAGAAATAAAATACTGAGAGAATCTAATACATTGAATTAAAATTTTAAAAAATCGTCGATCACAAGACTACGTTTCTTGTAACAGATAAAAAGGAGACAATGGAAAAGATCTCTAAATTTAAAACCAATACGCAACGCAGCATGGAAGTACGCAGGGGTAATGGCGCCCCCTTGAAACGAAAAAATCTTTGGAAGGAGTGGGTGGAAATGGGCATATTTTTATCAGAGAATATCAAAATGCCCGTCTCAAGCGCGGCCAAAAAAACGTCATTTTTTATAGCCTATTAACAGAAAATTAATTTTTTCTTAAAAGTTTGAATTTTATACGCTTAATGGATAAAGCATGTTCGGAACCATCGGAAAATGCTTTTTATTTTGCGTGCCATCAAACATATACCAAAATATAGGGTCATCAATTTTTGGACCGCCTTCATTTCACTAAATCCTGCGTACGCCCCTGACGCGGTATATAATAATTTACACAGAAAGCGATTCTTAGTGCGTAAACAGGTGGCTACAAAAGTAATTTACAGGAAAAGTGAAGCAACTAGCAATATCATTGTACATGATGAAACTACATGTCCATGTCCTCAACAACCGATGTAGACTTCATTAAAATTTGAAACTCCTATTTAAACCCTTTCCGTGATCGATTTATATTGCCCGACAATAGTTGGGGATGCAAATGACTTTCCTGAAATCATCGAATTTCTCAATGTTTTGATCAAAAATCGTGCGCCATCAGCCGAATAAGTAAAACCAATTGTAAGATTAAAATATCATTAAATACAGATACGGCATATTATGAATTGCAGAATACACATTAGGTTCTAAACAAGAACACAAGCTCTCATTAACATCACTTTTAAATTCACCATGTCTGTAGATACGTAATAAGTCCATTATTTGGGCGACCACAGATGGGCGTGAAGAGGTATAATGAATCTCCCAGAACCTGGAAGACATCCCCCAAAAATATTTTGAGTGCTTATTTTAGCAAAATAAGGGATAGATAATCAGAAACATAAAAAATATAACTACTTTACAAGAGTGCTTGATAGTAAGTAAATATTGTGGATAAAGGTGTTTTTGTTCCGTTTTTACGTTGACATTTTATTTCGAACAAGGATGTATAATGATAGGGTTCTTTTTTACAGCTAAAACCACTAGGATTAGGGATCGACCGAGGTCCATTCTTTTCTCCGGGCCGGAGCCGGAGCTCCGGCCATCCTCATTCCGCTCCAGCCGGAGGTGAACTTAAACTATTTTCACATTGGTAATGTATATCATATAAATTTTAGCGTTACGTATATAGGCAGATACCTAGCGACTCTTATGTTACTTCGGGTATATGGAAAGTGAAGTTGAGAAGTGCATTCGAGCAAGGGTGGAGAACGCTAAGCGCCAGAACATCCTTGCTTAATGGCTGAAGTGTCTGGAAAACAGATGCACAGTATGGCTGGGTCGTGGTCAGCCGGTGTGGAAAGAGACTCAGAGAGTGTTTTTTAGTTGAAATAACTTCAAAAACTGGCATACATGATACTAAAATTGTGCGAAACATGCATTAGCTTTTAACTAAAACTAAAATTAACTTAAATTTAGATTAAAAGTACTACAATTTCTGGTCAATCTTGCAGAAAATGTTCATTTTAATCTATTTGTGACCCTTTATTTTACCTGTTTTTCGTCAAAAAAATTTACCTTCTCTCGAAATAACAAACCCGTTCAGTTTGCATGTCTGGTTTGGGGGTGGGTCAGGTTTTAGGACAAGACCTTACTCACTGTCAAGCGATTATCAGCTATTTAACATTTTCTGGAAGGTTTTTTGGGATAAAGTAGTAAAGATGTGAAAATTTTCGGACTTTACATTTCTGCTGTATACCTGTCAAATGCCTAAATGCTCAGAATGAAGTTGAAATGATGTAAAAAGTCAAAATTTTGTTATGGAATCTTATCTTTTTTAATGATGAAAGTGATGAAGCGAATCAAAGCGGGTTAAAAATTCTAGAAAATGGACTCTTACTTCTCTAAAGCGTTTTACATATATATTTAATATATTGATCATTTTCGCATTTGACTTGCAAAAAAAAGATCTGAATCCTGAATTTACTGCTGCCGAATTCTAGGGTTTTGCCTCTCTCTCAAGTCTGAACCTTGAGAAACTATGCTTAGAAACAGTGAATTAAGAGCATATAAATATTTGGTATCTAATGTTTGAATTTAGACTAAATCGGATGAATATTAGTTTCAATTTACGCGAGAAAGTAGAAAAGTGCGGAATATCGAAGATATTCTATCCAAAAGACTAGACCGAAAAAGGCCATCAAATGTATGCATTATTTTAGAAGAGTTGGTTATCAATCATGATAAAATCACAAGACTAACTGTTTGGGTGGGACTGAAAAATAATAATACGATAAAAAATATAATATAATAGATAGCAATATATGATAAAGAAACCGAAAGTCGCTGTTCAAGAGAAGAGCAATTTGAATAAGTTTTGTATATTTTTTAAATCCAGCATGTCTATTCAAAATGATATAGTGAGACATAATATCAGGAATATCTGCAGTTTACGCCCAAACCAACTAATTTTTCAGTCTGAGCAGCTTGCTACATAACGATTTATTAAAAACCGTTTCTAGAACAAAATGCAGTCAAAGGAGTTTAAAATTTTTTAGCATGTCTTCAAATTTAGCATCATAGTTTGAATGAAGGTTCCCGAGTTTGAGCATTCTGAAACATCTTTAGATAAAAATGTCCTAGATATAAATAAAGTTGTGTCCATGCATGAAATGCCAAAACATTTGAAAATTGAGTTATCAAAGCAACTAGGTCATTTATTCTAATTTTGCAAACTATGTTAGGCCATCAGGGAGAACTACCTCCCTTGACCGCTCCTGCATTAAATCTACGCTATTTTTCTGAGAGCGCTGCTCATGTTGGTTTGAAGCGCAATCATCTCATCCGCCCATCTACTGATCAATCCTACAATCGCACAGCTGGCCTTAATGCTTGTCGATTCTTATATTTTGCATCATGTTTATTGGTTCAGTTTAGACTGTTATGCAATCGTTTTACACCGATTTAAGATATAAAATTTCAGGCCTCCGGCCCTTATTTTGTTCCTCCGGTTGCCGGCCGGAGGTCCAAAAAACGGCCGGAGGCCGGAGCTCCGGTTGATCCCTAGTAAGGATCAGTCATGCTGTAACAATGTATGATCGCACATGCGAATGAAATGATTTTCATCATAAATGCAGGTACCAGTACATACGTATTCTTTACATGTATGTATCTAGTACCGGTACTGGTTAAAAACGAGGTATCGGCGGTGCACCACTAGTACAAATCAACAAAACTTACGACCATATAGAAACGGTGCAGCCGCGTACGCATTTAGATTTTATAAGCAATCAGTGAGCACGTGCCTAAGAAATTTACAATGCATATGTAATGTGTACATAGTACATTATGTATATACATTCCTTTACAAATTGCAAACAGTAGGCCTAGAGTGAAATTTTTTTACTTTTGTATTCTGCTTCCTAAATTATGAGTCAAAGGAGTTTAAATTTTTTAGCATTTCTTCAAATTTAGCATCGTAGTTTGAATAAAGGTTCCAGACTTTGAGCAATCTGAAACATATTTAGATAAAAAGGACATAAGTAAAGTTGTGTCCATGCATGAAATGCCAAAACATTTGAAAATTGAGTTATCAAAGCAACTAGGTCATTTATTCTAATTTTGCAAACTATGTTAGGCCACAGGGAGAACTACCTCCCTTGACCGCTCCTGCATTAAATCTACGCTATTTTTCTGAGAGCGCTGCTAATGTTGGTTTGAAGCGCAATCATCTCATCCGCCCATCTACTGATCAATCCTACAATCGCACAGCTGGCCTTAATGCTTGTCGATTCTTATATTTTGCATCATGTTTATTGAGTTCAGTTTAGACTGTTATGCAATCGTTTTACACCGATTTAAGATATAAAATTCCTCAGGCCTCCGGCCCTTATTTTGTTCCTCCGGTTGCCGGCCGGAGGTCCAAAAACGGCCGGAGGCCAGACTCCGGTTGATCCCTAGTAAGGATCAGTCATGCTGTAACAATGTATGATCGCACATGCGAATGAAATGATTTTCATCATAAATGCAGGTACCAGTACATATGTATTCTTTACATGTATGTATCTAGTACCGGTACTGGTTAAAAACGAGGTATCGGCGGTGCACCACTAGTACAAATCAACAAAACTTACGACTTTATAGAAACGGTGCAGCCGCGTACGCATTTAGATTTTATAAGCAATCAGTGAGCACGTGCCTAAGAAATTTACAATGCATATGTAATGTGTACATAGTACATTATGTATATACATTCCTTTACAAATTGCAAACAGTAGGCCTAGAGTGAAATTTTTTTACTTTTGTATTCTGCTTCCTAAATTATGAGTCAAAAGGAGTTTAAATTTTTTAGCATTTCTTCAAATTTAGCATCGTAGTTTGAATAAAGGTTCCAGACTTTGAGCATTCTGAAACATATTTAGATAAAAAGGACATAAGTAAAGTTGTGTCCATGCATGAAATGCCAAAACATTTGAAAATTGAGTTATCAAAGCAACTAGGTCATTTATTCTAATTTTGCAAACTATGTTAGGCCACAGGGAGAACTACCTCCCTTGACCGCTCCTGCATTAAATCTACGCTATTTTTCTGAGAGCGCTGCTCATGTTGGTTTGAAGCGCAATCATCTCATCCGCCCATCTACTGATCAATCCTACAATCGCACAGCTGGCCTTAATGCTTGTCGATTCTTATATTTTGCATCATGTTTATTGGTTCAGTTTAGACTGTTATGCAATCATTTTACACCGATTTAAGATATAAAATTCCTCAGGCCTCCGGCCCTTATTTTGTTCCTCCGGTTGCCGGCCGGAGGTCCAAAAGCGGCCGGAGGCCGGAGCTCCGGTTGATCCCTAGTAAGGATCAGTCATGCTGTAACAATGTATGATCGCACATGCGAATGAAATGATTTTCATCATAAATGCAGGTACCAGTACATATGTATTCTTTACATGTATGTATCTAGTACCGGTACTGGTTAAAAACGAGGTATCGGCGGTGCACCACTAGTACAAATCAACAAAACTTACGACCATATAGAAACGGTGCAGCCGCGTACGCATTTAGATTTTATAAGCAATCAGTGAGCACGTGCCAAAGAAATTTACAATGCATATGTAATGTGTACATAGTACATTATGTATATACATTCCTTTACAAATTGCAAACAGTAGGCCTAGAGTGAAATTTTTTTACTTTTGTATTCTGCTTCCTAAATTATGAAACTCATCCGAATGTGCAAACCAGACATGCCCAGTATCGGGATTCTGAGGAGGAAGGAGGGGAGGGGTGAAATCTTAAAGTGCCATTTTTAGGCTCAAAAAAGGTGCATGCGCGTCAAAAACATCATTTTTCGACGTTTTGACGATGCTCTATCCTTTCAGAAACATAAGAAGATTTGATTGAATTAAACAAAATATAGTGAAAAAATAAGTCTATGGCACGAAGCGCCGAAAATTTGACACTTTTGAGCAAACAGAGAGCTAAAAACGCTTAAAACAGTAACTTTTCTACGAATTTTCGGGATTTTGTGGAAAATCGCGAATTCCCAGGGACGGGGGTGAAAAAATTTTTGGGGGATGAACACTTTTCTGGGGATGATAAGTGCACATAGAAAGGTTAAAAGTTAGGTACTGACAAGCAGTTTAGAATCAAAAACAGAGAAGCGACTTTGACGTAAAAATAGCCAAAAATACAACTTACTGCAATGAAAATCCTTGATTTTATTACCCCTCCCCTGACTGCAAAATCACAATTTTACCTATTGCTGAACAGCCTGACCTTGTGCATCTAAGCCTCAAGAACATGTATGGTGCTAAACGGTCTACTGATCTCAAGAGCAGCAGCGTTGGATAAAGAACATTTACTCAGTCGCGCGGCGTTTTCGCTCCGCCGCCTCTCGACGCTCTTTTTCTGCTGCTGCGGCGGCGGCGGCTGCCGCCGCTTCTTCGGCAGCGCGGCGCTTTTCGCGCTCCTCGCGTCTCTTTCTTTCTTCTTCGCGTTGCTTGCGGCGTTCTTCAGCGCGTCGCTCCTCTTCGCGTCGCCGCTCTTCCTCTCTCACTCGCCTCTCTTCTTCGCGTCGCTTCTCTTCCTCGCGCTGTCAAAAAAAACATTCAGTCTGCTTACCCTTCTTTAACTTATCCGTTTAATAGCTTTAGAAAACTATTGCATGCAGACATACAGACCATGGGAATTCCGGGGTTGGGTGAAATTTCAGAGTACCTTTTACGCGTCAAAAACATCGTTTTTCGGCGTTTCTGTCGATGTTCCATCTTTCTAGAGCATAAAAACGTGATAAAATTTCGAAAAAATACAAAAAAATCGAATAAATTAAAAAATATAATTTAAAAATGAGTATAAGGCGCACAGCGCTTGAAAGTTTGACACTTTTGACTTCTGAGCAAGCAGATGGCTAAAAACACTTAAAACAGCACCATTTCTACGAATGTTTTTGAAGACTTTTGAAAAGTAGAGAATTCTGAGGGGCGGAGCGGGGGGGGTGAGGAAAGTTCTGAGCGCAGGGTGATTACTTTTCTAGGTATGACACCATAGGTGCACAAGGTCAGGGTCGGCAGGGGAGGGAAAGATCCCAAAAATCCAAAACAGTTAATTTAGCGTTCACGATTTTTTTGCTGTTTCAACGATCAAAATGGTCAAAACAGCCTATAAAACGTTTTTTCGTAATAATATCGCATTTTAAAAGCATTTTTAGTCCATTTTGACTGCGTGATATCAGTGTTTACACTAAAAAATGCAAAACTATCATTTTTGGGCGCTTTTCGAGTAAAATGTAAATAAAAGTACTAATCTGAGTTTTTAAAAATTTCCGAAATTCATAGAAAAGTTGCTTTTTAACCCTACTTTTACCGAGCTCTAGATCCGCGATCTAGTTGCCTGTTTTTGCAGTTTACTGTAAGGCCATATGTGGCAAGCTTCTCAGTACCCTCTTTTTCTACTGCAACACATGTCTTATCGAGCAAAAGAAAACGTATTGACCTATATTTTGTTAGAAAAGCTTGATTTCATTATTTTATAACATGTGTTACGCGTGTTGCAGATCGTATTTCTTACACATTTTTGAATTCAAATACGTTTTTTCAATTGGTTTTCAGTTTGGTGCAAACTTAATGACATTTTTGAAATTCTCATGCTCTTGGCTACCAGAAATATGTATTTTTATTCATTTTTGTTATCATCCCAATGACTAGATTTTCGATCTAGACCTTGGTAAGTCTAGGGTGCGTGACCCCTTGGTAACAGGAGGTTAAGCATCTTTAGCTATCTATTTCCTCAAAAGTGTCACAGTTTCACTCTCGTTTTGACCTACATATTGTGCAATTTTTCGACTTTTTTGATATTTTAAATTTTTTAAAATGTTTTTGTGCTCTAGAAAGATATCGTCAGAAACGCCCGAAAACAATGTTTTCGACGCGTACCCACCATTTTTGAGCACAAGAAACGTCCTTTAAGATTTCACCCCCTTAATTCCCATGTTGTGCTTGTATGGCACTACTAAACTCTTTTTTAGGCAGAAGGAACTATTAACATACTGAACCAATTCCCCAGCATTTGCGCTTCGTCATCAGCTTACATACCTTTTCATCAATTACGCATGCTAAGCGGCCAGCCTGAGGAAGTGCCGAGAATAACCAGCCTATTGGTTTTTTAATTCACAATGACGAAGAAACTGGATTGAACTGAAAATATTTAGCACATAAGTCCAATATATATTCGGTCGCAAGATAATTAACAGGCAAATGTTTAACAATTTGCCGTTTTTAAGCTGAAAAACTAGACGACAATTTTCTAACCAGACTAAAATTTTTCGGTCACTAGAATTGAAAAATTTCGAATTTTTGAGCAGCATCATGTCAAAAATCTAGCTTTATCTTCATTTGAGGGGAAAAATCCGATGATTTTGAAGATGTTAGCATTGATACATGAAACGGAATTTCGGTTAGAGGGTCCCCGATAATTTTTAGGAGGGGGGGCAAATGACTTCCAATCTTTGGCCAAGAAATACCTACTTAAAGACTGCCGAAAAATATAATATTTTTTAAAAATTGGATTAGGAGGGTCAAACATTTTCTGGCTTTGGAGGGGGCTAAGGCGTAGGTACTCAAGGGCAAACTTTCAATAGGAGTGAAATCCAAAAATTGGTAGATAGCTAAGTGCTTCGTAAAAGGGTTAAACAGCCTTCTTGGGCTCGGAAAATTAGCTGTATAGCATATTTGGGCTCAGAAAACTAGCTATATAGTCTTTTTGGACTGAAAATGGCTATTTAGTCCTTTTTAAAGTCGAAAAAAAGCAATTTATTGTTTTGAAACTCAGAAAAGGCAACTATAAGCATTTCTGAGCAAATAAGGTATGTTTCTGGGTCCAAAAAATTCTGCATAGTTAGTTTTCTAAGACCAAAAAGACTATTTAGCTCATTTTCGGAGCCTAAAAATGCTACGAGTATCTAGCAAAGTTTTTTCTGCCAAAATAGCTGTGTACATACATGCAACAGAAGAAATGGGTGGATCCCCCATCTAAACTCGGACGTCCCCCATCCCCCAAAGCCAGAAAATTTTTGACCCCCCTCCCGATTTAGGAAAAAATCTAATTCTTTGGCCGTTTTTAGGCGCTTTCTTAGCCGTTTTTGACAAAAATTGGAAGTCATTCAACCCCCCTCCCCTAAAAATGGTCGGGAGCCCCAAATTTCGAGCCGTCACATGCATGGCTGTATATGTATGTAGCTGACAGTTTTTCAGAGCTCAGGGGGTAATACCCCCTCACCCCCGTGCTCTTGTATGGGCTGAGGGGACGACCATTTTTGGGTGGAGGGCTCCCCCATCCGCCTGTTACATGTTTGATCGCATTACCTCTCGCGCGCGACGTTCATCTTCGCGCTTGCGACGTTCTTCGTCGCGCTTGCGTCGCTCCTCTTCGCGCGCGCGACGTTCTTCGTCGCGCGCCTTGCGTTCTTCCTCTCTGCGCTTCTCTTCTTGCTTGCGTCGTTCCTCATCGCGAGCGCGGCGTTCTTCTTCGCGCACCCGACGCTCTTCTTCGCGCAATCGACGTTCCTCTTCTCGCTTGCGCTGCTCCATTTCGCGCTGCTTTGGATCGGGCTAAAAGATGTAATTTAGCTCGCAAATAAATGCGACAGCAATCGTGTCATCAGGCACGTAGCTGGCCGATCTATTTTGGGAGACCAAAATCAAATTTAGTGGACTAAGCCCAAAAAGGCCAAAAATAGCACAAAATAACGTTTAAAAGTCTTATTTTTCCGATTTTTCTGAATTTTGGAGGTTCGACACCCCATTCTCCCCAGAGATATGTGCCTGCGTGTTATAAATCATGCAGTTTTCTGCATTTTAATTCTTTACTACAAAATTGCTTTGTTAATCTGCCTCGTTGGGCCAAATTGCGTGTATCGACTTCGAGCTTCTTTGAGTCTCTGACAGTAACAAATATACAGTCGGACGAAGCCCGTTAATAAACACCCTGAGGGGACCAAGGGGCTCCGTGTTTACTAATCGGGAGGGCGGCCACCTCCCACGCCCCCTTAAATACGACAATGCCTTAGACTATAATATAAACTCAAAATACCCTGGCCCATATTCAGAGGGCAAGGGCACTACCCCCTTCAGCAATCAAAAACAATTTTTGCCAAAGAGAAAAATGAAAAACTCTCGAAGAGCATGTAAAGCACCGCCAAAAAATGTTACACCTACCTACTTTTTTGACTTGAGCTAAAAAAGCAATCTCTTCCGTCGTTTCACGCCGATAATAGTTTTGTCCTCTAAATCATTCAAAATCGCTCAAATCTCAGTTAAATTTGTAGACTATGTCAAATTTTTTCGAACTTTTCATTTTCTGTATTGTTTTCTTTGCAAAACACAAAAATACTTAAACACAAAAACGAAAATTAAAAAATTGTCTGTCGATTGAATGATGTGAAATCGTATTGATAGTTTAAACGTCACATTTGTTTTATTTCAGCACGAAATGAAGTGAAATTGTTGAAATTTTTCAAAATTTTTTTCACCATTCTTGAGAGCTCGCCTAGATACACTCCAACATGTCTTAATTTTTGTTATCTCATGATGGTTTTCGAGGTATTTGACCTCAAAATTTTCGTCCCTCCCGCAGCAGAATCCTGGATGATAGGCTGAATAACTTTTAATTCGTACGATTTTATAGTAAAGGTGATAAACTTGCCCATAGAAAAGTTTTCTACTTATGTTCTATGCATTGCAGTTCATGCGCACAAATTCAGATGAGTAAATTCATTGCGTTATAATGTGTAGGGCACAACCACGTCATAAGTTTGAAACATTCGCCAAATAATCTTGGCAAATATTTAAGGAAGGATGTAGGCTCAAATTTCCTGGCAAACATAGTATCAAACCAGGGGCTGAATATTTGGTGAGATAAAGAATTGATATTAAATTTGCAATGATTTTTGGCCATCAGAGACCATAATTTCTCAAATTTTTCCGGCGCTACGCGGCGGATGATACTTATTAATAACATTTATTTACTTTCTTGGCGACCTGGAAGCCATTTTCAGTGTGGCCACTGGTTTCCCAAAATAAAATTCCCGAGTTTTTCCCGGATTTCCCGGGTGATTTACGGACAATTTCCCGGTTTTAAATCATGCTTTAAACGCACACTATATACAAAGAAGTGTCATGATAAGAACATGAAAAAGGATAAGGTACAAGCAACTTTTAATCAAACAAATGCAAATACTACACGAAACGTTTCGGAACAATCATAATTTCTTTTTCAATGATGCTAACTAGTTGTCGATAGCAGTTCTCACAGCCTATAATATAGTACAGTAGCGATTTTAGTGTGGCAAAACAGGGTTTTCGATCTTTGGTAGTGTATTTAAGCTAATTTCTGGGTTTCTCACGCCAAAAATTACTAAAAATTGACTCAAAACGGCGCGAAGCGCCGAAAAATTTGGCATTTTTCCAAGCTAAATGCAAATTCTGCCATTTTAAAGATATTTAAAGATATATATATACATATATATATATATATATATATATATATATATATATATATATATATATATATATATATATATATATATATATATATATATATATATATATATATATATATATTATTTTTAATTTATGAATACATATTAATTTTCTCACTTAGGCATTTAACAAACAAAAAATTGTAATAAAATTGAAATTCGAAGAAAAATAAAAGTTAAATAGTGTATTATAAGTTTAAGTGTAGCGCAATCAAGATTAGCTTGTGCAGTAGTTGATTCTTTAGTCAAATCGAAATTTGGTTTTGGTGCAATAGTTGAATATTCAACTAGTAAGAAGCAAACATGAAAATAGTCACAAAAACTTTTTGAGGTTAAATTATTTGAGTTTATCATTTCACATTTTCAAAAGCCTCTGAAAACAAACATGGGATATATTAGTAATGCAAAAGACTTACATAGAAGTTCATTTACAAAGTTTTAACAAGCTTTTTCTGAATAATTTGCAGGAAAAAGTTTTGCATAAAACTATTTTAAAATTCTAGCTGCGTTTTACGGTCTTCTGCTCACGAAATGGAAAAATAAAAATGGATTTGATGAAATTAAGTTAAAAACTGCTCTGTAGTACTCATCCTTCTTGCCTACATATGGTAGAATTAGAAGAACTTTCCACTCTATATGTCGATGTTTTTGATTTCAATTTACTTTATTTATTAGTGTCCACGCTTCTTGCTGTTAATTGATGTTTTCAATGAGATGTGTTTCGTTAAATGAATAATTCATTTTTAAAGCTCGAAGACTTATTCTGAAGTTCAGTCAAAATGCTTCACTATGCTTAATCAGGAGATTTTATTAAGAAGATGCTACCTTTTTGCGACTTTATTCATTACATTACTGATAAATGAGCTTGAATTATTCATTTTACACTATTTTTTCTCTTTTATCTAGCACCGGCACCGGTACCAGCCTAGCACCGGCCCGGTGCCGGTGCTTAGGCACCGGCGCCGGTGCCCAAGACATCACTAATACACATATATATATATATATATATATATATATATATATATATATATATATATATATATATATATATATATATATATATATATATATATATATATATATATATATATATATATATATATATATATATATATATATACAGTACGCGCCTGGAATTTTGCATGCGCAGTCTCCATTAACTTTGTTGCAGTCGGATTCCAGCGAGCGGACCTCAGTGGCCATTAGTGGGCCGCTGTTAAGCACTACAGCCGATTGACGGACTGCTTTCGAACTACTGCGGCTGTTCGTGGACTGCAGTGGCCGTTGGATGCTGACTGCAGTTACTTTACTGTAAGTACGGAAACATGTATAGTATCGCTGCTAGCATATTGCGTTATTAGTCACAGCGCATGCGTGCGTTTCAAAAGTGTGTGTGTGTGCAGCAGGTCCAGTCCGAGAAAAAAAGGTAAAAATAGATTGGAATTTTTGTGCATATCATTATAATTCTCGTTTCCTCCATTGGAATCTCATCTAAGAGATTATGGGCATAAAAATTAAAGAGGATAATATTTCCGGTGTGCAATCGATTGCATATTGCTCTGCATTAAAAGAGCATTTTAAAATTAATTTCAGGCTGAGAGTGTTCCGCGTTTTAAAAGAAATTCATGGCCAATAAAGAGTAAAAGATTTAAAAATCATAAGCACGAAATTTCTTTTGCCATTAGTTATATGATTTTAGAAAGCGCATCTTTTCGACTAAATCAAAATTAACAATAAAATCAAAGCAAATTGCTCTTATCTTTTGGAGGAAAAGGTTTTTCAAAAGGGTATTTTCCTTCTTCTAAAAAAGCATATTTTTCACTCTTATATTGCAAAATTGGGAAGACAGAATAAATAGTGACTGTAAGGTCTAAGCTAAATATAAAATTTAACAAAATAGTGAAATACAGATGACAAATAAACTAAACAATAAAGATCGTAATGCCTTTAAAATACAAAATTGATAAAAAGCTCCTGATTATCCGCTTTCCAAGATATTTTGTATTTTCGCTTTTTTCATTCATTCAGATACGATATGTACATCAATAATATATTCAGTTCAGAAGCGAAATAAATCATATAATGTCTGTCTCCTCAGGCAAGCATATAGTTAAAAAAATATTGCGCGTTCTATTATTTCGCGCAAATTTTATTCTGACCACCAATGTTTTTCTTTTGTACAAGGTCCGTTTGTACATGTACAAAGATGGTCCCCAAACGTCTTTATACATTTTGTACATGCAAATTTTTGTGTACTATAATATAGTACAGTAGCGATTTCAGAGTGGTAAAACAGGGTTTTCGATCTTTAATAGTGTATTTTAGCCAATTTCTGGGTTTCTGACGCCAAAAATTACTAAAAATTATCTGGAAACGGCGCAAAGCGCCGAAAAATGTTGAATTTTTCCATTCTAAATGCAAATTCTGCCATTTTAAAGCTATATAGGACAAATAATTTATCAGTTCGGCGCGAAGCGCCGAAAATTTTGAGAATTTTACACCTTTTTACAGTTTTTGTCTTCCTAAAAATCTTTGTACATTTTGTACACACAAATTTTTGAGTACTATAATATGGTACAGCAGCGATTTTAGTGTGGTAAAAACAGAGTTCTTCGACTCTTCGTAGTGTGTTTTAGCTAATTTCTGGGTCTCTAAGGGCAAAAATCACTAAGAATCGTCTTAAAACGGTGCGAAGCGCCGAAAAATTTGACATTTTTACTTTTGAAATGCAATTTCTGCCAATATAAAGATATATAGAACACACAATTACTCATTTCGGCGCGGAGCGCCGAAAATTTCTCGAATTTCAGACCTTTTTTGCAATTTTTGTCTTCCCAAAAATCTTTGTACATGTACAAAGATGGTCCCGAAAAGTCTTTGTACATCGGGAAAAATCTTTGCCGAGTACAAAAAAAACCGTGCTGACCACCCAACTTCCTTCGCAATTTTTCTTGTTCAATTAAAGTACTTTATATGCGTATCTACCATTTTGTATTTATTCTATTCAGCGAACATGCACCTGCAAAGCTTGACAATACGACAACAAAGTTTTACCTCCTGATATTTTAATGCACAAGCTCAAAAAGATTTTGCTCGCGTTCCCTGCTCTCTGTTTGACTGAGGACGCATATATTTTGCTGATCAGATAGCGAATTGACTGGCGTTTGCAACAGGCTGTGCCTAAAACTTAAACCTCCTGCGCAAAAAGTGTAGTAACCGAGCGTTGAATTTCGACTTAACTTAAGTGGGAATAAATCGAAATATTGCAACCAAAATAACTCAGCGCACTATGCATGATGAACAATTACTTTGCAATACTATTTGTCATCTGTATTTCACTTTTTTTAAAATTTAATATTTAGCTTAGACCAGGGGCGTAACCAGGATTTTATTTTGGGGGGAGGGCCAAAATTTTTGAAGTCCTATATCTCGGGAACCATAGGAGATACGCGAAAATAATGGCATTTTTGTGCGTTTGTCGACAAGATCTATTCCATGGTGAAGTAGAAAATTTAAAAAATTCAAAAATTTTTGTGCTTGATTTCAAATTTGGATATCATTTTAACCTATTGGTATGACTAATTTCTTTATATCAAATTAAAGCTTGACTCAAAAACATTTCGGAATACTTTTCTTTGCATTTAATTTTGCAGTTTTGTAAAGAAAACTAATACAGAAAATAATAATTTTTGACAAATTCACTATTTTTAAGTAAAATCTGGGCGTCTAAGGTAAGAAAAAAAGATAGAGCAAAAGAAATCCGGCGCGAAGCGATGAAAATTTTTGACAAATTTGCTAGTTTTAAGTAAAATCTGGGCGTCTACGCTAAGAAACAAGATAGAGCATGAGAAATCCGGCGCGAAGCGCTGAAAATTTTTGACAAATTCGCTATTTCTAAGTACAATCTGGGCTTATAAGGTAAGAAAAAAGATAGAACATAAGAAATCTGGCGCAAAGCGCCGGAAAGTTTTGAGTTTAGAAGCTAAAAAGTGTGCTGAAAACGCAAACGCATTATTGCTGTCCACAATCCGTTTCCACTTCACCTGAAGAAAAAAGCAAAGGGTCCCCCCTTTGCTTTAAAAAAATTATTTTTTTTATTTCGGGGGACCCCCCGCCCCCTCCTGGTTAGGCCCCTGGCTTAGACCTTACAGTCACTATTCATTCTCTCTTCCCAATTTCACAATATAAGAGTGAAAAATATGGTTTGTATAAGACGGAAAATACCCTCTTGAAAAAACTTTTCCTCCAAAAAATGAGAGCATTTGCTTTGATTTTACTGCTAATTTTGATTTAGTCGAAAAGATGCGCTTTTTAAAATCTTATAACTACTGGCAAAAGAAATTTCGGGCTTATGATTCTTAAATCTTTTACTATTTATTGGCCATGAATGTGTTTTAAAACGCGGAACGCTCTCAGCCTGAAATTAATTTTAAAATGCTCTTTTGCTGCAGAGCAATATGCAATCGATTGCACACAGGAAATATTATTCTCTTTAATTTTTATGCCCATAATCTCTTAGATGAGATTCCAATGGAGGAAACAAGAATTATAATGATATGCACGAAAATTCCAATCTATTTTTACGTTTTTTTTCTCGGACTGGACCTGCTGCATGCACACACTTCTGAAACGCACGCATGCGGTTCGACAACTAACGCAATATGCTAGCAGCGATACTATACATGTTTCCGTACTTATAGTAAAGTAACTGCAGTCAGCATCCAACGGCCACTGCAGTCCACAAACGGCCGCAGTAGTTCGAAAGCAGTCCGTCAATCGGCTGCAAGTGCTTAACAGCGGCCCACTAATGGCCACTGAGGTCTGCTTGCTAAAATCCGACTGCAACAAAAGTTGATGGAGACTGCGCATGCAAAATTCCAGGCGCGTACTGTATATATATATATATATATATATATATATATATATATATATATATATATATATATATATATATATATATATATATATATATATATATATATATATATATATATATATATATATATATATATTTATATATCGGATCGGTGGCGGATCTAGAATTTTCTTAAGGGGGGGGGCGGTATTCCAACTTTTTCAGAAAAAGTCAAAAATAGGTCCACAAATTTGCTCTTAATGCGCAAAATAGCATTTTTTCGGTGTTTTACATTGTATACTTTTACATAAAATCACCTGACGCAATATTTTTTCTAAATTTTTAAAATGTTAGGCAATTTTGTGCGAAAAAATCATTAAATTTCTTTGATTGTATACTTTTACATAAAATCACTTTTCACGCAACCTATTTCTGAAATTTTTTCTAGAATTTTCGACAATTTTTTGCGAAAAATCATTAAATTTCTTTGACTTTAACAAAAATCTGAAGCGAATGGCCGGAAAATTTGTGAAATCAAGGCGGATAGACGTATAGAAGCATGATTTACTGCTTGATTTCCTGTATTTATAGCATTTGATGAGAAACATCGAAATTTTTAATTGAAAATAGAAGAAAAATATGCAAAAATAGATGTTAAAATTGTTTTGAAACCTACATGAACAGAAAATGGCTTCCAGGCTGTGTTCTTTTTGTACAAGGTTCGTTTGTACATATACAAAGATGGTCCCTAAAAGTCTTTGTACATTTTGTACACACAAATTTTTGGATACTATGATATAGTACGGTAGCGACTTTAGTGTGGTAAAAACAGAGTTGTTCGACCTTTGGTAGTGTATTTTGACTAATTTCTTATTCCTTATGAGGGCGAAAATCATTAAGAATCGTCTTAAAACGGCGCGAAGCGCCGAAGAAAGTCGACATTTTTCCTTTGGAAATGCGATTTCTGCTATTATAAAGATATATAGGGCACACAATTCCTCATTACGGCGCGAAGCGCCGAAAATTTTTGCGAATTTCAGACCTTTTTTGCGATTTTTGTCTTCCAGAAAATTTTTGTACATCTACAAAGACGGTCCCGAAAAGTCTTTGTACATCGGGAAAAATCTTTGCCGAATACAAAAAAAGCGTGCTTCCATGTTGCCAAGAAAGTAAATAAATGTCACTAATAGGTATCATCCGGCGCCTAGCGCCGGATGAGAAGCTATGGTCACTGACGGCCGAAAATCATTGCAAATTTATTTCGCCAAATATTTTTGGCCAATGGGAGGGGAGGCGGCCGCACCCCCACCGCCCCCCACTTAAATCCGCCCCTGCATAGGACAAACAATTACTCATATCGGCACAAAGCGCCGAAAATTTTTGAGAATTTTACATCTTTTTACAGTTTTTGTCTTCCCAAAAACAGAGTTGTTCGACTTTTGATAGGGTATTTTAGCTAATTTCTGAGTCTCTAAGGGCAAAAATCACTAAACGGCGCGAAGCGTCGAAAAATTTGACATTTTTCCTTTTGAAATGCAATCTCTGCCATTATAGAGATATATATAGAACACACAATTATTCATTTCGGCGCTAAGCGCCAAAATTTTTCCGAATTTCAGACCTTTTTTGCAATTTTAGTCTTCCCAAAAATCTTTGTCATGTACAAAGACGGTCCCGAAAAGTCTTTGTACATCGGGAAAAATCTTTGCCGAGTACAAAAAACACAGTTGCAAAATTGTCTTAGCGAACAATAGTACAAGTAGCTACTATCAAACAAAGAGAATACACAAATAGCAATCAACGATGTGACAATGGGCGAGAAGAGAAACGGAAATAAATGCTATGTACATGATAAAATATAAAAACACGTAAACTAGTGTGATACAAAAGCGATAAAGAATGTAAAATTGTACTATTAATTCAATATTTTTGGCCTTTAAAAACTGAGTTCAAACTAAATTTCTTGACTAAAATCCCAGGTTTCTCCCGGGTACCAAAAAAATTCCCGGGCTTTTCCCGGGTTCCCGGGTGAGTGGCCACCCTGCATTTTCTGTTTCAAAACAATTTTAACAGCAGAAACAGCAATTTTTGCAGTTTTCTTCTAATTTCAATTAAAAATTTCGATGTTTCGCATCAAATGCTATAAATACAGGAAATCGAGCAGGAAATCGTGCTTCTAGACGTCTATCTACCTTAATTTCACAACTTTTCCGGCGCTTCGCGCCAGATTTTTGTTAAAGTCAAAGAAATTTAATGATTTTTAATTTTAATTTAAAATTGTCAGAAACGAAAATTTTGAAATTAAAAAAAAAATATTAAGTCAAAAGTGATTTTATGTAAAATTATACAATGTAAAACACGGAAAAAACGCTGTTTCGCGCCTTAAGGGCAAATTTTTGGACCTATTTTTTGACTGTTTTTGGAAAAGTTAGGACACCGCCCCCTCCACTTAGGAGAATCCTAGATCCGTCACTGTATCAAACGGAGTATATTAGTTTCTGATTTCGATACTTTATTAGCACTTACGTGTAGATAACACATATTAATGAGCAATAATCGGAAAAAAGAAAGATAATTCATACGAAATTCTTAATTTAGTTAATATATAGAAGAACAATACGACTTACAGAAGGGCTGCGCTTCTTCGCACTGTCAATATAACGTCTGCTACTAGGCGAATTATCTCTTCGGCTATACTCTCTTCTATCTTTCTCGTCTTCCTAAAGAATAACACATATTTCGCACTACGCCACAAATGGTTCTATAATAAACCTATAATACAAACTTCAATATAAAATACATTTATGTTCAAAACTCAAGGGTCTCAAGCCATTTTTGGGCTCGCTAAAAAATAAAAAAACGTGCAATTTTTCGATAATCGAATCGTAGTCCAGTAAAAAAAGACTGGGCAAAATAAATAGAATACTTAAATAAAATAAAATAAACGACGAACCGTTAATTCTGATGAAAATTTTAAGCAAAAGATTTGTGCGGCTGAGTATGAAAGCGAGCGAGCGTTTTTAGTGATGGATGTGTCAAATTTTCGGCGTTTCACGCCATATGCTCATTTAATGACTAGGTTTTCGCTCAATTTACTCGTTTTTCAATAATTTGTTTAAAATTCTTTGATATTTTAAAAAAATTGCATCGTTAGACATGCCTGAAAATAGATTTTTACGCATTTTCATAGTTTCAGGCGCAGAAAAGGCACTTTAGAATAATTTTTCGATTCACCTCTAAATTCCCATGCTGTGCGTGTACGATATGGTACCATTGCTTTCTTCAGCTGCAGTTTTTTTGCTTCGACTAATTGCGGAGGTATGCCATCTTCGGTTTCTTGAGCATCTAGTAAGAGTCTCCAGAGGTCGCCCATAAACTCTCTGGCTCCTTTGGCGTTCAAAAAGCCAGTTATATTGATCTGCATCATCCTTGGATCTATGATCTATACGTAAAACAAAAAGGGATTAATCGATTATCAAAGTTGATAAAGCAGATCAAACTTGCTACAAGATCATTTCACAAGTAACTGTTTTGCATAAAAGACGAAGGAAGTATTGCGATTTTTCTGTTTCCTTGATAATGACACATCACTTTTACATGAATGAATCTTAAAGTAATGCAAAACGGAATATAATCAAGCTCGGACTTTTCAATAGCATGTGTAAATTAACCTTTAGATATCCAACAGAAAATGCTGCATAAGGTAAAAACAAAGTTAATCAATCAGAATTCAATCTAAATTAGCAGCGGCGTAGCTGAGGGGGGACTGAGAGGACTAGTCCCCCCAAATTTTAAAAGAATATTTTTTACAAGGGTTCCCAAGTAAAAAAAATGGGATTTTTAAAGCGTATCTGAACGACCGCTAGAATAGATTTTAGCACACTTTTTGAGCTAAAAAGCACAAAATTTTTGGGCGCTTCGCGCTCTATTCATTTATAAGTATACAGCATATTTGTTTGAAATAATTGAAATCAAATTTGATTTCTTAAAACTTTTCCTTCTTTAATGCGTAGATATCGTTGAGAAAAGCTCAAAAACAACATTATCTTTATCTTTTGCCTATTCATTAGGGATGTGCCGGTTAACCGGAACCGGAACCGGCTGGAACCGACCATTTTTTTGGAATCGGAACCGGAACCGAGAACCGATTTTTTGATATTTTAAGAACCGGAACCGGAACCGGAACCGATTTTTTGATTTTCTAAGAACCGGAACCGGAACCGGAACCGATGTTTTTGGAGTCGGTTATCGGTTTTTAAAAATAAGAGTTAAAAATCGAACTTCATAAAATTTAGTGAAGACACGAAGCAGCAATTCAACCTATTATAACCCAAAAGTTTACAGACTAAAACTTAGTATTGTTCCATTTCAAAAATAACAGTCGTTCTGCTTTTTCGCCATGTAGCCTGTTTCTGAGAGGGTCGTAAATGATTTCAGCGCAACTGAACAGCTGTTCCGATGGAACGCTTGTAGCTGGCGC
Organism: Mermis nigrescens; assembly: GCA_036768485.1. Classification (NCBI taxonomy): domain Eukaryota; kingdom Metazoa; phylum Nematoda; class Enoplea; order Mermithida; family Mermithidae; genus Mermis; species Mermis nigrescens. The sequence continues at coordinate 145,952 of JAVLUZ010000852.1, forward strand.
TGCAAGCAGGGGCGAATCTATAGGGGGCGGGGGGGGCCGCCCCATTTGCCAAAAATATTTGGCGAGATAAAGAATGGATATACAATTAGCAATTATTTTTTGGCCCTTAGTGACCATAATTTCTCAAACTTTTTCGGCGCTACGCGCCGGATGATACTTATTAATGACATTTATTTACTTTCTTGGCCACCTAAAAGCCATTTTCTGTTCATGTAGGTTTCCAAAACAATTTTAGCAGCAGGAACAGCTATTTTTGCATAGTTTTCTTCTATTTTCAATTAAAAATTTCGATGTTTCGCATCAAATGCTATAAATACAGTTAATCAAGCTGTAAATCATGCTTTTTGACGTCTATCCGTCTTAATCTCTCAAAATTTCCGGCGCTTCGCGCCACGGTTTTTTGTATTCGGCAAATATTTTTCCCGATGTGCAAAGACTTTTCGGGACCGTCTTTGTACATGTAAAAAGATTTTTGAAGAGACAAAAATTACTAAAAAGGTCTGAAATTCGCAGAAATTTACGGCGCTTCGCGTCGAAATGACTGATTGTGTGCTCAATTCATCTTTATAATGGCAGAAACTGCATTTCGAAAGGAAAAATGTCAAATTTTTAGGCGCTTCGCGCCATTTTAAGACGATTATTAGTGATTTTTGCCCTTGGAGACCCATAAATTAGCTGAAATACACTACCAAAAGTCGAACAACTCTGTTTTTACTACACTAAAATCGCTACTGTATCATATTATAGTACCCAAAAATTTGTGTATACACAGTGTACAAAGACTTTTTGGGATCATCTTTGTATATGTCAAACGGACCTTGTACAAAAAAACTGCTACGCGCCAGAATTCTGATAAAGTCAAAGAATTTTAGTGATTTTATCGAAAATTATAAAATTTTAAGAAAAAATTTGCGTCAAAAGTGATTCATTGTAAAAGTATACATTGTAAAATGCCGAAAAAAAGCTGTTCCGCACGTTTAGGGCAAATTTTCGGACCTATTTTTGACTGTTTTTGGAAACGTTACGATACTGCCCCCTTAGGAAAATCCTAGATCCGCCACTGGCTGCAAGATAGTTCATAGCTGTAAACGCGAGAATCGGCAAATTCTTCGACTTCTCTTTCCACCATTGCAGCAGATCATCGTCATGAATTAAGCATTTCGATTTCATATAAGCCTCCAATTAAGAAACACATAGATAATATTCAGTGATTTATAAAGTAAATTGTCAACTAGACGTAAAACTTATTTGGACGTGCAGTTGCCAGTTAGAAACGACTTCCTGAATAATTTATCTTTCGATTACATCGTCATATGTTCCGGTGAAGTCAGGCTATCAAGAGCGTACATACTTTAACACAGGAACCGAGAACCGGAACCGGAACCGACGGTTCTCTAGTTGAAGAACCGGAACCAGAACCGACGATTCCAACTTACGCAAGAACCGGAACCGGAACCGAAATTCTTGTTTTCCAAGAACCGGAACCGGAACCGATTTTTTTGAAAAACCTGGAACCGGAACATCCCTACTATCCATAAGCACTTCTTAAGATATCCAACATCAAAATTTTCGCCCCCCCCCCAGTAAAAATCAGAAGGCCGTCTACGCCACTTGCAAAATAGATTTATTGATACTAAAAAGTTAAATATTTCCCAGACTGCATTAAAACAAATACTAATTTAATAAAATAGAGATAAAACTTAGCTATGAGCACTTTAGTCATGGCGAAATTCGGTTACAATTTACATTCTGCTTTGCCTAAGTTCGCATGGAGAAGTGTTCCTCAATCTACATAAAAATACATGATTAAATGTGAAATGGTTTACAATCAAGACAAAATAGAGCATTACAGACTCGGCAATCGCGGCACGCCCACCATTTGAAATAATGATAAAAAATTTAGTCTAAAAGGAAAAAAGCACTTAACTAAACGTGCAGTTTGGTATAAACACGCTAAAACAAATTAGGTACGCATAACGGATAGCTGAAAGCAACATCCGTTATTTACACGATCTAATATTTTTTACTTATATGTTAGGAATTTAAAGAAGTTCCAGTAGGTACCTGATTTTCGCACAAAATTTACAAGGCGTGGACGAGTCCAACAATAGAAGGCTCCATCATTAACGTTTTGAAATCAACAAGTGTCTGTATACATCGAGTTTCTGACAAAACCATAAAATTGTAAGATGACTGATAAAATAAGCTTTGGAACATATCTCATGTTTATTAATGACTGGGTGATAACTTATGCTAGCAAGAAAAATGAAGAGCCCCCTGCGCTATTTTAACAAAAGTGATACACAGATTTTCGTACCTTACCCTATACAAAAATAATATATAAATGTCGGACCCTTTTACTAAAACGCTCTTAGAAATAAATTCGCCGGCAAGTTGCGCGGATAATTACTTTTTCTTCAAGTTGACTGAATATAAATTCGACAACAACGTCATCTTCATTATCCAAGATCTTATTCACTCGATCCGTGATCCAAGGTTTCAAAACGTCCAGATTTATCTTACGCATGTTTACCTGAACAAAATACGTCAACAGCTTGTTATTATGTATCCAGCGTCATTTAAAGCACAAACTTTCTGAGTTAAGTGATCAGCAAACTTTAATGTCTTCATCAACTTCTTCTGTTTGTCAGTGAATCGATTGTCCTGTTCACAATTCGTACCCCGAAGACAATAGATCCTGTGACGAGACAGTTTTTACAAGTCAATAAAATATTGGTGAAATCCGGAATGTAACTGCGCAAAATTTAGGGTGGGATCATATATTTGTTCATTTTTATTAATTCAATTTATTATCAACAACCATACCAAAAGCAATGGCTGGTCTTCCCATTGATACCGATAGCAAAAAATTTGGTTAGTTGCCAGTTTCAAAAACGGTTGTTTTGTTGTGAAAACTTACCTCACAATTTTCAAATGAATATTGAATTTCTATAAGCATTATGTATCTTTGTTTTATCAATGAGTATGGGAAGCGCTTTATCGGTTATGATGATAGCATTCACTAAGTAGATACAGCTAAGTTATACTTATCAAAAAAACTTTGCAATGGTCCACGTAAGCAGATGCATATATATTTTCTCATACATTTTTCAGAATATCGTGCAGTCAAATTTTAATTGTTATTACATTTTGTAGTCAGAGGAATACACTGTTGCATGTTTTTGAGGAGTATTATGTGACCAGTTTTCCATTTTTAGCAGTCGAGCCAGTTGAGGCATTTGCGCAGATCAGCCAGTACATACAATTGATATGTATTATTGGTTAGTTGGTTTATTCGTATGCATTGTTTTATGTTATTTACTTCCATTTCCTGTGCTTGAATTTGATTCTATTTTGCATGTGTTTTTGATTTTTTTGCTTAAAATTCTTGTTGATACATGCAGCCATGGCCGTTGATATTGAATGGTCAACCATTGATACCGGATTGAACCCATTGCCCCAGTGTGCCAACAACGGTCATCTATTTTTTGGCCAAAGCTGTAAAAAACACTTAAAGATGGCCAAAAAAACGCAACTTATACCCAATATAGGAGCAGGACTAAAATCTCAGTCTCTATGGGGATGAGTACGGACAACCGGGAGGGATGGGAACAATTTGTCCATCTTGTTACATGTATGATAACGACAAGAGAACGACAAAAAGCATTTATTGTCAAAAGAAATATACTAAATCAGGTAAAGCACGAGTCTATGACGAAACGGCGACTGAACAAAAGGACATAACGACTCATCAGAGAGAAATCTTACATCCATGCCTATCGGTATATTTAACGTGTCTCATGGTTAGGGTCGGCGGCAACCAGCAAGCAATGCCCGATTTATTTTACCCATTCAGTTATATGAACATACCCTTAAGTATTTGAGCAAAAATCGTACGTGTTACAATCCTATTTTTGCAAGCGAATTCACTTGATAAGGTGAACATAACAATCTATATATAGCTGTAACTGTAAATTATCTACAGTCTGATTTAGATAAGATTATTGACTGGGCAATTACATGGGATTTACCTATCTCTCGAACCAAAAGTCAAGTTCTATATTTGGGTAATAATAATCAAAAGGTGTTTATAGATTAAATGGGGAAATTATTTCTAGTGATCTAATTGTCCGTGATTTAGTAGTTTTGATTCCCCGAAATTTAAAATTTAAGGAACATCAAAATACTTTGATTAAACAAGCTTTCTCTAGATGTATTTTAATACGCAAATCATTTTTATCACGTGATAAAGGTAACCTTGTTAAAGCTTATAGTTGTTATGTTAGACCTTTATTAGCGTACTGCTGCAGTGTATGGAACCCCTCTTATCTTAGGTGATATAGATCGACTGGAAGCTGTTCAACGTACATTCACTAAATATATTTTTGGTTATAATAATATGCTTTCTTACGAGGATTGTTTAATACAATTTAAATTGTGCAGACTTGAATTAAGACGCTTGCAGATTTGTCTGTGTATGATGTATCAAATTATTTGTCAGAAATCATGTTTGGAAGCTGATGATTTTTTTGTATTTAATTATAATATTACCCATAACATTAATAGATTAAAATTAGTTATACCTATTGTACATTCTAATTTAGAAAAGTTTGATTTCTTTTACAAATACATCGCAGTTTGGAACGATCTTCCTGACTCCATTGTTTCTTCCCCTAACCTAAACATATTTAAATCTAGATTAGCAAACTTTGATTTATCTAGATATTTTGTGGGGCAGCGTAAAACTTGTCATTCCATTGACTCGCATGTCCCTTTACTAATTCGAAATTGCATCTATTATGTATCTTGTCATTTTGTATTTCATCGATTGGTATTAGTAATAAAATTTCTTTCTTCTTCTTCTTCAGCATAGGCGTTGTTAGAATTTTCCCAGGGAGGAGTCCGAACATTTTTTACCTTTTAGTCGATAAAAATGCATGCTTGCTAGGTGTGTAATTATGCCCTTTTTGGACTTTTCACATCGTTCTGCAACAATTGAGATGCAGAGGGAAACAATTTTTTTCAAACATTTTTTGGGTAGAGCTTCATATTTTGCAAATTTTAATATGCGAATAGGACTTAGATTAGAGAGAATTTAACGTAAAACATCTCTTTTGGGGCTGTGGGTCTGGGGTGGCGCGCTCACGCGCTCCCAGCGAGGTCCGGGCAGAGCCCCAGGAAATTTTTCAGAATAAGCACTGAAACCTCGAAGTTTAACGTTAAAATTTTCTTAAAATCATCCAGATCTTGGTCCTCAAATCAACTGATAAATAGATAAAATAGACTGGCGCAAAGCGCGGAAATTTCCTCACGTTTCCATGCCAGAATGACTAAAAATTTCTTAAAACGCATGAGATGCAGAATCTTTTGCGACTTGTTGTCAATTGTCATGCTAAGCAATTTTTAAAAGACGCAATATGTACAAAGCGCACGAATTATCTGCATACTTTTTTAATTTCTATTATGTACAAAGCGCACGAATTATCTGCATACTTTTTTAATTTCTATTGAGTAGAAATGTTTGCAAATGGGTAATCTTTCCACAATGACAAACGCTTTGTAGCTCTGTGTCGCCACTAAGTTAAAATATAGCCGAAGCTAAAAGAAATCAGCACAAAGCGCAGAATTTTCGAGTTTATTCTAAAAAAATCGTCGTAGAATAGCACTACGCAACCGCATGAGCTTCATGTCGGAAAATTCAAAAGTTTCCCCAGGGGGAATTCCCTCGCCCCCCTTGGCTAGGCCAGTGATCTATAGTACTACTAGTAAGGACAGGACCCTAACCAGGGTGATAGGGGGACCCGTGACACCCCTCCCCAAAATGAAATATGCAAAAAATTTTCGGCGCTTCGCGACGAATTTCAAAATTATAATTAGTCTACGTAGTCCCAAGCACACGGCTAAAACACTCCATTTTTTTTCTTTATACAGCCTAAAGCGTATTTTACATCTATGTATGTCTTCTGTTCAACACATGTTTTATGCAGAAAATGCGATTTGTTCAAGAGTGTCCATTGGATCCTCACCACATTTAGGGTATCTGAGTAGCCAAATTTACGAAGTTTACATTTCTAGTGGTCGTGAAATGTCTTTTTTAAATTTATCCTTTTGTACCCCTTATGTTTAAAAAAATTTTGGTCTTGCCTCTCCCGCCCGAAACAAAACCTGGATATGAGCTTGAGTAAGGGAGAAGTGAATGAAAGCAAATACTTCATTTTAGGACTTTTTAAATAAACTTTAAAACGAGGACCAGAAAAAAGTGGGAAGTTTTGAAAAAAGTGATTTTAAATTGCAGCAGGACGATGAGAAAAACCAAAAAGCATCATTTTACGATCAGGACGCATTTTTATATTTTTTTGAGGACTTTTTGAATTAAGAAACTTCAGACTTCCCCCTAAGAAGAATCCTAGCTACGTTTGTGAGTCGGCCGGCCCACTGGCGCTGCCAGTGGGGGAAAAGGAAGGAATCCCCTGGGCCAAATTTTGAATTTCATAAAATGGAGCTATGTGGTTGCGTAACGCTGTTCTGCGATAATTTATTGAGAATAGACCTTAAAAATTTGACGCTTTGTGCTGTTTACTCTAGTTTGGCTACTATTTCAACTTAATGACAACAAAGAGCTACGAAGCCTTTGTCGCCATGAGAAGATTACCTATTTGCAAACATTTCTAGTAAATAGAAAATTCGAACGTATTAAGAAAATTCGTGCGCTTTGTACAGATTGCGTTTTTAGAAGCTTGTCAGTCATTCGAACATGGAAAAATCAGAAACTTTCCAGCGCTTCGCGCCTGCCTATTCTATGTATTTAACAGCTGAATTTAGGACCATGATTTGGACGACTTCATGAAAATTTTACCTCAAAATTCGATATTTCAGTGCTTAATTTTGCAAGTTTCCGGGGCTGAACCCCTCTGGGGGGGGCGCTCGAGTGCGTCACTCCAAACCCCCAAGCCCCAAAGAAAAAGGTTTCTGTTGCATTCTCTATAATCTAAGATTCTACCCAAGTAGTAAAACTTGCAAAGTGCGTAGCATTAATTAGAAAAATTTTCAAAGAAAACTTTTCTTTTTGCATCTTAATTGTTGCGGGACGATGTGAAAAGTCCAAAAAAGGCATTATTTCATGCCTAAGACGCATTTTTATACGTTTTTATAGACTTTCAATTTTAAAAAATTTTCGGAACCGTCTGAGAAAAGTCCTGGCTACGCCTATGGGCCGGCCTACCAATCTGCGTAGCCAGGATTTTCGTCAGGAGGGAATGCAAAAAAAGTTTTTATCAAATTATTAATGGCATTTCTTATATTGACGCTAATGAATTTTTCATTTTTACTTCCGGCATAACCCGATCCAAAAACCGTCGTAAACTTACGTTAACAGTTGTCCGTTCCAATGCTCACCTCAACGATTTTTCCCAACGCTAACTCAAAATTTGGAACTCCTTACCTGATCATGTGGTCGCATCACCTAACGTTTGTTCGTTCGAAAAAGAGCTCCTAAACATTGACTTAACGATTTTATTGTTGGGGCATACCTAGTATGTCCTTTTGTTCAGTCACTGTTTTATCACGCATTCGTTTTTATCAAATTTCATGTATTTCCTGGACAATAAACATTTTCTTGTCATCTAAAAAACCCATAAAAACGGGCAGGGGCCATTAAATAACGTGTTTTTTGGGCTTTTCACATTGCCATGCACTATTTAAGCAATAAAAAATTAATTATTTGTAAATTTTTTACGTTTTTGATGGGAAAAATGCTTATAGCGTGCGCAGCACTAATTGCTTGATTTTTCCTACAACGATAGAAAATGCCAAAAGATAGAAGAAATGAGGCGCGAAGCGCCGAATTTTTCGATTTCATGCCGCAGAACAGCATAATGTAACCATATTTCTCAGTTCTTGAACATGTCAAAAATTTCCTCAGGGGGATTCCGTCTTCCCACCCTGACTACGCCAGTGGGCTGGGTCAGAGTTGGCAAGGCTGGGTTTTTTAAACTTGGGTTTTTTTGGGTTTTTTGTGGGTTTTTTGGGTGCAAGAAATTGTTGGGTTTTGGGTTTTTTGGGTTTTTTATCCACAGGTTAAGAATTTATTTGTTATGGAATTGAATATGAATGAATGAATGAGCTTTACTTTTCGTCGCACAAAAAAGAACACAATAAGAAAAGAAACATTAATTTACAATGCAATACAATTATAAATAAACATTCGACATGAATCATCATACAAAATCACATATTCTAAAAGCAAGAAATTATTAATTAAAGTACATTTATACGAGATTCGTGCAAAAGACGAAGGTGGGCGCGCAGGCTAAATAAATTATGCACTTAGAACACGCCCCCTAGCTAATACCCCGTTAGATCAACTTTTTTCAACTTTTCACGGAGGGAAGCAACACTAGATCTTACAATAGCTTCAGGGAGGGAATTCCATGCGTAAATCCACCTATTGGATAAATCATACCAACGAACATCAAGCCGAAAAGGAGTGAATTCACATTTCATTGAATTTTGAGCACACGTGCTGTTTTCACAAAAAGTAAAATAGTCGGCTTGCTGCAAAACGCATCTGACACTCAATATCTGATACATCATACACAGATCACTACGCAATCTGCGAATCTCCAGGCTATCCAATTCTAGGGAACTGAGTCTTTCAGCATAAGAAAGTCCCCAAAATCCAATAATTTTACGTGTAAATTTCCTTTGAGCATTTTCGATCATTGAAACATGGGTCTTATGGTATGGATTCCAAACAGTGCTACAATACTCAAGAAGCGGTCTGACGTAAACAGTAAAAGCCCTAGACAAATTTAGTTTATGTCTAACATTGACAGTGTATTGTCAATGTTTTTTGTATCATGGTTGTTCCTTTTACAATTGCTTGCGATGCGATGCACGAGCTTAAGTGTCCATCCATTCTAATTTTCTCCTCCTTCCTGTTGCTGAGAAAAGCCGCCCAATAAAGGCTATGTGGCAGGGTTGGCAAGGCTGGGTTTTTGAACTTGGGTTTTTTGGGTTTTTTGTGGGTTTTTTTGGTGCAAGAAATCGTTGCGTTTTAGGTTTTTTTTTGGTTTTTTATCCACAGGCTAAGGATTTATTTGTAATGAAATTAAATACTGTGTATTGTCAATGTTTTTTGTATCATGGTTGTTCCTTTTACAATTGCTTGCGATGCGATGCACGAGGTTAAGTGTCCATCCATTCTCATCCTCTCCTCCTTCCTGTTGCTGTTTTTCTCCTATAGTATATACTTTTTGAATGAGAAAAGCCGCCCGATAAAGGCTATGAGGCAATGTGGCATGGATTTTTCTACTAATATGGCAAATTTTTTTGTTTTTTTTTCTTGAAGCAGAGCAGAATTTATGAATAAATTTCAATATTATGCATTTAAAAATTGCTCTGCCCAATTTTTCATTCTGTTCACACAGCAGACAAGCAAAACTTGTGAAAATTCGCGAAATGGTTAACTTCCAAAAATACTACTCCTGCCCGATTTTTCATTCTTTTTACTTAGCTGCTACGGAGTAGAGCCAGATCTCTAGTACCTTAATATTCTAATATCGTTCTTAAACATTTGACTGTATTTAAGAGTCAGATGCATATGTATAGGTATGTGGCATGGATTGTGCTTGTGAATGACCAATTTTGTTGTTGAATTTTGTGTATTAGCTGAATAAAGTTGTTGTTTATTTGTTTTGTTTTGTGTCTTGAAGCGGTTGAAATATTCTCAGCTACTATCTATAGCTTGAGCTAGTTTTTTATAAAAAAACCCATAAAAAACCTTTAAAAAACCCTAAAACCCAAAATTCGAAATTTTCAAATCTGAGTTTTTTCCATACCTGCTATGTGGCAATGTGGCATGGATTTTTCTACTAATATGGCGAATTTTTTGTTTTTTTCTTGAAGCAGAGCAGGATTTATGAACAATTTTCAATATTATACATTTAAAAATTGCTCTGCCCAATTCTTCATTCTGTTCACACAGCAGACAAGCAAAACTTGTGAAAATTTGCGAAATGGTAAACTTCCAAAAATATTACTCCGGCCCGATTTTTCATTCTTTTTACTTAGCTGCTACGGAATAGAGCCAGATCTCTAGTAGCTCAATATTCTAATATTGTTCTTAAACATTTGACTGTCTGGGCCTACCTGGCTAACGGTAGTGGTAAAAAAACCTACGCACCCGAAAATATCCAGCGTCACCCATTAGAAATCTTCTTCAATTCAAACAGTGAATAAGACTAAATGATTCGATCGGAACAAGCTCCGAACCGCAAAAAAGACGACCTAAACGATAGACAGCAAGCAATTCATGAAAAAACAACGTTCAGCGGTAGGGACAACTGCGAACACAGATATAAACATTCACAGTAAGATACTTTAAATCATAACTTTACTTCTTCAAATCATCATCGTGCATAATTTTAGTCTTGACAAAGTCACGACTTTAATCTTATTGTTCTTGAAAAATAGAATATTGTACTTTGTACTGTAATTTCTGACATAATTATTGCATCGATATGTTCGTAATTCACAAAAATAAACGACAGACGCAATAAATATAAAATCGTTGCCGTGCACCAGGTAAAGAAGAACAGAAGAGATTGCGCGCAGTATATCTTACAAGTTCTTTAGAGAGTGATTTAAAATGCTGAATCAGTTCATGATATCAAATAACAATATCTGGAAATTTGTTCATTGCTTAGGGTATATTATAAGTAGCCTCACTATAGAAAGCTTTCATGCTTTGTAATGGATTGATATTTAAGGGCGCAGAAATCACTAACCACACATATAGGGTTTCTTTCTATTATACTATTTAATTAAATTACAAAATAATGAGCAGGCTTTACATTTAAGGATATTATAAGTATATAAGTATTATAGATTAGTTACTGTGATATGCTAAAAAGAAAAGAAGAAGGCAATGTAGAAACAGTGTTGCTAACCATGAGTTTTAAACTCAGAACGTGAGTTTTCTATTTTGGCTTGGAGTTTTTTGAGTTGCGTTTTTTCGTGATTTTTTTTCTGAATTTGAAAAATTAGTTTTAAAATTTAAAAAAAAATTAAAATTAGTTTCTTTTTTTGGAATTTTTTCCTAATATGGTTTTTTCTCAATTTTCCCGAAAACAGTGTTTTTACGCTTTTTTAACGTCGGAACTTTAATGTAGAAATGTTAAAAATGGGTGCTTTTGCATAAATTTTTTTTCGGAATTGATGAAACAATAAACTTTTGAAATTTTTTTCGCGTGATTAATGTAACCTTGTTAAAGCTTACCTATAGTTGTTATGTTAGACCTTTATTAGAGTACTGTTGTAATGTATGGAACCCTTCTTATATTAGTGATATAGATTGACTGGAAGCTGTTCAACGTAGATTTACTAAATATATTTTCGGTTATAATAATATTCTTTCTTACGAGGATCGTTTAATACAACTTAAATTGTGCAGACTTGAATTAAGACGCTTGCAAATTTGTCTGTGTATGATGTATCAGATTATTTGTCACAAATCATGTTTGGAAGCTGATGATTTTTTGTATTTAATCATAATATTACCCGCAGCATTAATAGATTTAAATTAGTTATACCTGTTGTACATTCTAATTTGGAAAAGTTTGATTTCTTTTACAAATACATCGCAGTTTGGAACGATCTACCTGACTTCATTGTTTCTTCCCCTAACCTAAACATATTTAAATCTAGATTAGCAAACTTTGATTTATCTAGATATCTTGTGGGGCGCGCGTAAAACTTGTCATTCCATTGACTCGCATGTCCCGTTACTAATTCGTAATCGTGTATTATGTATTTTGATCATTTTGCATTTTATCAGTTGGTGTATTAGTGATAAAATTTCTTTCTTTCTTTCTTTCAAAGAAAGAAAGAAATAAAGAAAGAAAGACAGAAAGAAATTTTATTACTAATACCTGCACCACGTGATAAAATGCAAAGTGACAAGATACATAATATGCAATTATGAATTAGTAACGGGAAAAAAGTGGCAGAAAAGATGAGAAGGCGCGGGAAGAAAGTTTCATGCAAATCCGCCCAACATTGAGGTAGCTTTAGGGCCATAAAGTTCATCATTCAACAGTGCTCAAGAATAGGCAGTGCCATTTATCTTGTAAGTTGGTTTGCTCTTAATGTTTCTTAAGCTTAGGTTTAGTTTTAGACGAGGTGCTTTGGTCGGTATAACTCCCGCTTAGGTCCACATATGGTTGCTTAGGTCGACTTATAGGCGGTTGAACGAAAATTTACGTAAACTTGCATGTCATGTTAAAAAATTTTTAAGCAAAAAGGGTATATTTCTCATCAGCATATCGAAAATGACACGAAAAATTATTTTTTGGCGAAATAGCTATAAAAGCATGAATTTCATGTACTAGTGCTAAATCACAAAAAGAACAAATTTTAGCGGTAAAAATCTAAAAAATTACGGGAACGGTAAACAGTTTCGGACAAACTTGTTTTCCGCGCCATATTTTCACGATTTCAGCACGTTTTATAGAAAATCCGGTTTTCCAAACCCATTTTAGTGAATTTCTGACGGAAACTATATTCTGCATTTACTCCACAACTTGCTTTAGAACTTCACTATGATTAAAGATCCTCATCTGCACTGATTTTGAACATTTTTGTGATGCAAAAATAGAGAGGTAAAATTTCAAAAATTTACTGGTGCTTTACGCCGAATTGATTTAATTTTATTACTTGTTATGAGGAGAATGACAAAATTTTATAGCGCTTCGCTTCAACTCAATTTCTAAAATGTCAACTATTATTAAGGTCGTAAATTAAACTTTTCTGGCGCTTCGCACTATTTTGATAAATTATTGAGTTTTTATTGTAAAATGTGATTGCAGAAATTGGCTAAAATGCTCTAATCAAGGTAGGAAAATCAAGTTTTAACAGAAATATCGTATTACTGATCGTGATATTCAAAGTCAGGTGCGGATTTAAGGGGGCGGGGGGGCGGCCGCCCCTCTCCCATTGGCCACAAATATTTAGTGAGATAAAGAATGGATATGCAATTTGGGATCTAGTATACAATTTACCCGCCACCGGTTTTAGCCGATTCAAATAAGCTACAGTGACCAACACTATTTTTATTGATGCGAGTCAGAACGTGTTTGATAATTTTTGTGTAAAGTTTGGTCACTGTAGCTTATTTGAATTGGCTAAAAAACAGTGGCGGATAAATTGTATACTAGATCCGCAATTTGCAATGATTTTTGGCCGTCAGTCACCATAATTTCTCAAATTTTTCCGGCGGCACGCGCCGGATGATACCTATTAATGACATTTATTTTTTTGGCGACCTGGAAGCCATTTTCTGTTCATGTAGGTTTTAAAACAATTTTAACAGCAAAAACAGCTATTTTTGCATAGTTTTCTTCTATTTTCAATTAAAAATTTTGATGTTTCGCATCAAATACTATTAATACAGGAAATCAAGCAGTAAATCATGCTTATAGACGTCTATCCGTCTTAATTTCACAAATTTTCCGGCCATTCGCGCCAGATTTTTTTTAAAGTCAAAGAAATTTAATGATTTTTTCGCAAAAAATTGTCGAAAATTCTAGGAAAAATTTCAGAAATAGGTTGCGTCAAAAGTGATTTTATGTAAAAGTATACAATGTTATACACAGAAAAAACGCTACTTCGCCGTTAAGGGCGAATTTTCGGACCTATTTTTGACTGTTTTTGAAAAAGTTGGAACCATACATGCACAGTATGGGAATTCTGGGGGGTGAAAACCTAAAGTGCCTTTTTTGGGCCCAAAAATGGCCGGTTTGCGTTAGAAAACATCGTTTTTTGGTGTTTCTGACGATACTCTATCCTTCTAGAGCATGAAATAATGAAAAAAATTTCGAAAAAAGTCGAATAAATTCACCAATATATCGCTTAAAACATGAATATATGGCGCGAAGCGCCGAAAAATTTGGCGATTTTGAGCAAATAGATAGCCAAAAACCCTTAAAAAGACACTTTTTCTACCAATTTTCAGGTAAGTTTAGTAAACATTTGAAAAATCGCCAATTCTGGGTGGTGAAAAAATTTTTTTGGGTTGGGTGAAAAATGATTCTGCGGGGGTGAAAACCCCCCTAAACCCCCAAGATCATGTATGGTTGGAACACTGAAAACAGTACCCAAAAGTCTTTCTACGTTTTGCACATATTAAATGCTAGTGCAGTATAAAATGGTACAGTATGCGTCCTATATCCTGTTTACAAATGCGCATGTTTTTTACGTGTGGCCGTGTACTGTGGCAATAAATGGTTCCTTGACATACCTGGGCGTGGGGGTTCAGGGGTATGAACCCTCCCAGAAACCAAAATACCCTCCAGAATTCAATTTTTGAATTTTTTTTGCTTTTTTCGCAATTTTGTGATGCCAATAGATAGTGACCTTTGAAAAATCTTGCAACCCCCCTCAGAATTTTGGTGCCGCCCACCTTTGGTCCTTGACAATACAAATTACAAAAATTCATTAACACAGCGTAGAGTGTCGGAAAATTCTGGTGTTTTTTAGCGTTTTCAAACAGAATTTCTGCGTTTTTGATGGCAGTCAGAACATTTGATTCGCGGAGAGCGCCGGAAATTTTTCCTATTGCCTTAAACGCAATTCGAAGCTTTCTTATGACAAACAAAACAGGTTTAAAACTATATTATTATCTTTCCTTTGACATTAAAATAAAGTCTGTACTTAAAAGACAAGAAAACAATGTCCTAAATCGCTAAATTAATGAGAACTTAGAAAAACTACCATGTTTTTGCTGATTTAAGTTGCAAAACTCAATGCATGAGCTTTACAAAAATTGATAACAGTTATCAACGCCGAAAATCTTGATATTTTTAACTTTGAAACCTAATTTTTGCTGTCATAAAAACATACAGAACAAATCATGGTGTGCCTACTTATAACTTGTGTTATGTATTCTGGACACAAAGCGTTAGAAATTTTAAAACGTTTCTGACATTGTTACAGGTTATATTCCCAAAAAAATTTTGTCTACGTATAAAGACGGTCCCGAAAAGTCTTTGTACATCCGGTAAAATCTTTGTCGAATACAAAAAAATAAACCGTGGTGTACATAGGATTTCTACTAAAAAACTGATTTTTCAACACGGGCGCTCTATTTTTAAATGATTTTAGACCCACACAAATATAAAAAAAGTGTGAAATGTTGAATAAAAATTTAAGACTAGCCTATAATGTCAACGAAATCGCTGGAAAAACGGTAGTACCTACTACTCACTCGTGTTGTACCTGATTTCATATATTTTTTCTGGATAATAAATACTTTCTTGTCTAAAGTGTAAGCTAAGAACGTAATTAGAAAAAACTGAGCGAATTGAAGCAATCTTTAACATTTTATTTTTTTCAAAAAACATGGTTTTTGGGTTTAACAAGATAAATAACAAAAATGTTGAAAGAAAGAAAATTGCTGAATAGAGCAATTTTGCCCACATTTAAGTGAGGATTAGCTCTTGCGCTGATGTTGATGTGAATGCGCATAACGAATCCTATGTCTAAATCTGTTAGTAAGATATATACCAGAACCACATATTTACTTACATGCTTGCTATGTAGTCTCAGCGCTAAAACCAAAAATAAATAAAACATAAAAATAGAGAATTTTTTCTTCCGCGCTGTTTTTAGACATTTTTGCTCAAAAAAACCCAAAAGTCGTCTTTTTCTTTTGAAGAATTGGAATGCTAATTGATTCATTTTAGTCAAAATCTCGTTGGATACAGGCGGGCAAGTACCCCAAGCTTAAAAGAAATTTTTAACTTGAATTAAGGCGCTTGCATATATTTGTTTGTGCATGATGTATCAAATTATTTGTCATAAATCATGTTTAGAAGTCGGTGATTTTTTATATTCAATTTTCGCTGCATTACTCGGTTTAAATTTGTTATACCTGCCTATCGTTCAATCTAATTTGCAAAAGGTTGATTTCTCTCACAAATATATCTAGTTTAGTCTTTTTGAACGATCTTCGGTTTTTTACGGAATAGTAACGATTATGACGTCATTAGCAATGAAAATAGTAATAATTGTAAAAGTGCGATGGCCTCTACCATCGAATATTCGATAATGCATTGACAATAAACTAAACCTAAGCTTCAGAATAATAAATAAAACAGATTATTTTAACAATACACCTACGTTACTATTCTGTACAAGTGCCCGATCTTCCCGATTTATAGTCTGTTTTTTAATCTAGTGCATGGATTCGCTCGTAAAACCAATTTCCTTCTTACTGTAGCTTTTGATTTTTTTCTGCTCGGCGGAGTCGGTAGCAATTTTTTTCTTATAATCCACGGATCGAGCGATGAAGAAATCGGGTGTTACAGTAATACGGAGTTAAGTTTGCTGAGCAAATCCATGCACTAGGTTAAGAAAACTTTAGTCGCTTCCTTCCCTTACTTATATATTTTTAAGTCTATATTAGCAAATATTGATTTATATATGTAAGTACCTCGTGAGGCGCACGTGAAATTCATTATTCCATTGACTCGCATTTCCGTCATTAATACATAATAATTCGTATTTGATATAACTTTGTTCTCTGCATTTTTATCGTATTTATTAATGTTTCTGCGCATTACTTATAAGAGGCATTTTATTGTTTATTTTTGGCTACTTATTTCGATATTATTCCCGCTTAGGCCGACATTGCTGTTAGCGTCGAATTTTATGTATATAGGTGTTTGAACGAAAATGTGCATAAATTAAATTAGCATAGTAGTTCAATAGAAGGCATTTGAGTAAAACGATTAAATGATTCGTCATCAGCACAGAAAAAAGTACAAATACTGATTTTTGCACAAAACTTCGGAGATTTGAATTTTGTGTATGGTCTACAGCATGCGGCTGTGCTGAGTAGGTATTGTGCATTTATAGAAATAAGAAGAAATAGGTTCAAATGCAAATATCCTATAAGCTTACAAAAATTGTTGCGGTCCTTAGGGAATGAGTATAGAAGATTTAGAAGTCCAAGTCAAATATCGTAATCACTGTAAAGTTGCGCGCAGAACTATTCATAGTTATTTTTCTATTTAAGGAAATAAATTGCTAAATATAATAATGAAAGGCTTTTTATGCTTTTGTAAATATTAGTTTAAAATGTCACAACGAAATTTCTCCTTTTACATTTCCCGATGATGTTAACCGATTCTATACATAAAGCTAATATGTTTTTCTTTTTATTGATTATTTCGCTTCTGTGTTTTACAATGTAACTTGGGTTTTTTTGTATTTTAGAAGCGTTGTGATTTTCCGCTTTTCAACTTTATTGTCAGTGAGGATTGTGTATTGTAAGCCATTGACTGGTTAGAAATCTCAACATCAAATGGACCAGATAAAATTTACAATATTTTAATTATAAGTCATCTTCTCAAATTTTGAAACTTTCAGCTAGTATTTTTTCTGTATCTTTCCTCTTGGGTCTGGTCGGTTGTAACGTCCCCGGACTTTGGAGTATGGCTTGTTTCATCCCTATATTAAAAAAGGTCCCATCTATGTGAATATTAACAACCTGTTTCCCTTTGTTATATTTCCAAAATTATGGTAAGTATTATTAATAATCAATTGCTAAATTTTCTTAAGATCAATAAACTTATATATTCTTTTCGATTTGAATTCCGGACAAATCATATGGAATGCAATTGTAAAAATGTAAATTTTCATGGATCCGGTCGCTTATGGAATAGGAAATTGTTGATCTGATTCATTTAGATTTTTCAAAAGCTTTGATAAAGTAAATACCGTGAAGCTTCTTACGAAATTAAATGTATGTGAAATGAGGGAAATGGTTAAAGGCTTACAGCTCTAATCGTTCTGAATGTGCTCTCGTTAATCAGCGTCTTGTCTTCAAACGAGGTTCGTGGATTTACACGGGTAGCGAACTTGGTCCTACGCTCTTTAAGATCTCTAATGATATATGCGATAGTATTTTTTAGTTCTGTTTATATGTCCGCTGACGATAACAAGGTTTTTAATCTTAGTCGTAACAATTTATAGATTATTACACTCTCGTTTAGGTAGGATTTTTTGGGCAACTAAATGTGGCCTACCTGTTTCCCGAAGTAAAAGTCAAGTTCTCTATTTGGGTAATATTAATCCGAAATTTAATGAAGTTGTTGCGTAGTGTGGAATTCCTCTTTTCTTAGTAATACAAATAGAATTAAAATGAAAATAATAATTATATTTCGATAAAATAACTAATTATATTAATTATAATTATAATATTTGAAATTATATTAATTATAATCATATCAATTTAATTATAATTATAATTATTAATATAATAATTATGATTATATTAATAATTAAATCATTATTAATGATTATATTTTCTATAATTTTGTATTATATTTTTATTTATTATTAATAATTAAATAATTATTAAGTATAATTGTTTTATAATTAAATTAATTATTTGTTATTAATTTTTTATAATTATATTTTTGAGGAGCACTAGCCCCCCATCCCGCCCTTGAAGCTTGCCTGTATACGAGACCGTATCCAGCATTCGCTAAGGGGTAGGAGCGGACTTAAGAAAGATGCTTTGCTCTGTATCAGAAATCATTTTGAGCCCGCTAAAATAAATTGCTTCTTTCGATGTTCTCAAGATGCTTTACAATATTGATTGAAATTGGAAGCATAATATTCAAGCCTTTTAGAAAAAATTTCCGTGCATTGATTTCATAATCACGTCTTTATTAGCGGAAAATATTGAGCACATTCCTCAATATTTTTGAAAAAGCGTCATTGAGCTTCAAAGTATTATAGTTGGGTAAACGACCGTTCTAATATGCATAATGAGCTAATTTGCGCCTAGTTCATTTTTTTACGTGCGCAACGTGATGCTATTGCTTTCGTATGTTTGTTACTGAGTTTTAATGAATTAAGCCTATGAATACGCGTGTAAAACCCATTATAATCAGTCCATTATTCCTTGTAGTCTGGTAAAAAACATGGGAAATAAATGAGCTGTGTCTCTCAGTGTTAAACGTTGAGTATGTATATTTCATTATGCGTTTTGATATGCTGATGAGAACCAACCATACGTGCAACGACTCGACATTTTGGGGGTCCCTCGGCCATTTTTATGGGAGGGGGTTAAGACCTTCAATTTGCAACAAAAAGCGCCTAAACACGGTCAAAAATTCGATTTTTTTCTCAAAATTTGGAGGCGGGGGTCAAAAATTTTCTGGCTTTGGGGAAGAGGGGACGACCGACTTTGGGTGGGGGATCCCCATTCGCTCTCTTACATGCATGGAACCAACGTTTCTATTCTCAATTAATTCTTGAACTTGATAATTTAGTAATTTCTTTGTGGTCTACTCTGACGTTGAAGTTGTGAACTGAATTAAAAAACTATTCAAGCTTTTTTCAAATTCAGTGCTAAAATTTGGTTTATCAGCGAAAGCTAATTCGTCACATTCAATCGTTGGACTAGAGGATTCCCTATCATCTTGCATGTATGAAAGTGTGTTATGCAAAATACGGTTATTCAATTCCTATTAAAGTGCGCTTTCTCTGCGTTCTCGTTTTCTACTATATTTCTACTATGCATTTGGAATGTGTCATACATCACCACAGATGCACATTATGTCATGGCTGGTCTAGGGTTTGGTCAGCCGAGAGCTTTTCTGCGCCAAAATAACTTTAAAACGGATTTAAATATTAAAGTATCGTAACAATCATGTCATTCCACAATTTCTGGTCAATTTCATTTATTTTCGAAGCAAACGTTTTGATTTTGATCCATTTTTAGCCTGTATTTCGCCTCATTTCCTCCAGAAAACTTTGATTTTCTCATTCCCGAAAAATTTTGATTCTAATAATTTTAATTTGAAATTAGAAGTTTCATTTAAGTCTAGCTAGGCTAGATCCCCCACGTACATGTCCAGTCACTCATGGCCATAACCGCAGCTACGATTTAATTTCTGGACACATTGAAGATTCGTAAGCCGGATATTTCAAGAAACTTTATAAGGTGGTACTTATGCAAAAATAATGGTAGTATTTCCGCGTTTTATTGGAAAGAATTTTGACAGGCTTTAAGTATCTCATTTCTAATTGGAAATGTTTATACTGGTTTAGAATGCAAATCGTGCGTGAAACAAAAAACTGCAGCATGAAGTGCGCATTTTTTAAGATGAAATTATCATTTAATAAGATGAAATTCTCGTTTATTTAAAAAATTAGCGCACAGTTTTAAAACTTTTAATATTCCAGTTGACGAGATGAATAATTAGCGTTAATTCAATTCCATCTTTCCAGTAAATTCGGCTGGTTTCGCATTTCTAGTCTTTTTTGTTTTTCATAGAAGATTCAAATCGCCTTTTTTGATGCTGAAGTATGCATTAAAGCATTCATTTCATATTCTTGTAAGATCTTGGAGCCATGTGATTTGGTTTCTTTTGATTTCTCATTCAGCATACTCGTAGATAGATTTGACGAATAATAGACGATCCGACGTCTTATAACTTGAGCGTTTTCATTACTTGCTTTGAACTTAGGAGTCGGATTTGCTGAATATTATAAAAAGGTGTACCGATAAAGTCTTTGCTTCGGAGAAGACAACCGTCTCTGTTATACTTCTATATTTCATCAATAAAATCGTATCATTTTGGTTGATAAACGCTTAATCTTCTAGTTGATACACATATTGCTGTTCTCTAAAAACCACGTTTTACTTTTCGTGCAATTTTTCTTTACACATAGCCTCCAGCCTCTGGTTTTTGGGCTTGTTTATCGTGGCTCATAGGTGCACAAGGTCAGGGTCGGCGGAGTGGGGGAGTAAAATCTCAGTAATCTAAAACAGTCAATTTAACGTTCACGATTTTTTCTTTCGACCTAAGCGTGAGTAATACTTCGGAAAAATGTATCACAGAACAATGTTTTTCTGCAAAAAGTCATCGATTATAGTCATATTTGGTATGCTGATGACGAATATGATAGTTATTTTCAACAGAATCACGCATAGCTAGTTATATATGCAAATTTATGCAGATTTTATTCATATTTGAAATTCCGCATTTTTTTGATTTTCTCTCATTCTTTCATTTTTTAATTTTTTTCTTTCTCTTCTTTAATTTTTTCTCTTTTTTCAATTTTCAGTTTTCTTTTATTTTTTCTCATTTTTTTCATTTTTTCTTCTTTTTTTGTTTTTTGTTTTGATTATCAAATTTTTTATTTCTCTTTACGACGAAATAATACATTATGTGCGAAATAGCCATATATCCATTTAATTAATGTATTTCATGTCCTTCATGTTAAAATAATCAAACGAAAAATTAAAAAATTAAAATATAGATATGAAAAATGAAAAATGGAAGGAAATAAAAATTCTAGAATTCGAAAAACTTTTAAAAATAAATTGAATGGAAAAAGAAGTATAGTTAAAGAAAGAAAAAGTATAAAAATGAGAAAAATTAAAAAATTAAAAAATTAAAAAGAAATTAAAAATATAAAAATGCGAAAAATAAAAAAATTTAGCAATTGAAAACAAAAAATTAAAATAGTACCAACTTTTCTATTGAAAATGTTTATTATATCCGTAATCAGCTAATCAAATCAGGCCACAGCCGTTCATGCACAATTTCAAATTTGAATAAAATTTGCACTAATCATATATAAGTAGATTTACGCGTCTTTGTTAAAAATGACTATCATATTCGTCATCAGCGTATCAAATATGACTATAATCGATGACTTTTGCAGAAAAACATTGTTCGATGATAGGTACGTTTTTCCAAAGGTGGAGACGTGCTGCGATAATACCTTAATACCGACCTAAGCGAGAGTGAAACTGACTTAAGCGAGAGTACTACCACCCACGTAAAACCAAGCCCAAGCCTATGAAAAATAGAGAAGTTAAAAAAAATCGATAATGTTCACGGCTTTACTTCGAACATTCACACATTTCAGGATTTAGACGCAGCCCGTGGCTGCACCTCAACCAAGTACTCCATCACTCATTTTGATTCAATATTCCTTCGTTATCTCAATATTTTTAGAAAAAAGCAACTTTTAAAAACCCACTGGATCGTAAAAAACCCATCGTGTCCATATCTGGGCGTGGGGAGTTTGGGGATATGCACTCCCAGAGACCTAAATACCCCCCAGAATTCAATTTTTGAATTTTTTGTTTGTTTTTTTCGCAATTTTTTGATGCCATTGGATAGTGCTCGATGAGAAACGTTGAAAAATGGTGTCTTTTCGCCATACCACCATTTTTAAGGCCATTTTTTGTCCTTTGAGAAATCTTGCACCCTCCCTACAGAATTTTGGTGCCGTCCAACTATAATCGTGTCCCAAAAAACACATTTTTTCAAAAAACTTTTTCTTGAGTCCAATCAAACATTTATCCGAGTTTATCAGTCTTATGATGTTTCAATGAATCGAATAGCGTGGTAAACAAACCTAAGCAGGTACGAGTAAGTAAAATAAAGTTCTCGAAACGTAAGTAAGTAAAATAAAGTTCTCGAAACGTAAAGTTATTTTAAGAAATATTTCCTCGGAAACCGTTTTGTTACCTGAAAAAACCTCCAAGTGGTCCTAAAAACCCACTTTTAGGCGTTTTTTAGCGTTTTCAGGACAACTCTTTTCCTTCAAGCTGCATTGCGCCCTAACTTTTCTGTTGCAATATTATAGCTGTATAAGGGCTTAGCAAAGTAC
This sequence comes from Mermis nigrescens, assembly GCA_036768485.1. Classification (NCBI taxonomy): domain Eukaryota; kingdom Metazoa; phylum Nematoda; class Enoplea; order Mermithida; family Mermithidae; genus Mermis; species Mermis nigrescens. Next base: position 168,653 of record JAVLUZ010000852.1, read on the forward strand.
ATGCAAATGCTGGATACAGTAAGCTAAATGCAAGTCAAGTAAAGGGGTGGGTTTTTAGGATACAAATGCTCATGGATTTTTCAGAGGACAGTATTGTATTTGCCCTAGATACATCGCTATTATGATTTTTTCATTATATTGCTGACAATTACTTGTTACTGGCTCCATTCGGTGCCAGCGGCTTTTATTAGCAAACAGCTTGTTAATCCGATTTTTAAATATTTTTTATCGTTCTTTGCTGAATTTGAATGTGCGAGTATAAACCTTAAACTTCATTTGAGGGCACTGACTTTATGTTTGTTTACATCTGATGCGTATATCTGGTTAGTGTTATAAACATGTAAATTGTAGGCACAACCAGCCAAATCAATGCGGAATGATTGATTTATTTCGTGAAAATTTATTCTTTCTGCGATTTCCATGTTGTACGATTCGAATTACCCTTGTAGCAATTGGTCATGCCAGTATGATTTTGTTGAAACTTTAGTGGAGAAACAATTGAGGCCCTCATACGTCATCGATTGTTAAACCCAATATTTATTTGATGCACTTGCATCTGCTGATTGCTTGGTTCTTGTTGCTACGAATAGACCGGATTGTGCCGCTCAAGGAGCATTGTAATTATATTTTAAACTATTAAATAGCTAATCTTCTTAATAATTTGTCATTAAATAAATTATCTTTTGATAACGTCATCCGGATAATACACTACTTTTAGAAACTATGAACGACGAAGGAGCATTTGTCCTTCTTGTCTTGTTCCGGTGACCAGGGTCAACTCCTCGGATGACTAGCAGTACCGTGCAGAGGTCTGGTCTAGGCCAAATACTGACCCAGCAATTATGGTATCAGTGAAAAAATGATGAATTACTTCTTCCTTCTGCATCAAAAGTAAAAAAACGGAAAAAGCAAAAATGCAGTGTTAGCGTAAAAGGCTTTCGAAAATTTGCCTTTTTTGATTTCTGACGATGCTCTATCTTTTCAAAGCATAAAAGAATACAAAATTTCAACAAAAAAATTATAAATTCGAATAGAGTTTGACGCTTTGGAGTAGATAGTTGGCTGAAAACGCTTAAGACAACACCTTTTCTGCAAATTTTTAGGATGCTAAAATCGCGAATTCTGGTGGTGAACCGTTCCCTCCACCGACCTCCTCAGAGCATGTATGGTCTCGCTAGACGTGTAAGAGGGGATAGCAGTGGTCATCCTTACAAAGTCGACCATCCCACGTCGACACCCCAAAACCAGAAAATTTCGACCCCTAGATTTTTGGCGAAAACTCACATTTTTGGTCATTTTTAGGTAGTTTTGCTGTTTTGGCCAACAATTAAAGGTCATCAAGCCTCTACCCCTAAAAATGACCGCGACCGAGACATTCACGTGGGGAAATTTGAGCATCTGAAGTCTAGATCCCTTAGAATGAAAAAATGGGAAATTTTCTCCGAAAAATGAGGCAAAAATAAGGCAAAAACGAATGCATTTTTGATATTTTTCCCAAAAGCGCTGTCAAATCGACCAGAAACTGTGTAATAACTTACGTATAACACTATTGTAGCACCTGTATTAGTTTTTGAGGTTAATTTGGCGCAAAATAGCATACATCCTGATCTCAGACCGGTTGACCCCCTTTGGCTGAACCTTCCCCCCTAGGTCGGCCGAGCTGTGCATCTATGGCCGCGACCAGACAACATGCACAGCATGGGAATTCTGAGGGCGAGGTGGGGGTTAAAATTTCTCTGGAGTTGAATACCCCCAGCCCTCCCACCTACGATCGTGAATGGCCGCGAACCTCCTCCCCAATTTCTAGCCGTTTAATGCATGTACTCGATATGACATTAGAACGCATGTTTTGCGTTATCTTAGATTGCGGCAGCATTGACGTACGAAACTCTCCGAGATCCTCGAAAAAACACTTCAATGATAATAGGATACAGTCATGCACAGTGGTTGAAGGTGACGTGCGACTAAGCTTAATTACTAATGACACTATTACAGAGAAACAATTCAGTAATTTGAAGTTCACGAATTTGCGCGAGATAACTGGCTTCCTATTGGTCTATCAAGTTGGGTAAGCAAAAGATGAATTTTAATGATATTGTTTTTAGGTAGATAAGAGTATTTCTCTATATTTTCATTCGTGACTTCTGTTCATGAGAAGTGGTGGATCCAGGATTTTTGCAAAGGGGCGTTACCCCAACATCTCCAAAACAATCGAAAAATAGATCATAAAATTCGCCATTTACGTCAGGTAAAGTGTTTTTCGCCGTTTTGCTTTGTTTACTGTTATTCAAAATGATGTCAGCTTGTGCAAAATTTTTCAAAAAATTTCACCATTTTCGGTATCCTATGTGGAAAAGGGTTTAAATTTCTTTAGTGTTATTCAGGCAGAAAGACGTTTAGACGTCGTTATTTCCTATATTTGTGCTTTTGGAGCAAAGCCTATTGAAGCATTTCACACAAAGCGTAGAAACATTTTAGAATATATACTAGAAAATGAAAGAAAACTACTACAAGTTGGTTTCTATACCGCCATCAAAGTAGGACATGAACAAATTATTTTAGCCAAAAATCAATACATATTGGGCATAAATGTAACGGTTTGAAATTTGGGGAGAGGATCCCCATCCCAGCCATTTTTAAGGAAAAGGGTGCGAATGACCTACAACGTTTTGGCCAAAAGTAGCAAAAAAAACACCTAATATGGCAAAAAATGCATGCTTTTTGCCAAAATCGGGATGGGGTCAGTGAACGACCGGGCCCAAAATTTAGCCGGGACTGGGACCGGGCTCGAGAGGCCGGGACCGGGACCGGGCTCGAGAGGCTGGGACCGGGACCGGGCTCGAGAGGCCGGGACCGGGACCGGGCCTCATTGTACGTTGTACTATGCAGGTATAGGTATGCGTGTGTACGTCGTACGCTTATTTTTCTGTATAATGTATTTATGTATTTGCAATGAACAAATCTATCTACCAGCTCAACAATTGACTGCAGAATTCAATAGCAAAATAGTATATAAAAGATCAGGGCCGTATTCAGGGGCGGCCTAACCCTTCCCCCTTGGCTAAAGAAATTTGCATTGTGAGAGAATGCACGGAAAGATGGAAAAATTGCATGTCTTTGTCGCAAAATCTTATAACCTTCGGCGCTTCGCGCCGGATTTAAATTTTTTCCATAATTTTTGCCTAAGCGCAACCATAAAATAACGCTTTTTATAGCCTTTTGAGTGAGAAAAAAAATTTTTCCGAAAAAGTTCGAATTTTATTATCTCAATGGATAGAGCATGTCGTCGAAAAGTGAGGTTTTTGCGTGCTACCCTGACGAATTTTATAAGATATAAACTAATTTATGTTGGGTCCGCCCCCTGCACCCTTCCCCCTTGGCCGGATCCTGGATACGGGCTTGTATAAGATCGCATTAACATTAAAATAATTTAAAATACTTTCTAATTAGTGGTTTCATAGCAAACTCGTTCTAAGCAGCAAATGCAACTGTTTTTTCATGTTGTTGTCCAAAAACATTGTTTTTTAACAACTGCCTGCAGCAGTTTGGTGCATTATTAAGCTGTGCTTCAATGTGAAATTAGCAACTTTTCTTAATCGTTAAAGCAAGTCTTTTATAGCAATAGGTCTTTCTGTACAGTGCTATTAAACTGTTAATCATTTACACTCATTTATTACAACGGTTAATGTGAATATCAAGCTTTATTTTAATGTTCAGTTTGCATCTCATTTTTTAAAGCAAACTGACCCCATTCTGAATCTATTCAATCATAGTCTGATGCAGAAGCATGTTTATTTTGGTGAATTGTTTGCTGCTAAAGCTGCCTGGTAACTCAGAAAGCTATTGAGCGATTGCCAAAACGTCAAAAATTCACAAAAAATCGGATTTTTGATTAAAGCAGTCAGTACTATTTCTTGAATTTTTTTCGTTCACTGTATTAGATTCCTTATAAGTCACAGAGATTAGAGACTTTAGATGAAGTAAAGAAAAGCGATGAGGCTGATTGATATAAAGCGTATTAAGAGACAGACATCTGTGAGATCTGAGAATAATCGGAACTTTTCTGTAGTGATCGACCGGAGATCCGGCCTCCGGCAAATCCGGCCATTTTTTCCACTCCGGTGCTCCGGCCGGAGAACATCCGCAAATCGGCCGGAGGCCGGAGAATTTTTCGTTTTTGCATAGTGACCGAACGTACTAATTGCTGAGAATATGCTTATTAAATTTAGTCAGAGCACAATATAATAGCAGAAAAAGGAAATAAGACCAAATAAAGTGTCTATTACCACCACAATCGTAAAATATTTATTTTTAGGAAAAAAACGAAAATGAAAATGAAACAAAAATTGTGAAAATCGCTGCAGTAAATTCCCGTTAACACTGGAAGTCATAGGAGTAGCACTGATTTTCCAGATAATGTTGCTGTCCATTCTGTACGTCATATTCGCGGTTCACTGAACATAATATAGTATGTAACGTACCTATGTATATACGGTCACACACAATCATGCTTTAACATCAAATATTGCCTATTGACGCTTTATTTAGGGCAGGCTAAGGAGACGATAGCTTTTTTCTTAATAAAAGCATTGAATAAAATTTTGTTGAATGTAGTCTATTTTACCAGTTGCGGATCTAGAATTTTCCTAAGGGGGCGGTATCCCTACTTTTCCAAAAACACCCAGAAATAGGTCCAAAAATTTGCCCTCAAAGCACGACATAGCGTTTTTTCAGTGTTTTACATTGTATACTTTCTTCACATAAAATCACTTTTGACGCAATATTTTTCCTAAAAATCTTAAAATTTTAGACAATTTTGTGTGAAAAAAATCATTAAATTTCTTTGACTTCAACAAAAACCTGACGCGAAGCGCCGGAAAATTTGTGAAATTAAAGCGGATAAATAGATGTCAAGAAACATGATTTATTGCTTGATGCAAATTTGAGACCTTTTCAGCAGTTTTCTTCCCAAAAATCTTTGTACATGTACAAAGACAGCCCTAAAAAGCCTTTGTACATCGGGAAATATCTTTGCCGAACATAAAAAACCGTGCTTCTATGTCGCCAAAAACGTAAATAAATGTCATTAATAGGTATCATCCGGCGCGTAGCGCCGGAAAAATTTGAGAAATTATGGTCACTGACGGCCAGAAACCATTACAAATTGCATATCCATTCTTTAGGATTTTCCTAAGGGGGGCGGTATCCCAACTTTTCCTAAAACAGTCAAAAACAGGTACAAAAATTTGCCCTAAACGCGCGAAATAGCGTTTTTCGGTCTTCTACATTGTGTAGTTTTACATAAAATCACTTTTAATGCAATATTTTTTTAAAAATTTTGAAATTTTCGACAATTTTGTGCGAGAAAATCATTAAGAAGTTTCTTTGACTTTATAAAAATCTGGCGCGAAGCGCAGAAAACTTGTGAAATCAAGGTGGATAGACGTCTAGAAGCAGTCAGTGTTTGTTGTACAAGATCCGCTTGTACATGTACAAAGATCGTCCCCAAAAGTCTTTGTACATTTGGCTTACACAAATTTTCAGGTACTATTATATGGTACAGTAGCGATTTTAGTGTGGTAAAAACAGAGTTCTTCGAATTTCGGTAGTGTGTTTTAGGTAATTTCTGGGTCTCTTAAGGCAAAAATCACTAAGAATCGTAAAACGGCGCGTAGCGCCGAAAAATTTGACATATTTCCTTTTGAAATGCAATTTCTGCCATTATAAAGATATATAGAACCCACAATCACTCATTTCGGCGCGAAGCGCTGAAAATTTTTTCGAATTACAGACCTTTTTTGCAATTTCTGTCTTCCCAAAAATCTTTGTACATGTACAAAGACGGTCCCAAAAAATCTTGGTACATCGGGAAAAAATTTTTGCCGAATACGAAAAAATCTTGTCTAGAAGCATGATTTACTGCTAGATTTCTTGTATTTATAGCATTTGATGGGAAACATAATTTTTTAATCGAAAATAGAAGAAAACTATGCAAAATAGCTGTTTCTGCTGTAAAAATTGTTTTGAAACCTATATGAACAGACAATGGCTTCCATCTCGCCAAGAAAGTAAATAAATCTCATTAATAGGTACATATCATCCGACGCATAGCGCCAGAAGAATTTTGAGAAATTATGGTCACTGACGGCCAAAAATCATTGCAAATTGCATATCCATTCTTTCTCTCGCAAAATATTCCTTGGCCAATGGGGGGCGGCCGCCCCCGCCGTTCCCCTTAAATCCGCCCCTGTATTTCATATAATTAACTAGCTGATATGCAGTTAAGCTGCATGTGCACTATAGTCTTGGTCTTGGTCACAAAGATGTCCTATCTATCCGCACGTATAAAATTATATTTCTCCGGCTCCGGCCGGAGCAACATGGTTCAATCCGGCTCCGGCCGGATCTCCGGCTCCGGCCATTTTGGTCGCTCCGGTCGATCACTACTTTTCTGTCAAGCAAACTGTTTGCTTGAAGCTACTTGACAATTTCTAAAAAATCACAAAATGTTATTCTTTTTGACTTTTTGCTGGATATGCCAAGATTTGTTGAAGCTTTTAAGTTTGTCGCTAAACCTTTTTAACGGGACAAAAGTGATGTCAGGAATCATTCAAGACATTGAACTTCACAATATTAATCTCATTCAAACATCTCTTATTCTGTTTTCTAATTATCTTTCTTAATTAATTTCAATTCATTCTTAAATTTATGATTTAGGAAATGATCAAATAGGCGTTGTTCCTTTGGATTTTTCTATGAGAATAACTGTAATTGCTTAAGTATGCAACAAGCTGTTTTCGATATTTTCTGAAAATGCTGGAATAAATGCTTCAATATAAAAGGAATACTTCCTAAATTACTTTTTTCCTAAATGTAATCCTTGCTAAGGATTCCATTTGAATATTAAAAGTTTTAACGTATTTATTTATATATCGCTTCTGCGTTTATCTCTCATATACGTAAAATGCTAGATCGAAATAGGAGCAGCTGATCTATGTTTATTCTCATCAATTTTTGTTGACGTATTTTTTAAACATGTCAGATGTAATACAGCGAAGAGAAAGATCAGACATGCCTTGACGCTTATTTCATGAAAGCTCGATAAAACTGATTGAAGCTGCAGAGGAGTTAATTCAAGAACATCACCAAACTAATCACACTAATATTCTCAAGACGAATGTTTTTTCATGACAACTCAGCATGCTTTCCTTATTCTGCCTTATAAAAGCCCGGCCGAGGCCCGGCCTTTTTCGGGCGGGACCGGGACCGGGCCCACTAGGCCCGATCGGAACCGTAACCTGGACCGGGCGCCCGGTCGTTCCTTAGATGGAGGTCAAAGATTTATTGACTTTGGACGGGATTTAGAAACGACATACTTCGGGTGGGGATTCCCTCATTTGCTCTGTTACATGCATGATGTTGAGTCAGTGTAGGGGACGGCCGCCGCCCCCTAAATCTAGCCGGGAAAATTTAATGAAAAAATTCCTAAATTGCGGTTTATTTTTCGTTCTCTTCTAAGTAATTCTTGAGATTCCGTCCATCATTAAATTTTTAATACAACATCCATTCGAGTCTTTCGATTTGTCCCATTTGCTTTGCTGAACAGGATAATCAGGAGTCTGGATGCAGTTTTTCCGGCGCTCAGGGTCATCAGGGGTCGCACTTTGGTGAGCAACTATGCATTGGTTTTGTTTCAAAATCAAGATCTGAAGACTATTGGTTTGACTAAACTGACGCACATAAGTCAAGGTGGCGTGCGCATTGCCGAAAATTCTAACCTGTGCTATGCCGACACACTTAATTGGACTCTAATTTGTCGCGAATGTTCCTTCATACCACCGGCTATCGCGCATAATCAAAATCCGAGTAAGCGCAAGAATTTATTAGTCTCCTAATTCAAAAAATACTCGTTTATATTTAACGAAACTTTGTGCAGCATTAAAAATTGTTAAATTGATGTAAATCGACTAGAAAAACGAAAAGAAGAAAACGAATTAAGGCAACGGTAAGATTATTGCAAAGTGGTGGATTATGAGTAGTATACACTGCACAAATCCTCAATGTGCAAAATTTTTTTACCATCGGATTAGGTACAGGAGGCATTACTTATAGAGTTGCTTCTTTGTGTAATCAGAAGTGCCTTACAAACTCGTGAAACAGACTATAGAAGAGCAAAATTTCATTAATCATGGTTAGTAGGCATAGACGTGCCCAAATTCTTCTTAGAGAAAGTTTGGATTCTTGTGTCAATGATTGCGAATAGTAGCAAGTTGTTTCAATACGAGTGTGTATATACTTATGGAGGTGCACATAAATAATCTTAACTTATTACTTAATCTACATGACTAATTATTTATATGTGTATTATCATGGGCGGATTTAAGGAAGCGGGGGGGCGCCGCCCTCCCCATTGGCCAGAAATATTTGGCGAGATGAAGACTGAATTTGTAATTTGCAATGATTTTCGGCCGTCAGTGACCATGATATATCTAATTTTTTCGGCGCTGCGCGCCGCATTATACCTATTAATGACATTTATTTACTTTCTTTGACGACCTGTAAGCCATTTTCGCTCATAGAATAGGTTTCAAACAATTTCAACGGCCGAAAGAGCTATTCTAGCATTGTTTTCTTATTAATCAAAAATTTTCGACAATTAGCGTGAAAAGAGGAAATCAAGCTTTTAAACGTCCATCCGTCTAAATTTCACTGATCTTCTGGCGCCTCGCGCCAGAATTTTATATAAAGCCTAAGAAGGTAAGTGATTTTTTCGCACAAAATTGTCAAAAATTTTGAAATTTTCAAAAAATATCGCATTAAAAGACATTTTTAAGTAAAATTATACAATGTAAAATGCCGACAAACGCTATTCCGCGCGTGAAGAACTAGATTTTGGACCTATTTTTGAGTGTTTTTGTAAAAGTTAGTGGACAGCCCCCCCCCCTTAGGATAATCCTAGATCTGCCACTGTGTATTATACACCTACACCATACATAGGCGTGTGGTTTAGAGGAAGTATTACTCCCCCTGGTACTCGTAAAACTGATAGCTAATTGCTATTTTGTTCGGAAAAAGGCATTGCTATAATCTTTTTCTACTTAGAAAACTAACTACGAGTTTAAAGCTTTGTTCGAACTCAAAAACGTAATATGTATCGTGTGAGTTTAGAAGTCTTATATGAGTCGTCTTTTTGAGTTTCAAAAGAATTTATAGCTGTTTTCTTAACTTCAAAAATGGCTAAATGGCCATTTTTAGTCAAAAAGAATATAATCATGTTTGTTAGTTCGAAAAGCTTATTTATTTCTTGCAAATGCTCGATACGATGGTTTTAAAGCGATACCATCGTTTTTTCATTGTACTCTCATTTTTATAAAGCACGTGGATATCCTAAAGTTCTTAAAACTTACCCCCCCCTGAAAATTTGATCTTGCACTCCTATGGTTTATACCTTAGGAAAGCTAAGCGCATTAATTTGATGTACATTTACGTACCGTTTACAGCCGAAATTTTTTTCAATGATTAACCGGCAATTTTATAGTGCATCATAATAGCTTAATGTGCTGAATTGACCCAGGAATAGCTTATAGAATTTGTCGATGCAGACAGATTTTTTGAATTACTAAAGGAGCGTAAAATTTTTGTTCAGACGCTTGTGCCGATAAGTGCGACCCTGAACTGCAGCATTGCGCCACGCGCAATGCGCCTAACTCAGTTACGGCATGCTGGGACTACGAACACTGCCAGATAGGTATGAGACATGCCTACAAAATTCAAATACTCAGCTGTGTCATCGTAAATTTATATAAGAGGTAGGGTCAAAGTCGGCTACACCCATCCTCCAAAAATTGATAATTTGTTTATCCACCGCCATTCCAGCCGTTTTTATTGATAGCCCGCGATTCAAACCATTATTTCAAGCCAGATATGCAAGTTAACATTTGTGCTTTGGCTTTTGGAAAAATTGAAAACTTTTTTTGAAAAAAAGAAGATAAAATCAAAGACGGGTAAAAAAATCTTTTCATAGTATATCCGGCAAGTCAAGCTATACTCGTTGATTGTGGTGAAATTTTTACGCTTTGCACATCCTGACTGTCCGTTCCAGTGTCTATGCTTTGGATTGAGAAAACAGTTTTTGACTGGAATACTAAAAGCAGCTTGGTTTTTTTGCTTGAAAGAAAGACAAGCATGATAAATGAACAAAGTTTGAGTAAGTTGAAACAAGGCTAGTAGAAGTTATTTACGAAAATGAGTGTATAAACGTAATTGCGGTTTTGTTTGGGGAATTGGTATAAAACGGCATAAATTACTGTAGTATTAATTTGATTTTTAGAATTAGAAAATAAAAATATAATTTAATAATTGCACTTTCATGCATAAATCAATTGAAGCTAACGTAAGCTGACAGTTTACGGTAATTTATATCAAAGCAAAGAATTTGAAAAAATGTCGGCATAATGCAACTGAAAGCTGTTAAGTAGATAGCGTAAGTTTATCAGTAAATCATGAATTGTTCTTTTTACTTTTAGCCCACTATGTATATATCAATACTACATTCGTGTTCGATTATTTTTAGCACCTTAATAGCGCTCCCTCGCCCCCTCTCCCCTCCACCTTCGCCTCCGCCTCCCCCTTCCTCTCCCCCTCTCCCCCTCTCCTTCTCCATCTCTCCCTCTCTCCCTCTCCTACTCAATTCAGGTATATTGTAAAGAGAAGCAATAAAAAATTAAAAAAATTCAATCGTCGGAACATTTTAACATATTCATCATGTTTACTCAAGCTTGAGACTGTTTAAAAGACAAAAGTTATACAATATCAGTAAATTTGGCGCGAAGCGCACGAAAATTGTTAGTTTATTAGCCTTAAATTGTGCTAAAATCTATCCTAGTGGTCTTTCACATGCGCTCGAGAAAGTTTCAACTCTTTCCTTTGGGTCCCCTCATAAAAAATACTTGTATCTTTAAAATTTGAATCTAGCCCCTAGAGCTACCTTTTTGCGAGTCGTCAATGTGGAGGAAATTTATAGTTATTTCTTGGTAGGTGGCCAATCTTGTACTGAACAAACGTTTAAAAAAACGTGTATTAGTTTTTGAATATGTAATATAATTATTAAAAGAATTATGCGAAATTATTGATCCAGTCGTTCGTCCATATATCAACTTTTTCACTCTTGTAAATTCATTGAAAATCAAAGTTGGTTCGTAAAAGGACGCTCACTGCTAATTCACCTTTACCTTATTTTTCTTGCTTGGCAAGTTTCTGCCGATTTTCTTTCGTTTTAGGTTGTCCAGAAGAATGTTATGCGGAAAATAGGTTCTGCAATCATTCTATGAATGGTCTATACAATAACGATTCGATTTGCTGCCATAAGGAATGCTTGGGTGGATGCGTGGGACCGACTGATGCTGATTGTTACGCGTGCAAAAATGTAGCGTTTCAAGACAAATGCTTGGAAAAGTGCCCGTCTGGGTATTTTAAAGTACGCCCATGTATTGAGTTGCATTACATTCGTTCGATATAATTTATTTTTGTAGCCTATGATGTACGGGTTTAGCTAGTGTCTAACACACAAGACTGCACGATTAGTGACCATTAGGGTTGTGCCGGGTACCCGGACCCGAATAGCCGGGTACCCGGCTAAAATTTTGGACCCGGACCCGGACCCGACAATCCTAAATTCCTGGACCCAGATCCGTACCCGGACCCGGTTGTATCCATAAACTTGGACCCGGACCCGGCCCCGGACCCGCCTTCAATATGGTGTCGGGTCCGGGTCCAAATATATAATGCACGCATATTGCATTGCAGAAATATTGAAAAACAACGAAAAATGACGTAGGCTTAAAAACTGGCAAATGAATCATTTTCAACATTTTAATCAACTCAGTAACAAACTGATGGCCTCATCAAACATTGAAATTTATGGTGACAAATAGAAATAATGTGACAAATATTGGCGCTATATTAAAACCGAAGCCATGTCTCTTGGGCGTGACACAATGGCAATATAAAGCATGGTTTAAATTATTTATTGATGCACTTTTAGTAACAAAACGCGTTAGCAGAGGCGGGGGAGGGGCGACCGCCCCCCCATTGGCCAAAAATATTTGGCGAGATAAAGAATGGATATGCAATCTGCAATGATTTTCGGCCATCAATGACCATAATTTCTCAAATTTATTCGACGCTACGCGCCGGATGATACCCATTAATGACATTTATTTGCTTTCTTGGCGATCTGGAAGCACGTTGTTTTTGAATCGGCAAAAATTATTCCCGATGTACAAAGACTTTTCGGGACCGTCTTTGTACACGTACAAAGATTTTTGGGAAGCCAAAACCCGCAAAAAAGGTCTAAACTTCGCAGAAATTTTCGGTGCTTCGCGCCGAAATGAGTAATTGTGTGTCCTATATATGTTTATAATAGCAGAAATCGCATTCCGCAAGGAAAAATGTCAAATTTTTCGGCGCTTCGCGCCGTTTTAAGACGATTCTTAATTATTTTTGCCCTCGTTAACCCTGGAATTAGCTATAATACGCTACTAAAGGTCGAACAACTCTACTACACTAAAGCCGCTACCGTACTATATCATAGCACCCAAACATTTGTGTGTACAAAATGTACAACGACTTAAACGGACCTTGTACAAAAAAACACTGCCTATACGCCATTTTCTGTTCATGTAGGTTTCAAATCAATTTTAATTCCAGAAACAGCTATTTTTGCATAGTTTTCTTCTAATTTCAATTAAGAATTTCGATGTTTCGCATCAAATGCTATAAACACAGGAAATCAAGCAGTAAATCATGCTTCTAGACGTCTATTCACTAGTGATCGACCGGGGCCCCGGCCCCGGCCCCGGCAATCCCCGGCCATTTTTCAGCATCCCCGGCCCCGGCCGGGGCAAGGTCAAAAAATGGCCGGGGCCGGGGAAAAATTTAGTGTAATTCGTATTTTGTACAGGCTGTGATACTGGCACTTATTTATCAATGAGCAAGTGTTAATTTTGAGAACTGTACTGATTAGACCATATGTATACTTACTTAGTCCTTGTCATAAGTTTTCTACTGTGTATAAATGAGCTTTTAATGAATGAATGTTCAGGAAAATCTGCATATTTTCGATTCCTCCACTTAACTTATTTAAACTAAATGCTACTTTTAACTCATTCATTCATAGCTATGGCTAAAAGATTTAGAGTTGACAAATACGTTCTATTTCTAGTTAGAAATTGTACGTTTTTAACAAACTATTTCTACAAAAAACACTTTTACATTCATTTGAATGGGAACCGTGTGCTTTAAAACGCGTTTCCTGTGTAATAGTTATTAGGACCGAGGTTAATTATAGGCGAATATAAACTACGCTGCAGAATTGCGTCCGATCCGATAAACTAAATATGTCTCAAATAGTTTCCTAGGGTCCAGAGTTGAGGGAGGGGTGAAATCCCAAATTGGAGGACCAGAAAATTAGTGGCAAAACAGGGTCTTTTGACTTTTAATTGTATATTTTAGCTAATTTCTGAGTTTCTAACGCCAAGAATTACTAAAATTGTCTCAAAACGGCGCGAAGCGCCTAAAAATTTGACATTTCTGCATTCTAAATTTAAATTTTGCCATTTAAAAAAGATGTATAGGACAGACAATTTTTCATATTGGAGGGAAATGCCGAAAAATTTTTGGAATTTTATACCTTTTTACAGTTTTTATCTTCCCAAAAATCTTTGTACATGTACAAAGATAGTCCTGGTCTTTGTACATCGGGAAAAATCTTTGGCGAATACAAAAAACACTCTTTTGAACATGCAAATTTTTGTATACTTTAATATGGTACAGTAACGATTTCAGTGTGGTAGTAGAACATAGTTTTTCGACCTTTAGTAGTGTATTTGGCTAATTTTTGGGTTCCTGAATATTTGACATTTTTCCATTTTTCCATTCTAAGCGCAGTGTTGCTTATTACAAGATTTAATTCGCATATTACAATTTTTGTAATATTTCTCATTTTTGTAGTACAAGTTGTTTAAGCTTTCTCAGTCGAGTTTTATGTGTGAATTCCATCAGAAGCTCATAAAAATTTCGGCACTTCGCGCCGAACTATCAACTAAATTCAGGCCGAATTATCACATTTAGAAGCACGGTCTTTTTGTATTCGGGGAAGATTTTTGCTGATGTACATAGACGTTTCAGGACCGTCTTTGTACATGTACAAAGATTTTTGAAGAACAAAAACTGTAAAAAGGTGTAGAATTCCTTATTGAAAATTCTACCATTTTAAAGATTTTCAAAGGGGGGTAAGCGGCTGCAAAAATGGAGCCGCTTACCCCCTTCCCCTGAAAATAGCCGAGGAATATACATGTGACAGAGGATTTGAGCCATCCCCCATCTCCGCTTTGAAGCCCCGAACTTCCTTGAAAGTCAGAAAATATTTAACCACCCTCCCCCATTTTTTGGCGAAAGCCTGTGCTTTTTTGGCTATTTTTATGTGTTTTTACCATTTTTGATCTAGTCGCTAACCCCCTCCTTCTAAAAATGGCGCGGGACCCCTACCCTAGATTTCCAGCCGTTACATGTAGGTATACTGAGGGAACCTCATAAAATTTTAAGCGATTACATGCATGTTTTATAGTGATAGTTTATCTATTTACTCTAGCTCACATAATAAAATAATGTATCACTTCGTGAAATTCTAATAGTTAGGTACACTTTAGCCATACTAAAAAATTAAGTTCAAAAAATTCAAAAGGTTTTCACCAAAAATCGTCTGACAGTGACTTGTGTCTTGGACCCTGAGGGGGTAATACCCCTCCCCCATATGGGAATGTGTGATGTCTCATTTATTACATCCAATACCTATTGCATCCAATTGCTACAGCAGCAGTAGCCGTAGCTAAGATTCGAATGATACAGAGTGTGCTAATAGCAGCGACATAGACCTTATTGATGATTCAGACAATGAAACACTAGACTAAATTTGTTTCTTGTGACATAAATAGTAATAAAACTTGATATGAAAAGCCATTTACTACTGAATGGAGCAATCGCTCATTATTTCTTTCCTATGCCCCCACCCCAAGTATGTGTCATGCAATAATATTTTCCTTGTCTGACCCCGGCCAGCCCCGGCCCCGGCCCCGGGCCGGGGCCGGGGAGTTGTTTCCAGCCCCGGTACCGCCCCGGCCCCGGCCAAAAAAGTCGCCCCGGTCGATCACTACTATTCACCTTAATTTCACAAATTTTCCGGCGCTTAGCGCCAGATTTTTGTTAAAGTCAAAGAAATTTTATTATTTTTTCGCACAAAATTGTCGAAAATTCCAAAATTTTTAGAAAAAATATTGCGTCAAAAGTGATTTTATGTAAAAGTATACGATGTAAAATACCGAAAAAAACGCTATTTCACGCGTTAAGAGCAAATTTTTGGACCTATTTTTGACTGTTTTTGGAAAAATTGGAATCAGGCACGTAGCTGGCCGTCCTATTTGGGGTGCCAACCATACGTGGGCAGCAAGAAAATTCTGGTGGGTGCAAGATTTTTCAAAGGTCAAGAAATAGCCTTTAAAGTGGTGGTATGGCGAAAAAACACCATTTTTCGACGTTTCTCATTTAGCATTATCTATTGGCATCAACAAATTGCGAAAAACGAGAAAAAAAATTTAAAAGTTGAATTCTGGGGGGTATTTTGGTTTCTCGGGGGTTGCATTCCCCCAAACCCCCCACGCCCAGGTGTGGTGCCAACACCAATTTTGGGGGGACTAAGCTTAAAAGGGCCAAAAATAGCACAGAATAATGTTTGAAAAGTCCTATTTTTCCGATTTTTCTGAATTTTGAGAGGTGTCCGACCCCCTCATTCCCTACAGAGATACGTGCCTGGTTGGGATACCGCCCTCCCTTATGAAAATCCTAGATCCGCCACTGCGCGTTAGCATATAACAAGCGTCTATGGAGACGTTCTTTTGTGGTCGTGCTGCACACACCAACAGGCATCAGACACAGTTACAACTTAGTGCACTGCTGTTTGTTTGCTTATTCCTTTGTACCACCATTCCTGAACTGAACCTATCCTGGAACAAAGAAACTAACAAATAAATATGCAAGCATGCGGACATGAGGGAATAATTGAAAGGATATGGTGGTTTGGTAGGTACAACACAATGTTATGTTAACGGACCCGGACCCGCCGGGTCCGACTTTTTTGGACCCGGACCCGGACCCGAGGGGACCTGAGGTTGATGGAAATTTTCGACCCGGACCCGGACCCGACTTTCCTAAAATGTTGGACCCGGGCCCGGACCCGAATTTTCGAAAAAAGTGGACCCGGCACAACCCTAGTGACCATGCATGATGAAGTTGTGATTTTTCTGGAAGGAATGAATATAAAGCTTCGCGTTTTGTAGGCTTGATTCGGTATTGTTATACCAAGTTGCTACGAGCAATACTTCACTTTATATCACTTCTATTCTAAAACGCCGGATTCTCCTTATGTATATAAAAATAGCTCTGTCTAACTATTAACATTACTGAAAAGATATTGTTGAACAATTGATAAACGCCTCGCAAGACTCAGAAAATGAGGTTTTCGCTCAGAAGGCTAGTATTATGAAATATCGCCTTCAACGATTCTTACCCGTATTCATCCCCAAATTGCCGCCTCTCCTGGTTTCGACTGATTTCGATTGATTTGAATTAAGTACTAAGTTTTTCTTTTCTTTTTTGCACATGCGTATACTTTGGAATGTGAAAACCTTAGGAGCCTTCTCCAATTTTTGACTTAAACTTGGTTTAAAAAAGTACTTTTAGTGTCATTGCTAAAACTAGATTGATTGAAAGTTCTGAACTATACAATCCCTTACTGACCTACGGTGCCAATTGCCAATGGTATCTTCCAAAAACAAATAAATTTAAAGCAGAGAGCTACTCACTTCATTTATACTTACTCGTTTAAGAGCTAGTGAATATGCTTAGACATGTGTGTACACGACTTTATGTGGTTGGCTTAGGTAAAAAACTGAAAATATCAAGTCAAAGATTATTTTAGTTACTGAATTCAGTCGAAGGGTACCGAGCAGAGCTTCATGCAGATTTTTGGATCCGAGTTTTGAAATGGCAGTTTAGCAAGATTTGCCTAAGCAACCAGTGGCGTAGCTTGGGGGATAGGGGAATAGTCCCCTCCCCAAATTTTCAAAGTACGATTATTTTTCACAAGGGTCCCCAAACGAAAAAAATGGAAACTTCATCAAGTTCATCTGAAAGACCCCTTGAACAGATTTAGAACACTTTTGAACTAATTAGCCTAAAACTTTCGACTTCGTATTTGCGTACAGCACATTTGTTAATATAATTCAACTCAGTTGAATTTTCTAAATTTTTTCAGTGCATAGATTTCGCTGCAAATAGCTCTGAACCCAATATTTTTGCCTATCTACGAGTAGTTGTTGACATATTCAACTTCAAAATTTTTGTCCCCTCTCTAAATTTGGACGGCCAGCTACGCCCCTGAAAGTGACTGAATATTATCTAAAATGTTAATGATTCAATAAATATTGCTCAAATTGCCAGCAAATTCGGAGACTGATTTTATCCTTAGCTTGTTATGCGGTAAAAACGTTAGGTTTGAATGACAGTGTTATCAGTTGAAATTTAGCTCCGTACGGTCAAGTATAAATGCTCGGATGATTGACGTCATTTGGGTATTATTTATAGCTATGGTAGCTTATCGCCGCATCCAGAAAGAGGCGTTGTTGTTAGGGAACCGTTCTTATTTCTAATGAGACTGCAAAATCAATGACTTTGTGATTCATGTTTTGGTTTATCTCTAGCTCAGTTTTTGAAATCCCAAATCTTTCAAATTCAAAGTGCATTTTTAAGATTCGGTTCATTCCCTCAAAGCTTTTTTGACTTCGATTCCAAATTTTTAAAAATTTATTAGGTTATTAGGAATATAGCCGCGTTTTTACCTGATCGATTTTCGATCAGAAAATTGAATTTTTACGAGTGCATGAGCCGTTGTTTTGATCGGTTCACAGTTGATTAAGCATTTTTTGTGAAAAAATGCGTTAAATTAAAATGAGATAAAAAATTTAGTTTGAATTAAGAATCGAGTAAATAAAAATAAAACATTAAATTTAATCAAGTAAATAAAATTTACTTACTCTTTTGTGGAAACAATATATTAAACGTTATTGTACCTGTCGTAAGACGGCTATAGTATTTTAGGAAAGATTGCATATTCCTGTAATGAAAAGCATTGCTGTGAAAGTCTGAAAAATTAATTTCGTTGTCTTTGCGGCAGTTTATCAGAGATTTATGCAAAAAGGCATGAAAACATTTTTAAAGGAGAAGTTAAAAATTTTAAGACTTTGGAAAGAATCCGAAATTTGGAAACATGAAAAAATTTTTGGGGACCTCGGTAAATCATCGACATTTTCCAGGTCTAAAAATGCTAATGACCTAGAAGCCTAATGCGAACAATTGAATCAAAACTTAGAGACGTGGAATTTGCGAGTCTTGTAAAATTGAGAATTGAATTTCCAAAAGGGAATGAATCGGCCCAAGACAGGCCTGACCCCCTCTTGCCTAACTACCCCTTCCCCTGTCAGTCATGCTGTGCATCTCCTACGGTCAGAACTCACAACACCATATGCTTATTCTAATTGCATAGATCTTGAGTTAGGGCAAATGACTCGTACGTATCAAATTCAGAAGGTTTGTCCAGTCAGCAAACATTCATTGCTCCAGAAATCTATTAGGAACAAAGCGGTAGATAATTCGATAATTTCGAAAAGATACTACATTAATACGTACCTGCCTCTGAAAAATTCTAAAAATTTTTAGTACGATTTTGCTGGTTTGATAATTTTTACTTCAGTCGGTAAAAAATTGGTTTCTGTATTTTTTAACAGAGGTAATAATAATAATAGTGATAATAATAATAATAATAATAATAATAATAATAATAATAATATTAATAATAATAATTTTCTTGGGGTAATTCAAGTTAATATTGTGTTGTTGAGAAGTAGGCAATCAAATTAAAGACTCAACTGATGATATTTTATTCAAAAATGTCAATATTTTTATAGCAAAATGTGAAAAGATTTATAAATCATATTTCGTTTTTAATATTAATGTTATCACCTCACTTTCTTATTTCACGTCATGCAGAATATGTAATACCGACCCGGCTAGATTTTGGGACCACTGTAACTTTTAAAAAATAAATTTTAGTTGCCACTTATTTTATGAATTCCGCGACTTGTACCTGCAACTTTTTTTAGTTGAACGATCGCCGCTGTTTGACTAAAGAACAATGTTCAAGCAGAAAAGTAGAAAGTGCCGATAGAGAAGTGACTTATTACAAAGTCATAGAGGATCGAGGCACTTGCGAGTATTTATGCCCGCAAGGCTATCAGGAGAACGACCAAGGCGAATGTGTCTTGTGCACCCCTGAAAGTTGTAAAAGAAGTATGACCACACAGTTCGACTGTCTTACGTATTCCTGTCAAATTTTTATTATCTTACAATCAGATTTTATACGTTATTCTCAAATTTATTCATTTATCCGAAGCATTGGCTTCCAGATTTAACTCTACTTCACCGACGTATTAGATTCCATGTAATAACAAAACCGTTTTTAACATTATTTCGTAAGGCATTTTCTAAGAAAGAGTCACTTTCTCTATGCATATGTTTTCATTTATATAGCTATCTGAAGCAGTATTTTCAAACAAATTAAGTCATTGGAAGTGACGGTACGTACACACATATGTATCTTGCTAACATGCAGACATGTAACACGGGGATGGGGGATCCCTCCAATTAAAGTTGTTCGTTCCTCCCCTCCATCCTTCAATAGTCAGAAAATTTTTGAACCCCCCCCCATTTTTGGAGAAACTTGCGATTTTTGGCCATTTTTAGGTGTTTTTTGACCCATTTGGGCCAAAAATCGGAGTCTTTACCTCCTCCCAGCTAAAAATGACAGGGAACCCCCTCACCCCCAAATTTTTAAGCTGTTGCACTTATGCTGACATGCGTAATAAATGTGGACCAACTAACGGTACAATGGGTGCATAGCGCCTGGGCTCTAGTGTGCCGTTGTTTTTTAATCAACAAAAAATAGATAGATAAAAATTATTTGATATAATCATATTTAAATATTTAGAAGATTTTTATCGCAATCTATTCCAGGCTTTGTTTGTCCGTTCATTTTTCTCATTACTTCAAGATCTATTATTTAAAAAATTTCGCGAAGTTGACTACCAAGCAAGCAGATATAAAAAACTTTTCGACTACTCTAAAGAATGTATGATGTCATTTTTACGATTGGCGTTGTTTTTATTAAGGCGCGCAGCACATCGAAGTAGAACACGCATGGGAAAAGTTGACTGTGTGGGTATATATATATGCCGAGCACAACTTTGACTGCAAAAAATGTGGTATTTATGTCTTTAATGTGAAGTACAATGTGCGGATTGTGAGGTTGAAATTACTGAATGTGATCTAAGGTATAGGCGCACAGCGAGCGCAAAGCAAAACTTAAGAAAACTTGCGGTATTTGATTATTCACGGCAGGAGCGGATTTAAGGGGCGTGGCCTTCCCCCATTGGCCAAATATATTTGGCAAGATAAAGAATGGATATGCAATTTGCAATGATTTTTGGCCGTCCGTAACCATAATTTCTCTAATTTTTCCGGCGCTAGGCGCCGGATATTACACTATTAATGACATTTATTTACTATCTTGGCGACCTGGAAGCCACTTTCTGTTCATGTAGGTTTCAAAACAATTTTAACAGCAGAAACAGCTATTTTTGCATAGTTTTCCTCTATTTTCAATTAAAAATTTCGATGTTTCGCATCAGATGCTATAATTACAGAAAATCAACCAATAAATCATGCTTCTAGACGTCTATCCGCCTTAATTTCACAAATATTCCGGTGCTTCGCGCCAGATTTTTGTTAGAGTCAAAGAAATTTCATGATTTTTTTCGCACAAAATTGCCAAAAATTTTTAAATTTGTAGGAAAAAGATTGCGTCAAAAATGATTTTGTGTAAAGGTATACAATGAAAACATCGAAAAACACCATTTCGCGCGTTTTGGGCACATTTTTGGACCTATTTTTGACTGTTTTTGGAAAACGTTGGGATACCGCCCCTTCCCTTAGGAAAATCGTAGATCCGCCACTGATTCACGGCAGGTACCTATGAATATTCCGCTTATCTTATTTATAATCTTGAGAACCTTTTACCAAATGCATTAAACATACACTTCGCGGAATGTGTTGACTGCGACGCTTTTGTTTGGAATGTGAGGTAAATGGGTCGATTGTGAAGCGCAGTTGCGAATGTGAAGAGCACGTTAAAGAATTTAGCGTTTCTCGCCAAGTGTGTAAAATGTGAAGTCAAATGTGTGTGCAAAGTTTATACAGGGTGGCCCATAAAAAGGCTACGTTTCGATTCAAAGGGTCATAGCCTATGCTGATGTGAATATAAAACTTTAGGACCAGCTGCACTAGATAGATAAGCATGCCTTTGTTTGAAATGCGTTAAAAAGTTTGGCCAGTTCCAGCGATTCGTTCACTAAGTCAATTTGTTTACACCTCACTTTGATATTGTTTAAACCCGGAGTTTCTGCATTGTATCACATTACTTCGTATGTATGTAGGTATCCTTTTTTGACATTTTTGACAATATGTCCTGTCACAAAAATTAATTAGCACATTTGTAAACCCCCAGAGTAGGTATGCGTCCTACTGAGTGCAAAAATTTCAGCATATCGTCAAAAGAACATGCGGATTGATGGCGAACCAATGATGCTATTTGCGTTTAAACAATATTAAAATATGGTGTAAACAAATTGCTGTAACCGGTTTCTAAAGTATGTTCACATTAGCCGAAGTTATAACCTGTTGAATCGGAATGTAGCCTTTTTTATGAACCACTCTGGATAAGAACTGGCTGCGCAAACAGAAATTTAAAAAATGACGAAGTGTTCTTTAAATAGACATTAGAAATTAGTATATGGATTAGTTGATGATAGTAATAGTCAAGTTTTTAGCGTTTTTTATCATCCTTTTTTTAGATAGTTTTTAATTTTTTTTGTTATTTTTCTTATAATAGTCGGCGATTGATTTCGCGGAAGAATGTTTAATCGGAGAAAAATGAAAATAATGGATCTGAAGACAGTTATGTAGTATATGTTTATGATAATGGCTGGAACAATCTATTTTGACGGCGGATATTGGAATTTTCTCTTTCTGAAATCGATCCTTTTTCCAGCTGTATTAAGGAATTAAAATCAGAACCATTCTATATCACGTTTGTTAAAATATTTGTACGGTCAAAAGTCAAATTAAGCTGTATAACGTAGACACTAAAGTGAACAGTGGAAGGGAAACTGATTTATCGCCCTACGTTCCTTACGAATGCTTCAAAAATAAATAAATTTATTGATTAAACTGTTGCAGAAAGTAGAATTTATTCACTTCAGAGGAGTCCAAGTATTCTTATTATTTTTTATGTATTGCATTTTAAGCTTGCCCTGGAAGCGAAGTATCGAGCTTATCAACGGCGGCCATGTACAAGGGTTGCCAGATTGTAGACGGCAGTCTTAATATAATTATACAGACTGGACTAGGAGGTACATTTGTAAATATAAGTCGATAAACGTATTTTTTACTAGCAATTATTGGCATCAGTTTTGCACATTAGGATATTTGAAAAGGAAAATTAGCGCGGTGATTGTTAACGTAAATGTGACAACTCAAAAAATTTCTGCTTAGGGTAGCCTAGCCGCTGATGTCAAGGACTGACCTACTTTTTGTTTAAAATGGAAAAACCAGTTATGTAGAAGGCTTGAAATGCAAGTTTCTGTTCGAAGTTTGATGGTAAAAGCTAAGTTTGATTAGGTTGAGGAAGGACGACTCAAAATTGGCAGTTTTATGATTAAACAAATCTCTACACTTTGGTTAATGTGATGGTTTGATGTAAAAGAAAACATAGCTACGAAAGGGTCTTAATATCCTAATTGTAATTCAAAATTGCAGTATATATGGATCTTTGCTAGAATATGAATATGCTTTTGTGCTCGACGAATATTGAAATGGTTAATAGCCTACGGACTGTTGTACTTTTATGTCGTTTTATATAACTTTTTTGACTATAAAAGGCTTTTGAAACATGTAGCAGTAAATAATTGTCAATTCGATTAGTAAACAGACTCTTTTATTAAACAGGGAACTATTTATTCGATCCTCTCAGGATGATTATTAAGGAAGTTTGACGTTAATTATTTTTCCGTATATACTATATGTGCAATACATACATAGGTTCAGTACGTATTAGTTTGTATTACGATAATGGTAATTAAGTTACCCTTTTTGCGCTATATTACCTTTAAGTTACCCTTTTTGTGCTATGTTACCTGAATAATGGCAGGATTAGTAATTATCACCGACTGTATATAATGTGCAGTTACGTACAGTTCGTATTATTTTATTCAGTAGTTACCCTTTTGCACTATGTTACCTGAATAATGGTAGGGCTATTAATTATCACTGCGGGATGGTTCTTTTCATTCTGCCTCAATTCGATCTTTATTTTTTTCGATGCCATTCGAATAATAATGATACCTGGATGTCATGATCTTCAGTTAAGTACAATGTGAAATTGAAGTGATCGTAGCCACATTAGTTTTATATTATTTTAAGAATTTTGGCCTAATTTCGCTCTCCATTAGGTATGTAAACTTCAGTCGATCACTCGTGTAGAGTCCTTGAACATTTTTTCTCATATAATAACGATAATGAAATAGTAGTAATGAAATATGGGATTTTTCAGGAAGCGTTGTGAAGAAACTGGAGAATTATCTAGGCAGTATTCAAGAGGTGGGTAAATTAGTGCATATATCTATTTTATGTTGTACGACTGGCATACGTACATGCAGGCTCGTAGCCAGGATTTTATTTATGTTGGGAGAATGGAAAAATTTCGGAAGTTAGATATCTCGAGAACTATTAGGGGGTAGTCAAAATAAAAGCGTTCTTTAAGCGTTTCTCAAAGAGCTATATGTACATAATGGTGAAAAAATGAAGAAAAATTTTTTTAGAATTTCACTTCATATTCCTATACAAAAATCTATCGCTAAAACTGTCTGCGCAACTAATTTCTCATCATCCAGTTTTGAAACAATTTTTTAACTTTTCATCTTTGTACTCAGTCTTTATGTCCTGTACAGAAAAATAACCCAGAAAATTAATGAAGCGGCGCGAAGCGCTTGAAAAAATTTGACATGTTCTTCATGTCTAGCTCAAATACTAACTCAAAAGTATGTAGAAAACCTGATTTGGTGGACTTTTAAATGCATTTCAAGAATTTTTCATTTTGTCCCTGGGGGATCCTTGTCCGAAACAAAAAATTTTTCTCGTTTCGGGGGGCGGGCAACTGCCCACCTTGCCCTTCCGCTCTTGGCTACTGGCTTGTGTGCATGCACATTGGAATTGTGAGCGGGTATTAATTATTAACCCCCTGACGAGACAGACACACTGATACTGTCAGACGATTTTGAGCTAACGGAAAATTTTCTGCATTTTTTGTAAAGGTAAAAGCAGTGATAATGTCAAAAACTTTTACGGATTTATAATTTCTTGTCTTTTTTACCCAAAAAATGCACTGAATCGTTTCAAAATCGTCTAAAAATTGAAATTTTTCTTTACTAAATCAATATATTTCTATAGTTTTAATGACAAAAAGTGTTGTAATGTAGTTGGAATAGATTAAAAACGTGGTATTTACTTACAATACATAAAATCGTTTTATTCAGGCTATTTTAACCATTTTCATCATTTATCTAACAAACAAAACGTGATGACTAAATTAATTGATTACGATTTTTGCGATTTTATCTCATTGCCTATCCTGACCTATAACTTCTATGACGAATGCCTATTAACAAGTCAAATCAGTATGTACGTTCATTGTATGAGGAATGATCCGAAGGTTCGTGGCCTGATATATTTTTAAAAACTTAAAGAGTGCAAAATACTTGTTTGTACAGTTACACTTATCACAGGATTCGGTGTTGCAGCTCATTCATATGATGATCATGAGGTATCTACTCGTTAGTAATTTTCACTCTTATGAAAAATAATTAAATTTTTGACCAGGAAGGGTCGTTCGTTGTCATTAATTGAAATCCGTGAATGTGTGCCTTGACTGTATCCTTTTCTCTATGGTTCAAAAGTAGGCAGCAAGACTTAGAAATGGTCTTGATTCATTGGGGGAAAGGCATAGAAATGGGCAACCCACAGAAATTGAAATTGAAAGTAAATAAGTATATTATTAGGAAAATTTGACCGCGAACTTTTCACAGCATGGAAGTTATTGGGTGTTAAATACTGAAGTGTCTTTTTTGTGCTCAAAAAATGGTGGCTTCACCTCAAAAACATAATTTTCGGCGTGTTCGTTAATGCTCTATCTTTCTAGAGAGTAAAAATGAAAAATTCTCGAAAAAAATAGAAAAATTTGATTAAATTGGACCAAATATGTATAGTCATATTTTTATCAGAAAATTCCAAACATTTTAGCCTTTCGTTCAGTAGGGTCCTTATTTTAACCTTTATTGTTTCTTTTCCGGCTGAAAAAAATCAGTTATGACCAAGATGCGATTACAATCCTGTATCTTCTGAGACGATGCAAAATTTCGCATGAAAGTGCTATAGAATCGTTTTAAGACAGATGTTGATGCACGAAGAAGATCAAAAAATTCTTAAAACTTGATTTTTAGCTTTAATAGGTAGAGAGCATGGTTGGAAACGTAAAAAACGCGCTTTACTTTGTGTACATATGTACCTATGACTATATATATCCCGAAATATAAAGTCGTCAATTTATGGATCGGCTCTTTTTGAAAAATCCTGCATATGCCTCTGCTCATGTGTAATCTTTCTTTAACGAAAGGAAATCGTATGCTAAATTTTTATTCAGTAAGGAATCATTATGATGGTTTAATGTTACTTTGTTTTGAGTTAATGAAAAATATTTCTGGTCTTGAAATTTCAGATTTTATTGAGAATTGCGTCTGTCCTAAAATCTTGTTCAGTAAAACATGTTTCATTTACACTGACGTAATTTAGTACAGTTTCAAAATTATGGCTTCGCTTTTTTGCTGTGCAATGTAATTTTTGATAAGCTAGTGAAAAGTGTGTACCTAAATTATATGAAATATACTGTGTTGGTGAATTTCGCTTTGATTTCATAATATATGCATTAGCCAATAGTCTTTAACTCTTTTCATCTGAAAGGGCTTGTGTTGTGACTTTTCGGAAGCCATGTAAATACGCAAGGTTTCAGCAGTATTTAGCAACAGTGCTTTTGGATCCAGCCTTTCAAATAAAGGATCAGCAAAGACTTTTTGGCACCACCCCGTTAACGCACCTGATATTTGATATTGAATCTTTCGCTATTTGGCGCTCAATCAAATTTTTTTTGATAAAGGATCGCTACCTTATATTTCATTTAGTAGTTAAAGGTTCGAAATATTTAGATAAACATTGCTGCAAATGTTCTACTATACTTACTGACTTTAAAAG
The DNA here is from genome assembly GCA_036768485.1 of Mermis nigrescens. Classification (NCBI taxonomy): domain Eukaryota; kingdom Metazoa; phylum Nematoda; class Enoplea; order Mermithida; family Mermithidae; genus Mermis; species Mermis nigrescens. The sequence continues at coordinate 195,236 of JAVLUZ010000852.1, forward strand.
TTTTTTCAGTGTATGTTACTACTTACTGGAAATCGTTTTTTTTTTGTTTTACAGGTGCGTGGTTATGTTAGAATCTCATTTACTCCTTCTGTTGTATCTATGAGTATCTTCAGAGGATTGAAAATTATCCGGGGCAACGAATTATGGATTGGAAAGTGAGTATTAAATTTTCTCATCAAACAGCCATGCACGCATATGCATATTATTATCACACATAGGCGAGGGTTAGGGAGGTGAAAGGGGTAACCTATTTTTAACTAAGACAATTTTCAACGAAAGTGAATATTTCTCTATAACATTAGGTCATTATCATTAATTTGTCGTGCAAATTATCTTTTTCGTATGTAGCACAGTTGAAGATAGGCGTTTTGTTCAATAAAATGCATTTTAAATTGCATTTTATTCTTTTTTGTTTAGAACGGCATTCCGGAAGGGAATGGGGTCCTTAGTCCTAATGACGTTTTAAGCGATAAAAAGTTTAGTGCATGATGAGTGCTAAGTGTAATATGTATGTATGTATGTATATATATATATATATATATATATATATATATATATATATATATATATATATATATATATATATATATATATATATATATATATATATATATATATATATATATATATATATGTATATATATATATATATATATATATATATATATATATATATATATATACTATATATATATATATATATATATATATATATATATATATATATATATATATGTATATATATATATATATATATATATATATATATATATATATATATATATATATATATATATATATATATATATATATATATATATATATATATATATGCCCATAGCCCATATACCGGCCCATAATCATGATTTTATACAATGGGGGAATTTCGAAGTCAAATATCTCGAGAACTATTACGAGATGGGTAAAAATAAAGGCATTTTTGAGTGCATCTCGGGGATCTCAATTTAATGGTGAAGAAAAATTTCGGAAAATTTTAAAAAAAATTTTGCTTTACTTCATACTGAAATAAATACTAATCTAACGTTTCAACTTCAACGCTAAAAAATTTTGACATGTCCTTTATATTTAACTCAAATTTTAGCGATTTTTAACGGGATAGAAGACCGAAACTATTAAAAATTTGTTTTGGCGGTGTTTAAGATCTATTTCGAGACTTTCTCATTTTTTCCTTATAAGGGGCCCTTGTGAGATTCAAAAATTATTCCTTAATTCCGGGGGGCCGACCCTCCCTCGCTCCCCTGAATACGGACCAGCCCATACATGATCTTGGGGTTTTGAAGTTTTCACCTTCCTCCCCCAGAGAATCTTTTTTCACGTGCCAGAATTCGCGATATTCCAGAAGTTCCCAAAAAATTCATTTTTTTCACTATGAATGTTTTATTTTTTCATATTTTTCTATGTTTTTATGCTCTACAAAGACAGAGCATCGTCAGAAACATCGAAAAACTATGTTTTTGGCGCGTATCCAGTACCCACCATTTTCAAGCCCAAAAAAGGCACGCTGAAATTTCAGGCCCCCTCCTCAGAATTCCCATGCTGGCCATGTCTGATCATGTCACTATTAGTCAGGTAAGTAAGGTAAAGACCATTAGATTGGGCTTTCCGTCCAAAGTTTTCATACACCTGCCTATGTATTTGAATGCGTGCTGTCAGTTAATCACATATCTTTTTACTTTTAGCTATTTTTCTCATTTAGGTATGCTCTGGCTGTATTTGAAAACAAAAATCTGGCTCATTTATGGAATACAACCGAAAAAACAGGTGGCATTGAAATCCATCATGGCAGAGTGGCCTTTTATCTGAATCCGCAGCTTTGCCCAAAAGTTATTCGATTATTTTTCGATTGGTCTCGTATTCACGATGAGCTTCACGAGAGTGACGTTTCGGCCAACGGAGATAAAGCCGTTTGTAAATTATAGACGTATTTTTTAAGCTGTTTTTTAATTTATAGGAGAGTCTTCACGATGGATTCTTTTAGCTCAAACTAATTACGTAAATATAAACCAGCAGTAAATCGTACAGTACATATGGTAAGTTAGGGAATGAAAGGCACCAAAAAAGGAACATAAAACAATCCGTGGCAGTGTTTTTTTGTATTCGGTAAAGATTTTTCCCGATGTACATGCAATGACTTTTGGGGACCGTCTTTGTATATGTTCAAAGATTTTCGGGAAAACAAACTGCAAAAAAGGTTTGAAATTCGCAAAATTTTCAGCGCTTCGCGCCGAAATGAGTAATTGTGTGTTTTATATATTTTTATAATGTCAGAAATTGCATTTTGAAAGGAAAAATGTCAAATTTAGGCGCTTCGCGCCGTTTAAGACGATTCTTAGCAATTTTTGCCCTTAGAGACCCAGAAATTAGTTAAAATGCACTACCAAAAGTCGAACAACTCTGTTTTTACCGCACAAAAATCGCTACTGTGCCATATTATAGTACCCAAAAATTTGTGTGTACAAAATGTACAAAGACTTTTAGGGGCCATCTTTGTACATGTACAAACGGACATTGTGCAAAAAACACTGATCCGTGGCAGACATGTAACGGGATGGGTGGGTCTTCATCTAGGGTTGGTCGTCCTTCTTTCTCCCAAAGACTACGATTTTTACCGTTTCCCTCCCCTACCGTTTTTGGCAAAAACTTGCGTTTTTAGGCCATTTCAGATGTTTTTAGCCGTTCTTAACCTAGAATTAAAGATCATTCACCCCCTCCTCCTAAATTGGCAAACTATTCCTTGAAAAAATTTGAGCTGTTATACGTCTGAACAGTGGGGTATCGCAACTAAATTATCGTGAAGTCATTGAGCTAACCATCCTGAAACCAATAAGCCTAAATTTGGACTATATCCGGTGTCCGTAATAGTCCGCCTGACCTGATGTGACGCCAATTCCAGTTTTATCGATTCTGCCGATTCTGACTTGGGCCATTTTTTTATTACTTTATGCTTTCTCCGTTTTAGATAACCTCCTTTTAGTGTAGTCATAGCCATACATGCACAGTATGGGAATTCTGGGGGTTGAAAACCTAAAGTGCCTTTTTTGGGCCCAAAAATGGCCGGTACGCGTCGAAAAACATCGTTTTTTGGCGTTTCTGACGATACTCGATCCTTCTAGAGCATGAAATCATGAAAAAAATTCCGAAAAGAGTCGAATAAATTGACCAATATATCGCTTAAAACATCAATATATGGCTGGTACCACATATGGGCGTGAGGGGAGGGGATTTGCGGGAGTGTGTACCCCCTGGAATCCGGTCGACTCCTTGAAAATTTATAGACCCCCACAATTAAATTTTAGGCATGTTTTCGAATATATGGCGCGAAGCGCCGAAAATTTAGAGATTTTGAGCAAATAGATAGCCAAAAACCCTTAAAAAGACACTTTTTCTACCAATTTTCAGGTAAGTTTAGGAAACTTTTGAGAAATCGCCAGGGTGAAAAATTTTTTGCGGGGGGTGAAAAATGATTCTGCGGGGGTGAAACCCCCCCAAGATCATGTATGGTCATAGCCAGACATGCACTTCGTGGGAATTTGAGGGGTGGGGCCAAAAATATTTTCTAAATGCCTTTTTGGGCTCAAATACGATAAATATGCGTCAAAAACAATTTTTTGGCGTTTCTGACGATGCCCTTAGGCGATAAAAACAAAACAATTTCACGAAAACTAATAAAATGCAACAACGATACATATGTATGTACATATTGTCGAGACGATTTTTTCTGGAAAATCTAAATTCTGGCATATTAAAAATTTTTTGCAATCCCCTCATTCTTTGAAGATCATGTATGGTCATTGCCATACATATACCGCATGGGGAATTATGTGGAAGGGGGTCAGCTCCGAAAAACTTATTTTTATAAAATGCTTTTTTGGGCTAGCAAACGATGGGGACACGTCAGAAACATTTTGACATTTCGGACGAGGCTCGTTCTTTATGAAACAAAAAATTTAAGAAACTCATAGGTGCCTAACTGAGCAAAGTTTAGTCAAAAAATGAGTATATGGCATGAGTGCCGAAAATTTGACACTTTTGAGCCAGAAGTTAGCTAAAACGCTTAAAGCAGCATACCTACCATTCTTGTAGAATCAATAGTTCTGGGGGTCGCAGCCATTATGCGACATATGGACTTCATAAAATGACCTTTTTTAAAATTTTTTCAATATTTAGAATTATGAGGACATCAGCAGCACTTTACCGTGGTTAGCAATCATTTTGGGGCTCGAAACTCAAAACCCTCCAGAAGTTGTACATCTTCATCACACATGCACATTGGAGGTATGGGGGTATCTCTTCTACCAAAATTCATTCACTTAGGCCGTTTTGGGACTAAACCTATTGCTCGAACCAGGGCCATATTTGAGGGGGCGGGGGCGGTCCCTCCTTGGGCGAAAAGAACATTTTAATGGGTAAGATAATGCACGGAATGATGGAAAAAATCGCTTGGGTTTGTTGTCAAATCTTCAAATTTTTGGCGCTTAGCGCCAGGTACGACGTATTTTCCATAATTTTGGCATAAGCGCGACCACAAAACGACACCTTTTATGGCCAGCCTTTTGTGTGAGAACAAAAATTTTTTCGAAAAGTTGGGATTTCATGATCTTAATGGATAGAGCATGTCGAATAACGTTGTAAAATGTGGTTTTTGCGAGCTATCCGCCTCCCCTTCCCTTGGACGATCCTGGATACGGGCCTGGCTGGAACCGTCAGAAAGCGACAAACGACGTCTAACAGTATAATTTTAATACAAATACTTATTTCTCCAGCAGCAAAATGTTCAATTCGTTCATTCAGGCACTTTTCTTCCGTTATTTCGTATATATCTGAATCTGATGTTACAGATCATTCCATCGCCCTTATTGTTCTTTGTTTCCATGCAAATTTAACCATAAATATTTTTGAAGAATAAAATACAATGATTTGGGTACAGACATGCAAAGCATGGTAATTATAGAGCGGGTGAAATTTGAAAGTGTCTTTTTGGGCCCAAAAATGGTAGGTCAGAAACATCGTTTTTCGGCGTTTCTGACGATACTCTATCTTTCTATGGCATAAAAACATTAGAACAAATTTTAAAAAGTCGGACTGTCGAACAAAATATAGCCAAAACAGGAATGTATGGCACAAAGCTTTTGAGCAAATGAGTATAGCCGAAAATGCTTCAAACAGCACCTTTTCTACGAATTTAAAAAAAATTGGAAATTTCGAAAAATCGCGAATACTCGGGGGCTGAAAGATTTCTGGGGGTGTAAAATTCTTTTTGGATGGGTTGAACCCCTTCTAAGATCTTATATGATTGGGTACCAAGATGTGGCATACTAGGTAAAAATTACTCTTTTACCCCCCTTCCCTTCAGAAAGCTAGGTTTACCTCCTACCTTCCAGAACTTTTGACCGTGTGCATGTATGAGGTTCATGTCTGTATTTTAAAAATATGCCATTCATAGGCGAAGAAGTGCCAATCCATTTGCAGATAAAGTCGGTCGCAGCGACTTTTGCAGTGGTCACATGGCAGGAATTCGATTCGTCCGTCATCGATCACCGAATGTTCCTTGGGTATCAGCTTTATTACAGAGCTGCAGAAAAAGAATCAGTGAATATTTACGAAAATCGAGATGCTTGCTCGGACAGGTAAATAAAAGAATGTAAAAAATTATATTCTGTTTGCCCTTGCTCTTTTTATTGTTTAGCACATAAATGAGTCGTCATAAGACGTGTAATCGAACGAGATGAAAGTCCCTGACTGACCTAGATGAAATGCAAAATTTTTCTCCACTTCTGTGCGAAAAATTAAAACAATTTAAAAGTAATGACAGTTAACCGCGAACTTACTAATTAAAGCATTCAATCATAGCAAAATTTGCTAGATGATTGATGCTTGTTAGCATATATTTAACACCCCATCCTCCCTGAAGCTCAGATTTTTATCCCTCCCCCGCCTTATGGGCAAAAAGCTGCATTTTAGGTCATCCTTAGGGTTTTTTGCCATTTTTGGCCAAAATGGTTACTTATAACCCTTATCATGCATGCATGTTGGGTAGACCCGCTCGCGTCGTGAATGGTCAGGAAGACAGGTGTTGTCCTGCGATTTTGAGCTGTCGGAACAATTTTGCATCGTTTTCGAGGACAAGTGCAGTAATAATAACAAAATTTTTCCGGCGCTTCGCACTGGATTAATAATCTTATGTACTTTTTACTCAAAAGCGCCAATTATTATGTCAAAATGGTCTAGAAAATCAAAATTTAGCGACAAATTGGTGAATTTCTATATTTTTTAGTGTTAAAAGCGATTCAGTGCAGTCAAAATGGACAGAAATGCGGTATCTGTACCATACTTGGGTACACTCATTTTTCCCAGGTTCGAGTGACCTTCACTGGCTTGGTGGTTGCTCAGAATACCCAGAATAATTAATTCAATTACTTGGCTGGTCATGCTTTTCTAAAAACGGCTTAGCCAACAAATTGGCTAGCCAACAATGTTGTTGACTAAAAAAAATCATAAGGTCAGTTGTGTGGTTGGACATGTAAAACTAAAGAAAATGGACTAGCCAACAGGGAAACATCGTGGTTGGCTACCAACCACGTAAACTTAGCATTGGACCAATGTTCATTTTACATATTTTGAAAATTTTTGTCTTTATTTCCGAATTTTTACGTGGTTTTTTCCCAAATTTTTGCGTGGTTGGCCTTATTTTGCTTTGCGTGGTCCATGGTTGGTCGACTCCCCAGCCTCAAGTCACTTGACCCCCACTTGACTCTATGCACTTGTATGATCTGTACCTTCACCCAAAAGCGTATATAGGCTATTTGGACCAAGTAAAACAAGTGTGAACACTAAATTTACTGCTTTGGATTTATGGGAGATTACACTTCGCTGCCGACCGCCAACTTCCTCTTAAAATTTTGAGCCTATACATGTACGTATGATTGGCACTTGGCAATAAGAAATCTAAAAAGCTATTCACACGGCCTAATATTGCTTTAAACAAGCTGTATTCACCCTCTGTCATTTCTTTGCTTTATATTCAATTTTAGCTGAAACACGCTTCTTCAAGAAAGCAAAGGGTCCAGAAATTTCGAGCCATTACATGTAGATACATGCATACGTACATATGTACGCTTGGCACTTGGTAAAATGGTAAAATCCCATAGCAAGAAGTTACTTGATTCACCTCTGCTGTAGGTGCGGGTGCCCATTTTTCCCGATACACAGCCTTAGGCCAGCGTGTCTGATTAGACCGAGTCTGGGTCACGGGGCCAATGTGACTGCGCAGAACGCTGTTACCATCCGCCACACAAGTGCAGCTTCCCATTTATCGACCCCGGAGGGATGAAAGGCTGGGTTGGCCTGCCGAAAAGAACTGCGTCAACGTGGATTCGAACCTAGAACCTTGCGATTCGTAGGTTTAACTGTTAACCACTCGGCGTCTCTCCGATTGGCACTTGGCAGTATAAGAAATCTGACGAACTGTTCGTGCGGCCAAACGCTGCTTAAATCACAAGCTGTATTCACCCTCTGGTATTTCTTCACCTTTTATTGAATTTTAGCTGCAACATGATAATTCAAGAGAGCAGAGGATCCCAAAATTTTGAACCGTTTGGTTGTTTGAAAAATCCGGCGAAGTATTCATGCAGCCAAATACTGCTAAAATCGAACTGTGTTCATTTTCCGTCATTTGTTCGCCTTATATTTATTTTTAGCTGGAACATGCTATTTCAAGAGAGCAATGGGCGAGGACTTCTGCTGACTCATTTAGAACCGAATACGCTTTATGCGGCTTACGTCAAAACGCTGGTTATTTACACTCAACAAGCCAATGGCACTATGACTGGTGCCATATCGCCGGTCGTTTTTTTCCGGACTTCATTTGACCGTAATTAATGTTTTATCTTCTCGCATTCCGAATCTTATTCATATTTTGTTAACGTGCTCCGTTTTCTTTATTTGTTCGAAAAATTCGATTTTTTTTGTACAATCGAACATTGGCTAAAAACTGCCTATACTTTGTGTGCAAAGATGTATATACATACATACAAAGGCAGCTCCAAAAATCTTTGTACGTGCCTCAAAATCTTTGTCCCTTGTAAACAGCCCCACAGCCAGGATTTTATTTGTGGGGAGTGGGGCAAAAAATTTTGAAAGTCAGATATGTTGAGAATCATTAGAGGGTAGTCAAAAATAGGGGCATTTTTTAATGTTTCTCAGCAAGCTCTACTCAATGGTGAAGAAAAATTTCATAAAAAATTGTGAAACGTTTTTCAGTTTATTTTATACTTATACTCAAAAGATTTATCGCTTAAACTATCTGCGCAACTGATTTCTTATCGTCCGGTCCGTACACAATTTCTTAAAGTTTCGTACTTGTACTCAATTTTCGTGCTTTGCCAAGAAAAAAATCCAGAAAATTAGTTATTCGGACCGGGAAAATTTGACATTTTCTTAACGTCTAAGTCACATTTGAACGGTTTAAAAGACAAAAACTACACAGAATTAACTAATGCGGCGTAAAGCGCCGTAAAATTTTACGTTTACTAGCTCAAAATTACGCAAAAAATCTGGCTTGGCGATCTTTTAAATGCACTTCGAAAATTTTTCTCGATTTCGGGGCAGGGCAACTGGCACCCCTTTTACCCTCTTTTTGGCTACGGGCCTGCCTGTATGTAATTATGTATTTATCTTTGCTATACGCTTTTGAATGACAATTTTGGTTTTGTTTAATCAACTAATAAAGGTGGTCACATCTTAACTTGTGGCCGAAGCGTAGCGACAATTCTTTAATTAACAAAACTTGTGCTCTGGCGTATCGAGTATTAGTAGCATACATTTACATAGGGGGTGAGGGGGTCACCCCCTGAAGAGTCAGCCGGACAGGTACCGTCCGACGACTTTGAGCTGACGGGAAGTTTTTTGCGTCATTTTTGAGGACAAAAACAGTAATAATGTCAAATTTTTCCGATTAATACGTTTATGTGTTTTTTACTCAAAAACACTAAAATTTGAACCATTTTTCTATGCTTTTATTGTCAAAAGCGATATAATGCAATCGACTGAAAATGCTTAAAATACCATATTATCGCAAAAAGGCGTTTTATAGGGTATTTTGACCATTGTTCGTCGTTTAAATAGCAAAAGAAATCGTGAACACTAAATTAATTGTTTTAGATTTCTGGGATTTTATCCCCTTCCCCTATTATCGTCCCTGACCTTGTGCATTTACACTGCGTGTGATTAGTTGGCTTAAACTTTGCTGGTTATATGTATGTATACAATTGTTTATTTTTCGTTCAAATCAATTTTAATTGCATTTAATCCTGGTCCTAAGTAATTTAACATTTGACGATCCATCGCCACCAATTTTGAGCCGTCTCGAGAGCCCTGATCCTTATTCGATCAATGTGGAATGGCTGCCACCAGAATCTCCTAATGGACAAGTTACCCATTATATTGTTTCTTACACGCTCAGACCCGACACTATACCGAAAGAACGAAATTATTGTGACGAACGTAAGTTTTTGATTTTTATTCAAGCAGAGCTAGAACTGTTTTTGAAAATACGTGACGCATGGAAGGTATTGTTCGCAAGCTTTGAAATCGCCTTCCTGTTTTTTAGCCGGGGAGGAACAAATTGTAATAAAATATTATGTTTCGTTTTGCATATTGTCTCGGTCTTGGACAGCTTTCTAAATAAACTCGGGGTAATAAGATTTCTTAATTTTAAATGTTGGTGTGCATCGTATTTTGGATGGCTTACTTGATGTTAAGCGTATGACTGTGAACTATGAACTTTAGGACCAGAAATACAAAAGGTTTTAGTATCCTGAAGAGAGTGGAGACTAAGACGAAATTGAGACGAGAAACGGGTAAAGACCAAAATTGTTCCAAAAGTATTTGAGATCAAAGTATTCAAGATCATAATGTGAATTATTGTAATCTTTTTCACTACGATAACAATTTAACGAATTTTCAAGATTTTTTTGCTCGAAGCTCATAAGATGACGCTTCTTTGTTCCGACTCACCTTTTAAACTAGCCCTGTTTTTCATTTATGGTTGTACCCCGTTTTAATGTTTTAACTAGTGTTATCCTCATGCAAATTGCATGCATATGTTACTAGCAAAGAAAAATGCTCTGATGGAACAAAAAAGACAAATATACTTAGGGTTGTGGATTATTAAGGACGTAAAAGGAGGGGGTTAGGGAAAAGCTACTTATGCATATCCCTAAAGTCGCAAAATCTGTTAAAAATTAGACTTTCTCTAAGCAACGTAAAAAATAGTATATTCTGCGGTCTGCAGATTGAAATAAACTATTAACCAAAAACGATCGAAAAGACAGCAAGTTAGCTATGCAGTTGCTATGGGAAATTAGATGGAGTAAAATAGGAGCGACTTTACAAGCGAATTGAATGAAATACATAGCAAACATCGATGCATTCAAGACAATCGAAGCAATTGTTGGTTTAAAGCAGTAGGAAACGCGTAAGCTTACGTGAAACAGACTACATGTAGGTACACTTGCATGCCCGCAACGATTGTGTGCACTAATCTATTGACGCCAGGTTTGCTTGCCGTAATGCTCATGATAACAAAATAAAACACCGTTAAATACAAATGCAATTAGTTTTCTATCAATCACGATACGAAGCAAGTCAGCGTCGCAACTTGCAAACAATTTACAAAAGTAAACATTTTAGATTATGTTTATACACTCTTATGTGAAGCATTGAAAATTATTTAAAGAAGGTCACACTTTTTCAGAAGCCGCAAAATATACTTTGATTTTTGCGGCTTTAGACATATACAGAGCTAGCTCCCCTCCTTTTACATCCTTAATAACCCTCAATCCCAAGTATATTCGTTTTTTTGTTCCATCGTAGCATTTTTCTTTGCTAGTACCCCCTCTAAAAAACCACTTTTCATGTTTTTTGCATATATTCATTGTGCAAGAAATTTATATAATCAGAGCAATGTCCCGTCGATGCTTCATCTTTCGCGACTTAGTTAATTTCATAGCTCCCTTTAGTCTCGAAGAAAAAATCGATCTAAGTCAAAAATAAAAAACTAGCAAATTCCATTTGGGAAGTAAAGAAAAACCATGGGAACTAAGAAAAACCACCCCAAAATGTTATGCGAAGTGCGTGGTTTGCAGCGTAAATTAGTTAGTTGACCTCACATGATCATATTTTTTGAAAAAATTTATTTTTTCCGATATTTCCGTTCATTTTATCACATTTATATAAAAATCAATTATTTTTTCTGAATTTTATTGAAAGTTCTATAAATTTCACAAATTAAGTCTTAAAGTGATAAAAACAACTCTCGGTAAGTCTCTTTCATCCTCTGCCAGAAATCAGTGTAAAATTAGGCAACTTGATGAAAAGTAATTTCATTGCTATGGCAACGTATACTTAGCATTGGTCTTTTTTTAGCTTACAATCGAACTTTTTATGCAGTTTTTGGGGTGATTCCCATTATTTGTGAAAAATAAATATCAGGCATCATGTAAGGTGCTACGAGGCACATTCCTCTTAAGTTTTGTAAAAATTGGCGCTGGTTTTTTTAGGTTACAACTGGTTTTTTCTTAGGTTTGACTTTGAAGGTTTACTGTAGCTATGTGGATGACGTAGGACAACTGAATTTTTTTCTGACATCAATGTACAAGGGAGCCTAACGTGAAAACATAAAAGATTCCAGCAAATATGAATACGGGTAGAAATACTGACCCTCAAAAATGCTTTTAAAAAAATCATAAAAACGGCAATTTTTTCGAACTTTTCGACAAATTTATATCTCAAGTTTTATGAATGATGCGGAAAGAGATCAGGGATCAGTTGTAATCCTCACGGCATAGATTGTTCGCGAGTATAATATCATCAGTCATCTCCTTTTGGTTATGGAAAACAGGGGTGGTTTTTTTCAGGTTACAAATCGACTGGTTTTTTTTAGAGGCCAGCCTTATTCGTTAACATGCCACAATAATGACAGCAGTCTAAGATTGCGGCAAACAATATTGTCTGAACATCAGCATTATTTTTTTAAGCAATACAACCTTATCTTATTTAAACAGATCAAAGGTCTTCAGCATAAACTTCACGCAAATATTGGGTGTAAAGAACACTTATGCTCAGAGTCGTAATCCTGACGTTATGTGCATGAAACATTTTAAAAAATAAGCTTCTGCAAAGCTCTAAAACTAAATTTAATTTTCAGTGTAAACTTTACGTAACTACTGAGTGTAAAGGAAACATACAGATAGTCAGATCCATAATCCTGACCTTATGGAACATAGTTTCCCAAGGTCAAAAATTCAGGAGGGGTGAAATCCCAAAATTCGAGACCACTAAATTTAGAGTCGTAGCCTTTTTTGCAGGTCAAATATGAAAAATGGCTAAAACATCCTATATAGCATGTTTTAATGTGAAAAACTGCATTTTTCACTACTTTTTGTCTCATTCTGACTAGTTTCGTCACTCTTGTAAGTAAAAAATATAAGAATTCATCGAAACTTTTGACTTTTCAGATCATTTTAACTTCATTCTAGGTATTTTATGGGTAAACAAAACAGAAATGTACTAGTCGGCGCGAGGCGCCGAAAAATTTTTAAGATCTTTGCTGCTTTTGTACCAAAAATCATCGCAGAAAATGCTTGATAGCTCAAAATTGTCTGACAGTGATTCAAGTCTCGGACCCTCATCTCCCCGTATGGGAATGTGTGTTACGGAACATGTTTTGAAAAAATAACGTTTTGCTACGCTCTGGAAGTAAAATAAATTTGTAGTATACAATAAATGAATAGTGCATAGTTTATACAACTGTTGGGTTCAGAGAAAACTAACGGTCAGATTCGTAATTCTGGCGTTACATGAAACATTTTGAGAAAATAAGCTTCCGCAAGGCAGTAGAACTAAACTTAATTTGCAGTGTAAACTTTACACAAACACAGACTGTAAACAAGATTTCGGTCGTATTCGTAATTCTGATATTACTCTGAAATAACGATCAACATTTATGAAAAAATTAGTCTTAAAAATGGCCTGAAGACAAATAAATATTAGATATAAACCACTTTACACCACGGTTGAGTGTAAACAAATGCGCCCAAGTTTCATATCACGTTTAATTTCTGGTACATTTTTAGACTTGAGATCATCTCCAGACTTATAAACGGAGAAGTTGGCAGAACAAAAATAAGACAGAAACATGTTTAACACCCAATTTTTGACTTTACACCTCCCGACGGAGCTAAATATTGATGTAAATAAATGCAATTTGCTGTGACGCTTTCCGCTTAGAAAGTACTTTATTTTCATTTTATTCGACCTATCCCGACTTCTAAACGGAGAAAGTGGCGAACAAAAAAACAAACAAAAACGTATTTTCCATCATCCACCACATTGCAAACTTAAAAAATCTGAACATAAGTTCCCCTTGAGTGTAAAGAAATTCGGTCCGGGACAGCTTGTAGCCTTTGAATCGTAGTACATGCGGAAAACTTCTGTTCGGCAAAATATTTTGGATATTTACCAATCAGAATATAGAAAACACGTGTTTTTTCGCCCTTTTTACACTTCTATTTCAATATTGCGTTCTTTTAAACGCGGTTAGCTGCGATGCGTAGCCCTTAAAACGTACTTCATTCCAATTTTATCCAATTTATCCCGACTTATAACCAGAGAAGATTGCTAAGAAATGTTAGACAAAACCTACTTTTTACGCCATCTAATGGAGTTAACAGTTTAAAGCCCTAGAACTAACTCCGTATTGTGTGTAAAAAAGTTTGCTGGTGAGCATAAAGTAGCCCTTAAGCTGTGGTACATTACCATCAGAAAAATTTCTCGGGACTAATAACCGGAGTTGTTGGCAGCCATCAGGATGGCAAAGCCGCAATCAAAACCTTTCTGCTACACCCGCAGATTTTTACACTTTCTTCACTCCCCTCGAGAACTAATGCAAAATTTAAAAACAAAAAATTTGCCATCTGGATAATTTTATCCCATACAATCCTGTGCCATTAAATTGTATGAGGCATTTATACTGAGCTGTCTTCATGCCGTTGCAATTCAGTATTTAGTGTAAACAAAAAGTTACATCGAATTGTTTTATTATATATCTATCTTCTAAAAAAGCGCACCTACTAGATGTGTCCCGTTGAAGCTGTGAGAGGGGAAATATGTTGGGGGTACCTAAGTATATCATAAGTACGCGTTAACGCGCTACCTATGATGTACATACATGTAACAGGGTGGTTTGAAGGATCCCCTACCCAAAGTTGCACGTCTCCTTCATCCCCTCGAAGTCTGTAAATTTTTGACCCCACCCCCTACCCCATTTTCAAAAACTTGTGTTTTTTGGCGAAGAATTGAAGATCATTCACCCCTCTCTCCTAGAAATGGCCGGGGAACCTCACCCAAAATTTCGAACCCTTACATGTATGCATATGTACATATATCGTTGTCAATCGTGATAATATATCTATGCACACATTCTTCGGGCGCGCTATTAATTTGTCAGACTGGCAAACGTCCTAAAAGTCCTATTATATGTATATATGCATGTAGAGTCATATTTTTTACTTATATACATCAAATCTGCTTAAACTTTATATTTTATATTTTGTGCTTTATATTATACTTACATATATTCATTTTTTATATTTTATTTTTATATTTTATATATGTATCTTCACTGAACATGTCTATTGTAATCCTTTCTATTTTGCATCCTCTTTCAGCGCCAAATTACGGTTCTAAAGGAATGGAAGGCAGCTCGCCATCTATTCCCAATAAGTCGTTATCATCGACGCAGGCACCCAACGGCGAATCATTGTCATCGTCGCTGTCTCCGCCTTTCAAGCAGCGTTATTGGTTATTATTATTTTATCATTATTATTATTATTATCATTATTATCTTATTATTATTATTATTATTATCTTATTATTATTATTATTATTATTATTATTATTATTATTATTATTGTTGGGGGATTACGGATTGGGGAGTCAACCAAAAGATTCTTACTAAAGTGCCTGTTTTGGGCTTAAAATGATACATACGCGTCAAAAAAACCATTTTTAGCGTTTCTGACGATGCTCTAAAATTAAGTAAAATTCAATCAGATGTAGTTTAAAAATGGCTGTTTTGCGCGAAGCGCTGAAAAATTGGTACTTTTGGAGTGAAAGATGGTAAAAGCGCTTAAAGCTTGACATTTTCTACGATTTTTCGGAAACATTATGTGGGTGAAAGATTTTTTTAGGGGGGGTGAACACTTTTTGCAGATCATATATGGTACATGTGCCTTCTATTATTATATTTTTAAGATTATTATTATTATTATTATTATTATTATTGTTGTTGTTGTTATTATTATTATTATATGAATATTATTATCTTCGTTATTACAGCGCCGGCTTGCCTTGTTGCGATTGCAGCACCGTGCTTAATGTCTCAGGCGCCACTGATGACGAATTGCCCAGCGATTTTGATGCGATACACGAGCGAGCCGTCTTTGAAAACATTATACTAAACACGGTTTTCGTTGGCGTACGGTATGCAAGCGCGTGCTCATTTAATTATTCGTTAAATGCTGCGACTACTCTCAGGAATGCTCATTTTTTAAATTTATAAATAAGTTGTGTAGAGTTGTGAGGATACCTTCAAACTAAATATTATATTATGTAGGTACAAAATATACTAAGTAAGTTCACACGCATTAAATATTTAGAACTTGATCATTACAACGTAGGATGTATATAAATTGCTTGATATGTTTTGTATGTATGTAAGCTAGGATTTACATATACTTGGACAAAATATTAACTTGAAGTAGGACTAAAAATATACACACGCAGGCAAGTGTTTTTTTTGCGCTCGGCAAAGATTTTTCCCGATGTACAAAGACTTTTCGGGACCGTCTTTTTACATGTACAAAGATTTTTAGCTCGATAAAACTTGCAAAAAAGGTCTGAAATTCGCGAAAATTTTTGGCGCTTCCCGCCGAAATGAGTAATTGTGTGTTCTATATGTACATCTTTATGATGGCAGAAATTGCAATTCAAAAGGAAAAATGTCAAATTTTTCGGCGCTTTGCGCCATTTTAAGACGATTCTTAGTGATTTTTTGTCCTTAGAGACCCAGAAATAAGCTAAAATACACTACCAAAAGTCGAACAACTCTGTTTTTACCACACTAAAATCGTTACTGTATCATATTATAGTACCCAAAAATTTGTGTGTGCAAAATGTACAAAGACTTTTGGGGACCATCTTTGTACACGTACAAACGGACCTTGTACCAAAAAACTGATGCAGGTCTGTATCCAGGATTCGGCTAAGAGAAGGGGGCGGACTCAACATAAATTGGTCTATATGAAAAATCGGGATAGCTCGCAAAAATCGTATTTTCCGACCTTTTTCGACATGCTCTATCCATTAAGATGATAAAATTCGGACTTTCCTTGAAGGATTTTAATTGTTCCCCACTCGATGACAATAAAAAGTGTCGTTTTTTGGTCGCGCTTGGGCCAAAATTATGGAACATACTTCACATCCGGTGCTAAGCGCCGAAAATCAGAAGATTTTACGACAAAGACATGCGATTTTCCCATCTTTCCGTGCATTATCTTATCTTTCAAAAAACATTTCGGGCAAGGGGGGGGCGATCGCCCCTTTCAACCCACCCCTCCTAAATACGGCCCTGCATGTACAGCATGGTAAGTATGGGGAGAGTCGTCGGCGCCAAAAAATTTTTCAAAGTGCCTTATTGGGCTAAAAAAGGTTACACGTCAAAAACGCTGTTTTTGACGTTTCAGACAATACTCGTTAATTTTTAGGTCAGATATCTCGAGAACCATTATGCGGTTTTGGGCGGGCTAGAAGACAAAAACTATAGATGGGCAAAAAATCCGGCGCTAAGCGCCTGAAAATTTTGAGTTTATTAGCTCATAAATACGCTGAAACATGTTTTGGTGGTGTTTTAGACCTACTTCGAGAATTTTTCATTTTTCCCTTTAGGTTACCCTTGTGCGTTTCAAAAATTATATTTTATTTCAGGGTGGAGGCGGCCCCACCCCCCCCCTGAATTGGGGCCTGTATGTACTCATTTTAAGACTGTTCGGTTCATTCATCCAGACTTTTTCTTCCATTATTTCGTATGTTTTTGATGTTGCAGTTCGTGTAATCGCCCTTATCGTTACTGTCTTCGTGCAAATTTTGAATGAATATTCATGTAGAATGAAAGGAAACGAGAAATTCCAAAATTTGTGAAAGTTTAAGTGAAACATTACTCATTTACCCCCTCCCACAACTTTTGACCGTGTGCATGTATGTGTGTTTGTGTGTTTGAGACGTGGAAAACGGTCAGCGCCGCTAAGGGGCGTCGGTGACTGGTCATCGCCCTTGAGGAACGCCGGTGATTGGTCGGCGCCGTCTAAAGACGCGTTCGATTGGTCACGGTCGTTTAAAGACGCCGCTGACTGGTCGGTGGCGTCGAAATATCGTCGGACGTTTTCGGCCATCGACGACGAGTGGAACGCTAGCGGCGGCAGCGGCGCCGCTAACGTTCCAGCGGCGCCGCCTTCGCCGTCGGTTTTATCGGCGGACGACGAATCGAAAAAGTCGGCAAAGCTGCTGCGACGACGATTCAGCGCCAACGAAATGTCGTCGTTGAACAACACAGGCCGTTTGTCGGCCGGTCGAATGACATTAACGTCGAAAAGTAAAATTTGGACGCCGCAGTCGCCCGATTCGGCGTCGCCGTCTCACGTCGTCGTCAACGTCACGACGTTAAATGCTACGTTTCGCGGCTTGCGGCACTTCACGTCGTACGAGATTCGGGTGATTTGTTATATTGAAATGCATATGTATGTATGTAGCTATTCGCTGATTTAAAAAATACAAATAGGCATACGTGAATGGTTATGCCTATTAGCCTGTCGAAACGTTATAGCATACCCTGGGCCATTTTTTTGTATTCGGCAAAGATTTTTCCAGATGTGCAAAGATTTTTTCAGAACCGTCTTTGTACATGTACAAAGATTTTTGGAAAGACAAAAACTGTAAAAAGATGTAAAATTCCAAAAAATTTTCGCGCTTCGCGCCAACATGAGTCATTGTTTGTCCTGTATAACTTTAATATGGCAGAATCTACATTTAAAATGGAAAAATTTCAAATTTTTCGGCGCTTCGCGCCGTTTTGAGACAATTTTTAGTAATTTTTGGCGTCAGAAACCCAGAAATTAGCTAAAATACTCTACCAAAGGTCGAAAAGCCCCGTTTTATACACTAAAATCGCTACTGTACCTTATAATAGTACACAAAAATTTGCATGTACAAAATGTACAAAGACTTTTGGGACCATCTTTATATGTACATGTACAAACGGACCTTGTACAAAAAACACTGCCCTGGGCCTGTATCCATGATATTATTTCGAGGAGGTGGGAGCGAAAATTTTGAGGTCGGATATCTCGAGAACCATTTGGAGATAGGCAAAAATGAAGACAGTTTTGAGCGTATCTCGGCGAGCTCTACACGGTGGTGAAGAAAAATTTGAAATTTCAAAAATTTTTAACCCTATTATCATATCACTACACAACAAATTTATCGTTTAAGCTATCTGCACAACTGATTTCTCATCATTAAATGGACGAATTATTTTCATTTCCTGTCTTTGTGTTTAATCATTGTGCTTTACAGAGAAAAATAATACACATAATTAATAATTAGGCGCGAAGCCCTGAAAAAATTGACATATTCTACATGTCTAGCTCAAATTTAAATGGTTTTGAGCGGGCTAGAAGGCAAAACCATAGACAAACAATAAATCCGACGCGAATCGTTGGAGATAAAGTCATGTTTGTTATGTCATAACTCAAATTTGAGCTGTTTGGAGTGTGCTATAATGCAAAGTCTAAGTAAAATTTAGGCGATTTTGACCTGTTTAGAAGACAAAATATAGATAAAAAATCAGGCGCGAAGTACCGCAAAACTTCGAATATATTAGCTCAAAAGTACGCTAAAAACCTGTTTCGGCGGTGTTTCTGTTGCACCTTTCCCTTTCCAATTTTCCATTTTTCTTTTTGAGGACCTCTAAGGAGACAAAAACTTCCTCATATCGGGGGGCGGCCCTCCTGAATATGGGCCTGCATATCCCTGTGTTATCAGATAGTCAGCGATGATTGGCCACACCTACATACACTAAAGCGTATCAACACGTCAAGCGTGTTTGGATACATGAGCGAATCTAGCCTGCATGCTTGTCTTGTAAAAGCGCCTTAAAGAGTGTAGGCTTGGCCAATCATCGCTGCCTATCTTATAACACAGGGGTATGTTATAACGTTTCCGCCAGGCTAATAGGTATAATTACTCGAGTGTGACAGTAGGCGGGACGGATCTCCCACCCAAAGTCGGAATAATTTGACCGCCCCCCCCCCGCTCGAGTTTTGGTTAAAACTTGCGTTTTTTGCCATTTTTCGATGTTTTTTTGCAATTTTTTACCAAAAATTGGAGATCACCGACCCTCCTCCTTTCCAATGACCGAGAACTCCCTCTCCAAAATTTCGAACCATTACATGTTTGCAAAACTAGTAAAACATCAAATACGATGTCATAATTAGTTTTAGTCAATCTTTAGTCATACAATAAATTGTGGAGATGAGTAATTTTTATTGAAGATTGGAAAAAGCGGCTGCATTTTTAATAAAAATGTTAACTCTGTAGGAGTTTCTTTATTGGCAAAATTTTGATTGGCATTACAGTCCCTTTCTCGTGTAATTTTTGGCTTAAACAGATGCAGAAATTCATATGTGAGGCACGAAGCGCTCGTCGAAAAATCAGTGAACGTAATATGTTTTATGTTGGCTCTGATTTGTTCTGCATTGTACATATGCATTTTTGACACTCAAATGGAATCTGTGCTAAAAATTCAACTACACTATTTTGAATCGAAATTTAGTCTTCGATTCACAGATTTTGTATGAAAATATCAATTCCGATAGAAAATTGAAATCTAGATCAATTTCAAGCTTAAACGAAACGGAACCAAAAAGCTGCCGAAAATGGCAGAACCTTAGTCACGTAAAACTTCCTCTTTCTTTTCCTTAAAATTCAAAATTTCAGAAATACGTGTTTTTCTTCATAAGATGATTTTGTGTGCCTAGCTTACGAGTATGTACGTTAGTTATCACTCGCCTTTTCTGTGATATTAATCTTGCATTTTCATTGCAGTAATTTTTGTAATAAAAATGTTGCAAGAATATAAATCGACAGCAATTGAAGGCGAAAAAACTAAGCAAACTCGTATTTGGCGATACATGTGCTTTTCATCATATCAATTCTCGTGATACATGGATTTAATTGGATTTAATTTATAAGATTTACATATTTAAGACAACTTTATTTTGTCTTACTGTATTGTGCAAAGTCTGTCCTTGAACACAGAGATTTAATTTTCGTAGTGTAACAAAACAACGCTCACTTTAATAGCAAATAATGAATTTCATTTTGTCCAATTCAGTCTCTTAACATTCTGTAGTAGATCGTTTACAATCGAAGAGTAAGCCCGGTCTTAAAAATAAAATTAAAATAAAATAAATCGTAAAATA
The DNA here is from genome assembly GCA_036768485.1 of Mermis nigrescens. Classification (NCBI taxonomy): domain Eukaryota; kingdom Metazoa; phylum Nematoda; class Enoplea; order Mermithida; family Mermithidae; genus Mermis; species Mermis nigrescens. The sequence continues at coordinate 215,851 of JAVLUZ010000852.1, forward strand.
GCTTTAAATCTTAACATACAAAGCGTAAAAACAGCCTTGCATTTACTCGTGCATAAGAGTCTCTTAATGATTTCAAGCTTTTTGACGGGAGTTGGATTTTTTCTATTTGTCTATTTGCTTTTTATCTTTTTCCTATTAATTTTATGCGTACATTCCCAAAGGGATGAGGGACCCAAGCTTAGATGCACGGCATGACCGGTCAGGGGGTGGGTCAAATATTGAGCTTTTTTGGCTAAAATGACGTCAAAGACTGGCATAAATGCTAAAATGGCATAATAATTGTCTTAATCTACAGTTTCTAGTCAATTTCAAATACTTTTGAAGAAGGTTTTTCATTTTCATCGGTTCTTAGCCTTCATTGTTCTCAAGAAATTTCTCATTTTTTTATTATGGAGGGTCTAAGACCCCTCCCCTAGTGAGTGTCTGGTCCTAACATAAGTCACTGTCAGTCGATTTTGAGCTACATATAGAATGTTTTCTGCGTGATTTTTGGGATGGAAGGAGTAAAGTCTATTTCTATTATTCTTTTTATCTATTTTATGTAATTACTTATACGTCGTGACGTTTTTGGAGATGAATATCATTCCAGCTTTAACATTTTAGATATCCGCATGCCAAAATACTTCTGTTCAATCGCATTATTGCAGTAAAACGGACCTGTTTAGGATTGTGCGAACACCCTTTATAGGTGAGTAAGGTGCTGGCTAAACTGCGTTTTTTTTTGTTTTATATTTTACAAGGTAATTATTCTATCCGAATTTTCTCGTAAAAGGATGCGATTTCTGTATGTATATTTGCCTGCATTTTCTTTTCTTTTCAAAAAGTTATTTTGATTTAAGGAAGGGATGGTCCCCTCTGCCTACACCGATAGTTATGTATGTTTAAACAGAATAATCATACCTTATTACTTATTTTTTATTACCTTCAAATCTAAAACGTGTAGTGCTGCTTCAATTTAGATTCATGTTTTAATGATATTTAATGCCTATTCTGTTCGTTTTTACATTACTTATAAAAGCTCCAACGGACCACTGTTTTATTAATTAATTTTTTGTATATTCAATTTTATTTACGCGAAAATGTTTTTTGTATTCATTAATGAACGTGAATATGTCTATGAAAAAATTCTATTATTGTGCTATAAACGCTTTTTCATGGTTCGAGCAATAGGTTTTGGTCCCAAATTGCCTGAGGGGGTATGCCTTTCAAAAGTCCTGTTAGGGCATACATGCATGCGCATTGGGGGTTAGGAGGGTATTACCCGCCGTTGAAGGGTCAGCCAGACAGATACAGTCCGGCGATTTCAAACTGACCGAACGTTTTTTTGCATCATTTTTGAGGTCAAAAGGAGTAAAATTGTCAAAAAATTTCCCGCGCCGGATTAGTATTTTTATGTATATACTATTTACTCGAAAAGTGCCTAAAATTGATCAATTTCTGTGTTTTTATTGTTAAAGTGATATAATGCAGTCGAAATGGACGAAAACTGCTTTAAAGATGCGATATTACCATGAAAAAACGTTCTATAGACGATTCCGACCATTTTGGTCGTTTAAACAGCAAAACAATCGTGAACATTAAATTAACTGTTTTGGATTTTCAAGATTCTACCTTCCCCCTCACTTCCGACCCTGACCTTGTGCATCTGTGCGGTATGGGCATATCCCCATACCCCCAGCGTGCATGTGTGAACGCCGAGAGCTATTGAATGCAAATATAGTTAATAGCCAACGAATAAGACGCACATCTCCCGCTAAGTGGACAAGCCTTTTTATGCTATAAAATCCCAACTCAGATGGTCGACCAAAGTTCAAAAGAATCGTACTTCACCTTAATTATGTGCTCCTGGCAAACGGCCAGTTAGTCTAAAAAGCTCAAAGAAACGCAGGCGAATGACGAAGAAAGTCATCCCAGAATCTTTCATATTTCTTATCCCATTTTCACTTAGCTCGAATAAAAACTAAGAAGATCGGCAAAAGTCTTTCTGTATCGAATCCATAAGTCTTTAGACAAATCAAGGTGATAGAAATTTAAGCGTACGATAATTTAAACCACATCTTTTCATTCTGTAACTGAATCCACGCCTCTTTTCTTTCCGAAACGATAGCAATCGAATTAGGATTTATCTATGTATATCCAATATCAGTAAAACTTCGGCGTTTTTCTCCAGAATCAGCGGATGCTATCAATGCCAGTTCGCTTCAGGCCTTGAATGTAAGCAAGGAATCCTCGACAGAGGCTCGTCTAATAAAGTGGGATGCGCCAGTTTCTCCTAATGGCCACATCGTGGCTTACGAAGTTGAGTACTTACGACAAGTTCCGTCAACTTCGCCAGACAAGGTGACTTGTTTTGTTAACTCTATTTTTTCTGATTTTTCTGCATACATATGTAATTCTCAAATTTGCTATTAGATGCTTGAATTCTTTTTATTTTTACTCTCTGCCTTTTGGGACGAAATGTCTCAACTGCATTAAAGCCGTGTAATTTTGCTTATGAAAATAAATATGGAAAATTGCGCCTTACGCTGATTGCGATGAGATACGAACATACGTGCACAGCATTGGGCCTAAATGACCTTAATAACAGGTATAAATTCTAAAATGGCGTTAAAACTACGTTATTTTACAATTTCTGGTCATTTCAAAGCACTTTTGAAAAAAATTTTGATTTTCATCTATTTTTGACCTGGATTTCGCCTCATTTTTCCCTGAAAATTTATGCAGCATTTAGACTCCTAAACCCCCTCCACGTGCATGCCTGTATACGGCCGAGTCGGACATTCTCATTGTATTATTTTGTAAGGTCAGCTGTAGACCAACACATGCAAAATGACTACTTTTTTAGTTCATACCTGTCAAGTGCGGATTCGAGCTGGGAGTGTGCCTTGCCTTTGCTGGCCCTTGATTTGTTTCAGTAGAAACGTGCATATACGTACAACGTGTTCCTGATTTTACGGTTCCCTTGACTGGTTGTTAAACTTTATAGTCTATTTTTAAGCTGGTGACATAAAGTCGCTCGGGAACCAAACCAAATGTCCCTATGAGTGTAACAGTCGGTTTCTTGATCGATCGGCGGATGACCTGTACGCGACGCCACCACAGTTGCGTAGCATGGTTTATCTGAGGGATCAGCCGATTTGGGGGGTCAAGAATTGACCTTTTTGGGGCCTGGTATAAGCGCCAAAATAATATCAAAACTAAGTTATTACGCAGTTTCTGGTCAATTTGGATCATTTTTAGAGGACATTTTCAAATTTCATCCTTTTTTCATTCATTCATTGCATTCATTCATTCAAAATTTCCAATTTTTCCGTCCTGGGGTTCTAGTTCCCCTACGCGCACGCTTGGACGCGACCGTTTTTCGCTGTAATTTTGTATGGGTACGTTTTCAGCAGGCGCTCGTTGCCAAAAAAACGTGCATATTGTCGTCGGCGTATAAAAACGCCAGCGGCGTTTACTTATTCGATTTGCTGGCCGGCAATTATTCCGTTTCAGTGCGCGCCGTTTCCTTGGCTCAGCGTGGCCCTTGGTCGTCCAAAATTTATTTTTTTATTCCACCACGCCGTGTTACCAGTTTGGCTACTGTTTTGCTTTTATCGCTCGGTTCTGGCTTAGTTTTCGTCCTCGTTGGTATTGGTTTGGGCGTTTACATCTACAGACGCTATTTCAAGCGGCACATGAATGAATACGTCATGAAGGTTAATAGGCTTTGTCTAGACATGCACAGCATGGAAATTCTGTGGGAGTAAAATTTTAAAGTGCCTTTTTGGGCCTAAAAATGGTGAATACGCGTCAAAAACATCGTTTTTCGGCGTTTCTTACGATGCTCTATCTTTCCAGAGCATAGAAACATTAAAGAATTTAAAAAATCGAACAATTTGAGCAAAATATAGTCAAACCATGAAAATATGGCGCGAGGCGCCGAAAATTCGACACTTTTGAGCAAATAGATATCTAAAAACGCTTAAAAGGGCACCTTTTCTACTAATTTTAGGGAATTTTCGAAAACTCGAAATATTTTGAAAGAGTTTTTTGAAATTTTTCCATATTATGCAGAGCTCGTTGAGAAATTATCAATATATGATTATGATTATGACTATGACTTATGACTACCGTTATGACTATTAAATTTATCAATTTATTACTACCGTTAAATTTATTATGACTACCGTCCAATAGTTCTCGAGATATCCGACTATCAATTGTATTCAGGACGAAGTAACACTTTTTGGAAAGCATGTGGATTGCAGATTACAATATGTAAAAAATGTGTGTATTTACGGCATACCTATATATAATATGAGTACAACAAACAATTTTCGTTCGTTCAGAAACTTTTCCAGAGACTTTATTTTTTGCACAAAGAGGCTCGTACAAGAAAATGAGTAGTGCTGATGATATTGCGCTTCTGAGTAGAATCTACATTTCGCGTTAATGAGGTGAAAATAGCTGTTCTCGTTTTTTTCGTTTATAAGCAGGCACGTACATATCTGGCCGTCCTATTTTGGGGGGACCAACACCAATTTTTGAGGAAGACATAGTCCAAAAAAGCCAAAAGTAGCACAAAATAACGTGTAAAAAGTCCTATTTTTCCGATTTTTTTTAATTTTGGGGGGTCCGGAGCCCCTCCCCCCATCCCCCGTGCCTGTTCAGAAGGAGCATACTTTAACACATCTCTGCTCTGTTCTGTCAATTAAATTTCTTAAGGTGGTGTCGGCCAATCCAGATTACTTGAGTTCTATTGAAGTGTATGTGCGAGATGAATGGGAACTTAAACGCGAAAGCATTGTATTGGGCGAAGAAATTGGTCGAGGTTGCTTTGGGACCGTTTACAAAGGTATATTTTCGTTATAATTAAATGTAGCCGGAAATCAAGCTCTTTACTTTATAGGAGTCGAGTTTGCTGTGAGCTATATTTGATTTCGTGTGAATAGTTATATGATGATATTAGTATTAAAATGATTCCAGCAGTCAGGCGCGAATCCAGGCTTGATTCGCTCAAAGGGGTGGGCCTAAGAGAAACTGGTTTATATTTTGGAATTTTGGAAACTTCGTTCGAAATATGCGAATGGTAAAAACCGCCTTTCCTACGTTATTTAGCATGCTCTATCCATTTCGATCATAAAATTCAAACGTTTCGATGAAGAATTTCCTTTTTCTCAGATTGCTGGTAAAACTGTCATTTTTTGGTTGCACCTGAGGCAAAATGATGAAATATAACGAAAATTTGGAGGTATCCTTACAACCGTCGTTCCATTCATTATCTTGCCCTTTAAATGGAGTTTAAAGTCAAGAAGCATTGAATTATATATCATATCCATTGTTTGTGTATTGATTCAGATCTACACGATTGCATCTAATAAATTTGAACATCTGGAGAATGACGGAGTTTCTGAGCATGGAATAATTTTCGAAAAAACAGGTTTCTTCTGGTTGAGCGAGTTTTTCGCGAAAAATTTACTTTGTTTTTAGGTCAAAAATAAGTTAGAAAATCTTTTTAGCGTTCCTGTGCTTTGCGGCGGGGAAGCTCGTCTCGGAATGAAATTGTCCAGTTATGGTCAAAATTCAATTTTCTACAATTTAAGGCCCATTTGCATTTTTTAATATGTACGAAGAAATAGGATGGTAGCTTTGCTATCTCCCAAGTGACTCACGGTTTGTTTGTTTTGTATTCGACATGGATTGTTCCAGTTGTACATATGTACAAAGACTCTTCGGGACCGTCTTTGTACACACACAAAAACTTTTCAGAAAAAGAACCAGTAAAAAGGTCAGAAACTACCTGAAATTTTCTGCCCTTTGCGTCAGAATAGGTTAAAAGTAGATAAATGTTGATTTGTTCTGTATGTTTTTATAACAGCAGAAATTAAGTTCGAAAGTCAAAAAAAGCGTTGAAAAGTTCACATGTTATTTCTTCGAAAAGCTTTAACATAAGAGCTTAAATCAGCCAAGTGTTTTAATGCTGCTAAATTTCGCTCTAATTTTGTAATTTAAGATAAGTCTGTCTTGTCTTTGATGTCGAAATTTCATTTGAATGTCGTGAGATAGATGAGAAAATCGTTATGAATTAGTTTGACAATTTTCTGTTGTCTTTGTCATTGCACATAAAAGTTGGGTCCTAGGCAGTAAAACATTTGTAGCGCTCCCCGCAAATTTAGCGTTCTGAATTATCTGTTAAAAATGCAGAAAATCTACATGAAAAGGCTAAAATGCCAGAATTTTTTGACGGTTTGCGCCGTGTTGATAAATTTTTGTAATTTTTATTGTCAGAGACCCACAAATTACAAAAGTACACTACCACTGGTGGAAAAACTTGTGCGTTTAAACAACACGCATACTGCAACATATTCTACTGCACTCGTATTTACTATGTACAAAATATGCGAAGAATCTTCGGTAAACCTCCTTTGTACATGTACAAATGGATCTTAAACAAAATAAATAACAGAGGTGTGACAGTGGCCTCTTATAATATTAATACTAATACTAATATTTTATTCTAATAAACGCAAGGGTAAAACGTCAGATTTTGATTTGTGAAATGTATGCATACTATTAAGAAAGAGAGCATAGCATAAACTGACATGGATAGTGTGTGTGTGTGTGTGTGTGTGTGTGTGTGTGTGTGTGTCATATTTTGGTGGAAAATTAATTTTCGATTTCTTTGTGTTTCAGAGTAAAATGGAGCGGCTCTAAAATGGTGTTTTGTAATATTTTTTGTTTTGAATTAAGTAATCGTGCGCGTTCAGTGAATTTTCATAGTCGTACAACTGACTGAATTTTCTGCAATTCGACAAATTCGCAGACTTACGTACACGTACAATTGTTCATTCAATGGTTTTTAATTTGAACGTTCTGAATCTTTTTTGCGTTACTTTAAGCGATTGACTATGCATAAAATATAATTTTTTTTATTGTCAAGTTTTACCTGCGCTGGTCACATACCTTTGTTTCTAATGATCTGTAGAAAGAGACGATTTTCGGCTATTTTATCATTCCTTGGTCTTATTTTTTATTGACTTATTTGATTGCCAGCTCTAGGATTTTCCTAAGGAGGCGGTACCCCAACTTTTCCAAAAGAGTTAAAACGAGACCAAAAATTTGCCCTTTACGTGCAAAACAGCATTTTTTGGTGTTTTACATCGTCTATTTTTACTTAAAATCACTTTCGACACAACATTTTCCCGAAAAATTTTGTAATTTTCGACAATTTCGTGCGAAAAAATCATTAAATTCCTTAGACTTTAGTGAAATTCCGGCGCGAAGCGCCGGAAAACTTGAAATGAAGGCAGAAGGACGTTTTGAAGCTTGATTTACTGCTCGGTTTCCAGTGTTTGACACAGAACGTTGAAAATTTTTAAAAGTCATGCATGAAAATAGAACAAATCTATGTATCTTTTTCTGCTCTTGAAATTGTTTTGAAGCCTATTCTATGAGCAAAAAATGGCTTATAGGTCGCCAGAAAAGTAAATAAATGTCATTAATATGAATTATTCGGCGCGAGGCGCTGGAAAAATTCGAGAAATTATGATCACTGACGGATAAAAATCGTTACAAATTACAGATGCATTCTTCATCTCGCCAACTGTTTTAGGCCAATGGGGTTGGCGGCCGCCCCCTCCTTAAATCCGTCCCTGTTAATTGATTTTATAGATATGCATGTACAAATATATGTTGCTGTGAGTACAAAATCGATGTGAATATGTGCATTTCATTGTCCGATAATATTGTATTTCGGCACTAAATTTGTTTTTAGGCCATGGTGTTGACAATAATGTGCAATCCGTATGCGGTGCGCGTTTCGGTCCATGTGCCATAAAGACGGCTTTCGAAAAATCAATTATCGACCGATTCCAGTTTTTATTAGAAGCCAGTTTGATGAAAGATTTGAGCACGTCTTTTATAGTGAAACTGTACGGCGTGGTAAGTGATGGTCATCCAGCCTGGGTCGTCATGGAGTATATGGAAAACGGCAGCCTGAAGGAATATTTGATAAGCAGGTACTTGAGTGCAGGCTATCGTATAGATGCACAGGGTGAAGTTTTGCACGAATCCATCAATTCACACGATTGTTATTATACCTTATATTGTGGGTTTGGGGGTTTTTACTCAGCCTCCCCCTCCCAGAAAAATTTGCACCCTCCCCCAGAAATTTATTTAGCCCCCTCCCCTCAGAATGCGCGTTTTTTTAAATTTCCGAAAAATTCGTAGAAAAGGTGTTTTTAGCTATTTACATATTTGCTCAAAAGTATCGAATTTTCGGCGTTTCGCGCTACATACTAATGTTTTGACTACATTTTGTTCAATTTTTCCGACTTTTTTAAAAGATTTTATGTTTCGATGCTCTAAAAAGATGAATCATCGTCAGATACGCTGAAAGACGATGTTTTTGACGCGTACCTACCATTTTTTGAGCCAAGGAGGCACTTTGAAATTTGACCTCTCCCCCTTAGAATTTCCGTGCTGTGCATGTCGGATTGTTATTCAAAATTTACGTAATTTATTAATTCATTACATTTATTTTCGAAAGCTTTTGAATAACGTAATTTATCCTCTTGCGTGACTGGCAGTATAGGCAAACTCGATGTTAGTACTCAATGCAAGAAAAAAGTCAGTTAGAAATGCGTCTAGCTAAAAGGTTAGATTGTAGATTATTTTAAAAACAAATTTTAAAAATGTTGAAATTATAGGAATTACACCCTTCGGCAATCAGTAAATCTTGCCTTGATTCACAATGAATCATTCCTTCAATATAAACTGAAGTCAACAACTATTATTATTAAACTGCTACATAATTAATAAATCGTTATTATACAGGAGGCCGGATGACAGTAATACCACGGGACTACCGCCATTAACTGAAGAACAAATGAAATTGATTGCCGCTCAGATTGCGGATGGCATGGCTTACTTAGAAGCTAAAAAATTTGTGCACAGAGACTTAGCTGGTAAGTGCAATTAATATTTACCTTTCTTCATTTATCAAATTCCTTCTATAAGGTTCCGTCCATACATGTACAGCACGGGAATTCTGGGGGTCAGGCCCAAAGAGTTTTAAGAAGTACTTTTTTGGGCTAAAATGATTGATACACGTCAAAAACACTGGTTTTCGACGTTTCGGACAATGCTCGTTCTTTCTTGCATATAAAAACAAAAAAATTTGAATTAAAATTGCGCTAATTGAACAAAATTTAGTCAAAAAATGTGTATGAAAATTTGTGAAACTTTTATTTTTTATTTTTTTCGACTCTATTGAATAATTTGAGGAACAGCGATTGACAATTGGGCAGTAATGGAATAGGCACACTGAAGCTGCCAAACGTTTGAATGACTTTGCAATAGAAAAATTCGTGTCTAACTAAAGCAAAAATCCTTATGTTCAAGCTTTTGTATCAGAAAATGAGCCTAAAGTTTGGCTTATGTTGTTTTACGGCCAATGGGCATCGATCATTTTCTCATTCTATATGTATTATTTTGGCTCATACGTACATAGCTTATTATTCCAAACTTTTAAAAGTATAAGATAAGCAGTTACTTTCAACAAGTCCTTGATCAAGTGTACTGTTGTTTTTAAGCTGGCTTCTTTGCACGGAAAAATCTTGCTTCTACATTATTCTAGAACTTTTGTACATTACTTGTTTATATTCATTAAATCGTCTAATTGTATATATACAAATAGCAAATTGTACAAATTGTAATTGAGTTTGTAAATATAGTTTAAGGCTGGCCCGTATTCAGGGAGCAGGTGGGGGGCGCCCCCTTCGGAAACAAAAAATAATTTTTTAATCTCACAAGGGTCCTTCAATGAAAAAATGAAAAATTCTCGATGTAGGCCGAAAACACCGCCAAAACAGGCTTGTGGGTACTTTTGAGCTAGGAAACACAAAATGTTCTAGCGCTTCGCACCGGATTTATTGTTTTTCTATAGTTTTGATCTTCTATACCGCTCAGAATCGCTCAAATTTTGGTTAGATATTTAGAAAATATTAAAATTTTTCTGCACTTCGCGCCGAATCATTCATTTTCTCTAAATCTTTACAGAACACAAAGATTAAATAATAAGACAAGAGTTTAGAAATTGCTTGATGATCGAATGATGTAAAATCAGTTGTATATATAGTTTAAACGTAACATTTGTTGTATTTCAGGATGAAATAAAGTGAAAATTTTTTTGAAGTATCGTCTAAAATTTTTTGCCATTGTATAGAGCTCGCCGAACTACGCTCAAAAATGCCTTCATTTTTGCCTACCTCTTTGTGGTTCCCGAGATATTTGACCTCAAAATTTTCGACTCCTTATCACCCTCCCCCACCTGAAATCAAATCATGGATACGGGCCTGGTTGAAGGTTTAGCTTGTTCAAATTGCTTGTACCTCTGTAGCTGTTTCGAATTCTTCAAAGTGCTTTGTTTTTTGCAGCCAGGAATTGTCTCGTGACTGCCGACGGCACATGCAAAATAGGTCAGTTTTGCAAATTATATCGTTGCATATATAGCTACATGTCATGTGAAAAACGATGTGTGGCAAACCGAAGTATAGAGGTCATGAACTTATGTTACAGCGTGGAAATTCTGTGGGTTATCCCTGATAAAGTTATAGAAAGTGCCTTGTTAGGCTAAAAACGATGAGTACACGTCAATAAATTGTTTAATTTTTTTATATAAGTTTCCGACGATGCTCGCTCTTCGTAGAGTGCAAAAACATTTCAAAAAAAATTTGAAAAAAGTGGAGTAGATTTATAAAATATAGTCGAAAAATTTGTATGTGGTGCGATGCGTCGGAAATTCAAAAACAACTCACTTTCTACGATTTTTCCGAAAAAATGTACACTTCTTTGAGTCACAGCCATTCGGGGTCTATACTTCCCCCAAGAATACGTATGATCGTAAATGCAATTTTTATAATGTATAACAAATTTGGTAAAATGAAGGTAGAATGCTAACAATTCACTTAAACTTATTGCATAATGCATAAAATATTTGACAGTTTCTCTTCCTATCTTCTGCAGGTTATAAGTACCTATAAACCTATTTTATTACCATGCATAATCTTAGTGGACAAAGGAACTTGGAAATAATTTGATGGAACATCGTTACCGTAAAGTAAATCAGATTGTCTGCATACATAGTTCAGCTTTTATTTAGAGCATTGATAAAAATAGATTACGAATTAAAGCAAATATATGCTTTTAGTGTTCGTGAATTTCTTCAGTTTTTTACCACTTGCTTCAAATTTAAAATAGCTTTTTGATCTTCTGAATCATTTTTTTCTTCTCGCTTATTCCATGAATTTTCACAAATGCATTATAATGAAAATGAAATAAGCTAGATTCTGCTATGATATGTACTAATAATGTTATTAAAGTTCATAATAAAATTAATGAACTTCTTAATAAAGTGTATATTAGAGCTTAACCGGGGCCCCTTTTTACCGGGGCGGGGCTTGAAACATACTGTATAATGTGGTCATGCGACGTTCTCGTGCTGACACTTGTTACGTGCATGATGTATGTGCGCGTGGCAATAGTTCAGGTGTAATTTTAGTCTCACTTTGTATAAAATGTGATCTTAAACTAAATTTGTTGACAGTTCATGTATATATTCGCTAGCTTCGTCATCGTTCGATTCTATGTTTGGATTAGGTACATGCATATGTAGCAGGTATTTAAGTAATTACTAATGGAGCGTTATATTTACCACTTAAATTACAATTATTTTTACTGATGTATAAATCTCATCTTTAGTGTTATTTGTGTTTGATTGTTACATTGTAATTTTTATTAAAATTCTTTTTATTGAATTATAGGTGATTTTGGACTCGCTCGTGACCTGTACTTCAAGGAGTACTATAAATTAAGCGAACGGCGTATGATGCCTGCACGTTGGATGCCGCCCGAGGCTTTCAGGGATGGCACTTTTTCAAGTCGTACAGACGTCTGGTGAGCAATCTGGTCCTGATTCATATAAATGTGCATACATGTAACAGGGGGATGAGGGGGATCCCCCACCCAAAGTTGGACAACCCCCATCCCCCAAAGTCTAAAAATGTTTGACCTCCCCCAATTTTTGGAATAAATTAAATTTGTTGGTGTTTTTAGGCGTTTTTTGACCAAAAATTGTAGGTCATGTACCCCCTTCCCCTCGCTCCTAGAAATAGGCGGGACCCCCCCCCCCATTTCTAGCCGTTACATGTATACAGTGGTCGCCATGAGATGACGCCATCACCCTCAGAATAATGGATGGTGCGAGCGCCGCGTTACGTCCATCATGCGCCATCATCTCTTTTTCTATTCAGCGCCATAACCTCCATCATCCCGTTAATCGGACGGCGCAATTTAGCTATTAATAGCACCAACAAGAAGGAAGCGCGCCAGCATTCACGTGCGTGCTTCCTTGTTGGCGCTATTAATAGCTAAATTGCGCCGTCCGCATCGCCAGATTAACGGGATGATGGAGGTTAATGGCGCTGAATAGGAAAAAGAGATGATGGCGCATGATGGACGTAACGCGGCGCTCGCGACGCACCATCCATTATAATTCTGAGGGTGATGGCGCGTCATCTTTCATGGCGACCACTGTACATGTGGTATCATATATTTAAATGCTCGTAATTTCGAGTGGAGGGTATCGGCCATTTAGGGGGGACCTTCAAATTTGGGGCAAAAACGGCCAAAAAGCACCTAAATACAGCCAAAAAATTAATTTTCTCCAAAAACAGGGGTCAAAAATTTTCTGCCTCACGAGTAGGAGGTAATGGGGAGACCAACTTTGGGTGGGGGATCCCCATTCCTCTGTTACATGTATGTGTGATGAACGATTGTATTGCTTTAAAGCAGCTTTATAGTGTGACTCAGTTCTGCTCGTCCACAATTTTTCTATAATTATGTTCAGTAAAAAGAAAACAGGCTATTGTTCAAAATATGGTTGTTCAGCACATCTGGGCAATGCCCCATATCGGCCCATCACCAGGACGGGCCGAACAAATAGTTGGACGGGGTGAAGGGGTAACCTGGACGGGGCTATGTTTTGTACAGGGAGAAAATTTTTGGAGATAATTTAAGGTAATGCTAGATACACTATAGCATGATCAGTTTGCAAAACATGCACAGGAACCATCTTATTACACTGTTCGACACCTTTTTCATGGATGGACCCACCTTTTTTCAGTGACTGACCCACTGATTAAGCTGAACGACCCATCTTTTTCAGGCACGGACCCACTTTTTTCAAGGACAGGCCCACCTTTTTCAGGGTCTACGGACCCACCCACCCTTTTGGCTGGAAGTTGGACGGGGCGAACCGTCAGCCATTGCCCAGGTATGTTGTTCAGTATACGCGGAGTATATCAACTAGAAAATAATTTCTTAGCCCAAGCAGCGTACACATACATACTTGGCCTTAGACTTTCTCAGGAACATGTGGTATTTTCCACGATCAACTCAGATTATGAGATTTTCGACTAAATCCTATTATGCACTAAAGATGTGCCGGGGCCTTTACAATATGTATACACTATATACAGTGGCGGATCTAGGATTTTCCTATGGGGGCGTTAGCCCAACTTTTTCAAACTCAGTCAAAAATAGGTCCGAAAATTCGCCCTTCACGCGCGATATGGCGTTTTTCGGCGTTTTATATTGCCTACTTTTATTTTAAGTCACTTTTGGCAGAACATTTTTTCGAAAAATTTTAAACAAATTAAACAGGATAAAAGGGAAATAAACAAATAATAGAATAAATAATCAACGAAAATAAGCTATAGGCACAAAAAACAATAAACTATGCAAAAATACGAATATTTTTGGAGGTTTATGCTAATGCAATGAAAGAAAGAAAAAAAAGAAAGAAAAAAGAAAAAGACGAGCAAGATTGCTTAATGGAAAACGTCACAAATATATACATTGCATGAAAAATAAGTGGTTCAGGGATTTTTAGATAAAAACTGCATGCATAAAATACCTTTCTTTAGAAGATACATGGAAAATTATAGAGACAAAAAATGTTTGTGTATACCGAAAATCATTTGTCCAGAGCACGAGACATGCGTTATCACATATTCTAATAATATAAAGACTATTCATGAAACTGAACTAAACATAAGATTACCAAACCATTCCAAAATTAAGACATAAGGTCAACTATTTGGCGATGAAAAAACGCATACATGTATGTATAACAACAACCGACTGAAAAAGCCTGTCATACTCCAGCGTGTAATAAGATATATCGATGAATAAAACACTTCTACAGATACTGGAGCGATTTCTCAGCATTTTTAGTGTTTTTGTTTGTAAATAATCAATCAAAGTCTAATTTTCTTCATAGCAATCTCTATTTGAGCTAAACTTTTAAAAAATTTAGCAAATTATTTCAATGTTCACTCAAACAATAACTTGCTTCGTAAAAAACAGTTCTATAACGGAAAAACGATGACATCGCTTTAAAACAATCGTTTTTGAACGTTTTTATCAAAAAATAGCTTTTTTGAAGTCATAAACATAGCTCTATAGCCTTTCTGGACTCACAAACATAGCTATATAGCCTTTTTGGACTAAAAATAGCTATTTAGCTCTTTTTGGAGTCGATAAAATAGCTATATTTCCTTTTAAAACTCAGAAAAGACAACTATATAGCATTTCTGATCTCAAAAATGACTACATATAACTAGTTTTCTGAGTCCAAATTGGCTGTATAGCTAATTTTTTGAGCCCAAAAAATGCTACATAGCACTGATTTTTCGGCCAAAATCGCTGTATAGCTATCAGTTTTTCGGCCAAAATCGCTGTATGGCTATCGTTTTCTCGGCCAAAATCGCTGTATAGCTATCAGTTTTTCAGAACTCAGGAAGAAGTCATACCCTCCTCACCCCTCCCCCATGTTCTTGTGTGGTCTGTTTATTTTTAACGTAATTTAGCATAATTTTTTCAAGTAAATAAATATTATGTTGTATGTGATTTGATAAAAAATGTTAATCCTATCATATTTTCATTACTTTTTCGTTTTTCACAGGCCCCAGGGTCGGGGCCTGGCACACCTCTGATAGGTATTGAGCAAAATAAATATGAAATTCTACATATACGTCTCATGCATTGGGGGTTGGTTCCTGTACACGAGATTTTACAAAAAAAGCCCTGCAATCAACATGTGACAGATGATCTGTAACCGGTATTCGGGTGTCGTTGCTATTCGCTATTCGATAAATTTATTAATCATTCTATTATCCATTATTGTGAGTTGAATTCTTATTGCCAGTTGTTTCTCGATGTGGCAACCCGGCATGCACAGCATGGGAATTCTGAGGGTTTGAAATTTTAAGTGCCTTTTTTGGCTCAAAAAAATAGTTGATATGTACGTGTCAGTGTCATAAATATATTTTCGGCGTTTCTGACGATGCTCTATCTTTCTAGAGCGTGAAAACATTAAAAAATTTAAAAAATATAAGAAAAAAGATTTAATTGAACAAAATATAGTCTAAAAATGTGTCTATGGCGGAAACGCCGAAAATTTGACGCTTTTGAGTCAAAATATCGCTAAACACACTCAAGGCAGCACCTTTTCTTCAAGTTGTTAGAGAAAATCGCGATTTCTGGGAGTGAAAATTTTTCTGGGTGGGAGTGAAAACGCCATTGAACTCCCCTCCTCAATTCATGTATGGTGATAACTGATAGATATCTCCAACTTTTTAGGTCCTACGGCGTACTGTTGTACGAGATAACATCCTACGCTACACTACCCTATTCTTGCATGGCTAATCAAGAGGTCATCGATTATATTGTGGACCAGAGGCGAACTCTGACCCCGCCCAAAAATTGTCCAACTTTTTTGGCCGACGTTATGCTTAGTACGTGGGCTTACGAACCAGCAAAGCGACCGTCGTTCGACCATCTCGTCTCATTGTTGGCTTCTTTTGGCGATGCCAAATTTAAGCAGGTAATGTTTGGAAAAAGAAGTGATCGGTTTTGTTATATGTATATCGGTGTTTTTTGCACAAGTTCCCGTTGTACATGTAAAAATGTGATCCCCAAAAGTCTTTGTACATTTGTACTTACAAATTTTTGTGTGCTGTATACATTAGCGCTTTCAGTGTAATTGGACAGGGTTTTTTGACCTTTGGTAGCGTATTTTAGCTAATTTCTGATTTAAAAAATACCAAAAATTGTCTCAAAAACTGCGCGAATCGCCGAAAAATTTTACTTTGTTCGTGAACGTAGACGGTCCCGAAAAGTCTTTGTATATCGGGAAAAATCTTTGCTGAATATTAAAAAACCGTGATGTATCGCTGCTTTTTGAGTCGATTTAGCATTTATCTAAACTTCGATTTTATGTGGCCTTACATGATCTTGAGGGTTTTTTAACCCTAAAAAAATTTTCGTTCCACACAAAATCGTCAAATTTTGGAAGATTGGCTATTAATTTGACTAGTTTCTTCATAGTTATTCTTTGAACTTTTATCCAAAGACTGGTCATACCTGTGCATGTGTGGTTGTGACGGCTGAAGCAATACGCAATTGCAGAAGAAGCTTAGTTGAATGTAATATTCATATCATACATGTAACATTGGGTTGAGGGTTCCCCACCCAAAGTTGACTGTCCCTCCACCAAGCCATTAAATTTTTGACCCCCTTACCCCGATTTTTGGATAAAATTGGAGGTCATTCAGTCCCCCCCCCAAAAAACAAGCGGGGACCCCATCCCCCACCCAAAATTTCAAGCCGTTACGTGTAGGTATGTTAATAATGCAATATCATTTAACGCAGCAATAAATATAAATGTGAAGATTTCATTCTTAATTTATTACTATAGAGTGACTGATTTTGGGCATTGTACGTCTGATGAATGTCAAGCAAGCCTTTTCTCGAAAAAATTTCCAAATACAGAATGAGCTTTTGAGTGGCATATTGGTAAGGAATGCTTTCACGTAGATAAACGATATGTATGTTCAGGACCGTATTTGGTTGAGTGTGGCCGTTCCCGCTCATAGGGGGGTGAGGCGGGTATTACCCCTGAAGGGTCAGCCGGTTTTGAGCTGATGGGACGTTTTTTGCATCATTTTTTAGATCAAAAGCAGCAAAAACCGTCTGAATTTTTCCGCCGCTTCGCGCCAGATTAGTACTTTTTACTAAAACGCCCATAATTGATAAATTTTTGCATTTTTAAGTCTCAAAAGTAATATAATGCAGTCAAAATGTACTAAAAATGCTTTTAAAATGCGATATTACCACAAAAACGTTTTGTAGGCTATTTTGACGATTTCGATCTTTAAAACAGCAATAAAAACTTAACGTTAAATTTTGAGAAAATAGATTTGAAAACCTAATTTGTGTGTGAATAATTGAAGTGCCTTCGTTATTGACGGCTGGATTTGGTTACCAGATTCTCGGTGAAGAGAATTTTCAGTTTTTGGTTGTGTATATTAGTTCAGTATTTTGTAATATTGTACGTATAAGCAAGCTGCCTATCTTAGATTTCGTATTATCATACGCAACGCGGAACTGATCTAAAGCCATTCCGTAAAACTTTCACATCCAGTGTAGGCAATAGTGACGTAACGCCCAATGGCAACCTTTCTTCTGCAGACCAGGCTTGCCTCGTTCAAACAACTGATACTGACATCAAAATGCAGACGTCAATCAAAACCAAGGTACACTGCTTGCATTCACACGTAGGCTTATGGCTTTGGACCCCTAGAATCCGAAAGATCTCCCCCAAGAGTTGAATTTTTCGCGCTTTTTTTCTGCGATTTTGTCCCATCAGACCCCTTCAGAATTTTGTTACTGCCTACAATTGTATGCTTGATCGGGTTGCTACTTATATGCTTGCCTCTGTTTCAGGAGCAATAATAAATTACGAAATCCTGCTTGGCTGGAAAATTAGTCAACCCAAGAATTTCAAAAAAGTGCCTTGATCATACATGGGCAGTGACCGAATTCTGAGGGTCTAGATGGGATAAGACTGGCAAAAATCGCTAAAAACATGCCAGAGATTCAATTCCTGGGATGTACCTACTATAATTTGTGGAGTGTTTGTTTAATTTGCTGGGGTTTAACCCCCACCTTCACGCCCATGTGTGGCAGGGAAGTGACTCTAGTTCGCAGTTTTCGTATTTTACTTATTTATCAGATTTTTTAGTCTAGATTTTCGTTACCTGAAATGATCCAAATAGTAGGAGTATTTCAATCGGCCTCTTTTTGATGTTTTAGCTTACACGTGATATACGTGTACATTTTTGTATCGAAAAAACATTTCTTTCTCTTTTACTCATGTGCTTGTTACTCAAATTTTACGTTATCCTCATTTTTAGTATAATTTGTATAAATACTAAACGAAAATATCGATTCAGGTCGACAGCCCTATTTGTAACAATAATAGAAGAAAAGGCTTGTGGTCATGGCTTTTTAGCATTCTGCCTCTCCAAAATGCGCAGTTTAGTGAAAAGGAAGCTCGATCGAGGAGAGCCATAAATGGCTATACAACTACGTTGAATCGCGGTCGAACAAAATGCTAACGTTAGCATGTTTATCATAATTTTTTTATTGAGATTGCGCATACATGCACACAGTCCAAAGTCTTGGGAGGGGTAAACCGAGATTTTTGGATAACTGATTTATTTTAACGGCTAATCATGGCGCTGAAGCGACGGGTTTATGTTCATTTTTCTGATATTTTAGTTGTTCCCCCTCAGCTCCTCAAAACCGGTAAAAACGCTTTAATTCGCTGTATTTTACTTTTCTTGAATATTCGTGATTAAGTTCGCATAGAAACAAATGATAATAAGAACGATGAACTGATTCGGACTATCGAATATGCAAAAAATAATGGACAAAAATTGTCTAAATGAATGAATGAGCAGTGTACTACTCGAAAAATACTTCATATTATACTGCTGGAAATCGTTTGGCGCTATTTCTTAATTCCAACAATATGTTTTGCTTCGATGGCCCGAGGGGGGTATGCCTTTCAAAAGTTGTGGTTGGGGGATATCCCCCAAAACCCTTCCCCCACAGTAAGCATGTGTGAGGTTGTGCCTTATTAGCACTGAAAAAGACAATCTTAAGCAGCCCTCTCGCGTTTACTCGTCTCATTTTGGATAAAAATTGCGGCCTTTATCTATTTGATAAGTCTAAAATTTTTGCAATATATTTTTCTTTAGGGGGCAATGACCCTTTTTGAGTTTTTCGACTGAATTAAAAAACGATTGATTGATGTCTTTTCCTATCGAATAACTGAATAGTCTGGTTTTCAATTAAGCATAAAGATACTTGTTTTGAATGGAATTATGTCTGTCGCTATATGCAGATTTGAAATTCGTGCTCTATGCATTCAGGTAAGGAACGCCTTATAATATTCACATTCTTATGAAATTATATCATTCTTCCACACTGTCAATATTTAGTATATTTTTTACGATTGGGTTCTGCTGTGAATGCGGTTGAGGATATGCTTTCTACATACCTACCTAAGTTTTAGTCGTCTGAGCATGAATTTATCATCTATCTTAGCGGTCAGGATGCTCTAAAAGAACGTACGAGTGAACGAGATTTTATCAGACATGCACAGCATGGGAATTTTTAGAGGGCGAAATTTTAAAGTGACTTTTTGGGCCCGAAAATAGTGCGTACGCTTTGAAAACTTCGTTTTTCGGGGTTTCTGACTATGCTCTATCTTTCTAAAGTATAAACACGAAAAATTTCGAAAAAAAATCAAAAAGGTTGATTAGATTGTTGAACAAAATATTGTCAAAACCTGAGTATATGGCGCGAAGTGCCGAAAATTTGACACTTTTGTGCAAATAGATAGCTTAAACGCTTTAAAAAGCACCTTTTCTGCGAATTTTCATGAAATTTTCGGGAAATTTCGAAAAATTGCGAATTCTGGGGTTGCAACTCCTCCCCCAACTCTCACCCCCCCCCAGATCATAAATGCTCCTACCATACGAGTATTAGTTTGACACACTCATAATCATGTTAGACTTGTGGAAGTCAAGCCTATTAAAGAAAAATAAACATGCAAATATGTATTGTAGTGGCTTCATAGTCTATGAAATTATATTGTCCGCTTATCATGCATATAACGGCTCGAAATTTCGGATGGGGGTCCCCGGCCATTTAAAGGGGGGGGGGGTGAATGACTTCGAATTTTTTGCCACAAATGCCAAAAAGCACGTAAAAATGACCAAAAATACAATTTTTTTTATAGAAATTGGGAAGTGGGTCAAAGATTCCCCGACTTTGGGTGGGATGGAGGACGTCCGACTTTGGATGGGACATTCTCCCCGCCCCCCCCCGTTACATGCATGCCGCTGATCCTTAATGCTTCGGCTAAACTTTACTGATTTGTTTTTTCGTAGGACGCATTTTCGTGCTTTAAGGCGATTGTCGAATAAGGTCTATGAATGGAAGTTTAAGCTACCTAATCGAAAGTCTGTGTGAATCAATCATCGGACGCGATAGGAAGACTAAACCACAGAACGATTAGTAAATATTGTATAATCGGATCCTTTTGGTAACATCGGTCATCGTACCAGTCACATAGCTTTATAAAAACGTTTAAAAAAGACAAGTTGGTGTCTTTGCTGACTTTCGGATGACTGAGCCGGCTGCGCATTTACATTTCACGCTGCACTTGTTGTACTATACTATTGTTTTTTTCAGTTTGTTCATGTGTATGTTGTACGTACATATATGTATTTGTGTATATATGTACGCCAACCTCTTCAGTTTATTACATGTCCTGTGTCGCCATCGCCAATTTACGTGATTAACGTATTTTATGTAACGTACACGGATAACAACCATTCTTGGGCAGCACTATACGTGTAACGGCTCGAAATTTCGGGTGGGGGCCCCGGCCATTTATAAGGGAGATTAAATAGCTCCAGTTTTTGGCCATAAACGGTCAAAAAACACGTAAAAAGGACAAAAAATTCAATTTCTCATGAAAGATCGGGGGTTCAAAATGTTTTTGATTTTGGGGAAGGGGTGGGCCAACCAACTTTAGCATCGGGGATCCTCCCCTGTTACATGCAGCAACTGAATTCTGGGGGTTTGGGTGGTGTGAAACGGGCAAAAATCCTAAGAAAACATGTCAAAAATTCAATTATGGGGATTACCAAATTCTAGGGGGGCTAGACCTCACGTCGACTTGGGTTGGCAATGCTATCAAAATTGACTGAATGAGACCAAAGTATTCCGTAGAGATTTTTAATGAATCGTGGAGGGTTCAAATGATCTTATTATTCGTGTTGTGAAATAATTTCGAAATTAAATTCAATAACAAAAAATCAAACTCCATACAAACTTATTTTGCTTCTTTCTTATCAATTTTCTCGTCGTTAATAATTTAAATATATATGCTTTTCCTTAATAATTTCTTAATGCGTGATTGAGACACATGCAACCGTTGATTTTTGGCGTGCATGTGAAAAGAGATTAATAGATATTGGGCGACTTTGAGAGCGGCTGAAGAACAACCACCCCATCGACTCATTTTAATTGAGGAAACTCGAAATTGCTGTAATTATTTTACATTTTGGCCATAAAATTTTCCCATTTCTCAACGCTCTTTGATGCATATGCCGAGCGCAAACGTGTGATGAAGTCTCAAACTATTTAAAGAGTGTACACTATAAAATCATAAGCTGAACCGTTTCAGATCGTTCCGCTAGGATCCGAATTACATACCTACCCAGCGGCGGATCTAGGATTTTCCTAAGGGGAGGGGTTGGAAACCCAACTTTTCGGAAAAGTCAAAATTGGGCCAAAAACTTTCCCTTCACGTGGGAAACGACTTTTTTGGCATTTTGCATTGTCTATTTTTATCTAAAGTCAGTTTTAACGCAACATTTTTCTGAGAAATTTTGAAATTTTCAACAATTTTTTGTGAACAAATCAATGAATTTCTGTGACTTCAGCGGAAATCCGGCGCGAAGCGTCGTAATATATGTGAAATTCAGGCGGGGGGATGTTGGGAAGCTTGATTTACTGCTCAATTCCCTGTATTTGTAGTACTTGATGCCGAAGGTCTGAAAGTTTTTAAAATTTATGCTCGAAAATAGAAGAAATCTATCCTGAAATAGCTGTTTCTATTCTTGAAATTGTTTTGGAAGCTATTCCATGAGCAAAAAATGACTTTCAGGCGCAAAGAAAATATGTATATAAAAAACGCCGGAAAAATTCGCGAAATTATGCTCCTTGACGGTCTGAAAATCATTTCAAATTACATATCCATTCTTTATCTCGCCACATATTTTTGGCCAATGGGGTTAGTAGTTTCCCCCCTTAAATCCGCCTCTGTACCTACCTACCATATTATAGCGTGTTTTTCAAAGTAATTCTGTTTGTGCTACTATCATTTACTTAATGCCAATAGGTGCTTTTAACCACATTTTCCTAAATTCTGATTCGCTGTCCCGTTTGCACGTTTTGTGCATCTGCATTTGCACCTTCGCATTGTATTTGGTTTTTGTTGAATTTTCGACTTCGTTAACCTTTACATGCTGTGTAGGTACGTACTGTATCCATAGCACAACACGTTTTGATGTATGTAAATATGTAAGCTAATTCTACTGCATCAAGTAAATCGTACAATACCTATATGCAGATAAAATGTTATGCTTATAAACATTCGGTGTTTTTTATTGAAATAACTTCATCAATTTTCTCGAGTAAAGACATTGTGCTCCGTATTACACTGTAATTTTTATATTCTGATGCTCTCTCTTGAATTTTCGCTAAAATAATTGAAATTATACCTGCATTTTTTGCGAAAAATTTCGGGATTTTCTAAAATAATCTTACAGTCAGATTCGTAATTCTGACGTGGAAGAAACATTTTGAAAAAAATTTTTGAAACGCTTTATAACTTGCATTAATCTTCAACGTACTTCTTAACCGACTACTAGGTGTAAAGAAATGTCAGATTCGTAATCCTTATGTTGCGGAAGACATTTTGAAAAACTAAGCTTCTGGAACCAAAGCAAATTTTCAGTGTAAACTTTACACAAATATCGGTTGTAAAGAAAAGATGCAGTCTTATTCGTAATCCTTCGTTCTGGAAGTAAGATTTAATTTTTGGTGTAACCTTTACACCTATACAATAACTTGGAGGTAGTGTAAAGTTTGCATAACTACTGGGTGTCAAGAGCACTAATAGCCAGATTCGTAATTCCGACGTTAAGGAGAACAGTTGGAAGAAGTTTACATTTTGTAAAGCTCTGGAAGTTTAATGATTTTTTTAGAAACTTTACTCCTGTAAAGTAAGTCAATATTTTGTGTAATTAAAGGCACCTGCGTGCGTGTGTTATCCTCGATGCTTAATACATTTTCATAATTAGGTTAATATCACAACTTAAACGGCGAAATTGACAGACAACAATAAATGTTAGATATCTGAAGTCAGGTAAACCTTAGATATAAACTACTTTACAACTTTTTTGAGTGTAAGAAAATGCGCCCAACTGACCTATGACATTTGATCATCGGTCATTTTCAGACTTAAGATCATGTTCAAACTTAACCAGCGAAGTTGGCAGTTGATGTGAATTTTTTCAATATTGATGTAAATAAACAATTTGCTGTGACATGTACCCCTTAGAACGTACCTACTTCATTTTTAACCTATTCCACTTATCAAGACTTCTAGGTGGAGAAATTGGTGAACAAAAAAGGACCAAAAAGGTCTTTTTCCACCGTCCTCCAGATTGTAATATTCAAAAATCTGAAACTAAATCCCCATTGAGTGTAAAAAAATTTGATTTGGGTCATTTGTTTTTTAGCCCCGTGTTATACCCTTGATTTCGATATTTACACTTCCATGAGTACCTCAATATAAAGATTTTTAATGCAATTTGCTGTGACGTGTGCCCTTGGAACGTGCTTTATTTTTATTCTAGTCAACGTGTCCCGACTAATAACTGGAGAATTTGGCAGAGAAATCTGAGACAAAACTTATTCTTGTACACCATCTACCAGATTGTAAACTTTAAACTCCTAGATTTAATTCCACATTAAACGAAAAAAGTTAGCTTGTAAACGGAAAGCCCTTCAGTCGTTGTGCACTGTGAAAATAGGAAAAAATTTCTCGGGACTCACAACCCGAGTTGTTGGCAGAAATAAAGAAGACAAGAACGCGACCAAAATCTGTCTTTACACCCACAGATTTTTACACTCTTTACGCTCCCCCTCGGGAACTGATACTAAATTGAAAAAAAACTGAAAAAGGTGGTTTTAGATCTCTACAATTTTATATTATGAAATTGTGTGAGGCATTAACACAGAGTTGTGTACAAGGTGGCTAAAAAACCGACAAAAGATTATATGCTATAACCTTACGCCAAAACTTTATACGCTATTACAAACTCGGTATTGAGTGTAAACAAAAACGAAAAAGTGTCCAGCCTAATATTTAATTATCTATCTTAAAAAAGCGGATCTAGATGTGTCCCGTTGTAATGTAGGGGTACTCATATGTTGAAGGGTAATCAAGTATATCATAGGAACGCGCTTCCTTTGAATTGTCATTCTTTTCTAAATCATTTCTTGTCACCCAGATACAAGTATGCGCTAATTATACAAGGATATATAATCATCTTTCTAAATAATTATTTTTCTAATTTTCTTTCAAAATTCAGCCTAGATTGAAAAACAAAATTAATTTCGTATCCTTGAAAATTGTGTATCCCACTTCATCAAAAGCTTTTTAATTGCTAAATCCGAAGATTTTTTGATATTTGAAAACAAAAAATTTCGTCGAAATTTTCTCGTAATAAATCGCCCCTTCTGAATTAAATGAGTGATTATATGTAAAATGATATTTTTCTTTCAGATAAAAGGTTCTTGAAATAAGACGTAAAATTTTTGAATCCCAAACTGGCTGAATCCATCAATTTTAATTGCATATCTTTTAGCATAAAAATCATGCCAAATTTGATTTTCAAGCTTTTGGTACTGATAAAAACATGAGTCTCATTCATTGCATCAACCTTTTTCTATATCTTCTGTACTAATTCCCTATGATTTCGCAGAATTTCGAATTATTGCATGTCTAATTTTCGGCTTCCGTGCAGGATACCACAAAAACTTTTGATTCGCTTTATTTGCTAATTTAATTATTTATTGGGTGGTCGAATGAATGTTGCAATGTAGCATATTTTCGAAATATAATATGTATAAATAAAATTCGCTTCTGACTTTAAAGAAAATTTGTAGTGCGGTGTTGACTTCATCAATTTTAGCAAAACACTTTCAACACTTATAATTTGGATTTTCTGCAAACGTGTTTTATTGAAAATTATTTCATAAATTTTAATTGCATCAATCAGATATTTTTTAATAATACTCAAAATGTAATAATTCCCACGAATTATTGATAGTTATGTCTTTTCTAAATTTAAGCAGGGTTCACTAGCTTTACTTGAGTTTAGCATACTCGTCAAAAATTTTTCCTATGGAAGTGACACCTTTGAACATAAAACTTTGTATCATCAGCATAATTACTTAATTTAATTTCATCGTTTATTAATGAAATTCTGGATATACCCGGATTATTTCTAATTTTAGTACAAAAAAGTTCTGCAGCTTATACGTATAAAATTGGTGATAATTGACATCCCTCTTTCAATTTGAAAGCAACGAAATAAAATACCATTAACTAAAAGTGATGAGCATACTTTCCCTTTCTATATACCTACAGAATTTGTGATAGTACGAGCTCTCAACAGAAACTTGAAATACTCTTGGATTTTTCTAAATAATTCCATTCTATCACATAAAAAGCAGATTTTTGATCAATTGATAAAATCAAACCTGGACATTTTTATTATCACTAACTGCTAATATTGTCGATTAAACAAAATTTTTGTAAAAATTTTATAATCAACATTCAGCGAAACAATGGATCTCCAATTACTAAGCAAAGCTCTATCTCCGTTCCGTTTTTGACTTATTATTACATTATACATTGTTGATGTTAATTCAATTACTGAACATACACTATTAAAAACTGTATATTAAATTAGTGTAACTTCATCTATAAGCATTGCGTGAAATTCAGACGAAATTCCGCCACTAAATGGCGACGTTTCCCATTCTTAATCCTTTTACAGCAATTTTGATTTTATTTTCATTTATTTCGTCTTCTAAATTATAGTCCTCATTCAACTAGGGTGATTCTCAAAATCCATAAAATAATTAGTTGCATTTTCATTAATGCCAGATGCCTTCATTATGGAGCTGTTCTGATTTCTTACTTCTTTTAAAATTTCGGATTGGTCAGAAATTGGATAACCATCGATTTTTTTAAAACATGTCGTACGCCTAGAGAAACCGAAGATTATTGCGCTTCTTTAGCCGAAATCATTGTATGTATGTAGCTAACATTAAATTTTGATAATGTGTTTCATGTTGACGAGTATTTATTTGAGCTAATAAATAATCTTTCTTTATTTTTAATTTTTGACTCGACTCGTTCCTAAGCATGAAACTGTTTGGAAAAAAGAATGTTTTTCTTTCAAAATTTCCATATCTTTTTCAAGAAAAAATCTTACATTCTTTTTTCGTCTAGAAACTTCTATACCAACTTGCTTACATTTTTCCGCGAGCTTTATTTTAAGTAATTTCCACTGTTTTAAGACAACTTCAGGTTAATCATTTTTGGAACATCTTTAAAATATGTAATAACGATCTATTTATTTCATCGTTTTGCTTCAATAGCAAAACATTTACTTTCCAAAATGAAGGACCCCTATTAAAGCAGATTTACCCTACCCGATAAAAAATGAGTAATATCTACTTTACGTCGTAAAAAGTTAAGATTTGTAGCATAATTTTTCATAGGTACTTCTGCATTTGATCAGTACAATACAATATCATAGGTAGCGCGATAACGCTACCTATAATATACATACTTGGCCATCCTTTCCTCTTATATGTTTATCACATCAAGTACGAAATTTGTGCCCTCCTCCCTCAGAGCAACAATGGCACATACCTGGGAGTTGCGGTTTTTTTTTAATCGATAGATAATTAAAAAACTCGATGTAGGTTTTTTGTTTTTGTTTACACTCAATACTGAGTTAGCAATGAGTGTGTAAAGCGGAGGCCAATTTTTTTAATGTTGCCCCTGAGCTGTGGATTACGAAAATAACCTTAGAATTTCTTTACACTCAATGGTTGTTGCACAAAAATGTAAAGTATACGTGTTTTTTACTCTTTGTGTGTGACACAGCTTATCTAACTCAATTTCGGTTTCTGTGCAGTTTTTTCTTTTAACGCAATATTTCTTGATCTGTGATCGTTCAAGTGTAAAGGGTTCGAGACGAAAAACAAAATTTATACAGCTACTCAGCTAAGTATGCGAAACATGCTAATTATGCTTGAAATGTGCCCTAACCTTAGCGGTACAGATACTAGTTTATTTTGTTTCTATACACCCAATATTGCTTCTGGTCTTAAAATTTCTTTACACTAATTAGTTGTTGCGCAGGAGTGTAAAGTATACGGTTTTTTACTGTTTTCATGTGCAGAAGCATATCTAACTCAGTTTTACATTCTATGCAGTCTGATTGGTTTCAAAAGGTAGACAGTTATAAAATCTAGGGGAATGTATTTTTGTTATTTTTCGAAAAAGTAATATTTTCAAATTTAGAGGCGGTTTATTGTAAAGATTATGGGAAAAAATATGTTTTCCTGCCATATTCTCCACTTAGTAGACACTACGTGGAAATTATCTTTAAAATGTGCCTCGTCTTAAGCGCTACACGTAAAAATTTATTTTGTTTCTTTACAATCAATATTGCGTTATTAGTGCAGGTGTAAACCTTACACTGAAAAAAATTGTTCCGCCTAGAGCGTCGTGGATGATGAATTTAAAAAAAAATTTTCTCCGTAAGGTCAGAATAACGAATCTGACCTTTAAACTTTTCTACAGCCAGTGTTTGTTGAGGTATGAAGAGGTGAACTTAGAATAATACATCTATTTTCTAATGCCGATAGATAACTCCGTATTGCATATTATTTGATCCGATTTTTCTTCTTTCGGAGGTTTTTGACTTGTCTTTAATAAATAATTATTTTTATTATCATAAATGCACTATTCTTAAACTTCAGTAGAATGATGAATATTTTTCAATATAGTATAATCAAGCTTAAATCTTGGCTGCGAGTTGAGTTGGTGCAATGGCTGGCGTATCCGTTCTCGCATGTGGATTTAAAAAAAGAATAATGGGTTCAAATCTTCTGAATACTGACTTTTTTCATTTTTTTAATTCTTTCGAGAAAACCACGCACTTCGTTTGACTTATTCATCTATTTAGGTTCTGCAGATGACGCTTTTTTGTTTTTTGAATTTAGCCGTAGTTCTCGAATGGGAGTGTAAAGAGTGCGAAAATCTGGGGCTGAAAAGACACATTTTGGTCGAGTTTTCGACTTGTTTATGTCTGCCAACAACTCCGGTTATGAGTCTTAAGAAATGTTTTCTGACAGAAATGTACTTCGGATCAAGGGCTATCTTTTGCTTACCAGCAAACTTTTCTAAAATCAATACGCAGTTAGTACCAGGGGTTTAAACTTTACACTCTAGTGGATGAGTAAAAAAAGAGATTTTGTCCAAGACTTCTCTGCCAACTTCTTCGGTGATGAGTTGGGATGAATTGAACAGAATAGAAATAAAGTTACTTCTAAGAGCTACACGTCGAAGCAAGTCGCGTTCAAAAAAACGTAATATTTAGTAGTTTATGGGAGTGTAAAGTTCGAAATCTGAGGTGTAAAATGGGCGAAAACACAGGTTTTTTGCGTATTTTGATTGGTAAATCATATCAAATATTTTGCGGGACATTGGTTTGGAACATACAAACGTACTATAAACAAAGGGTTACAAACTGGCCCGAACCGAATTTATTTACACTCAATGGGTCGTTAGGTCCAGATTTTTAAAATTTACAATCTGGTGGACAGTGGAAAATACGTGATTGTTCATTTTTTGTTCGCCACTTTTTCTGTTCAGAAGTCAGGCGAAATCGAATAGGATAAAAATAAAGTACTTTATAAGGGGTACGCGTCACAGCGAATTGTATTTGTTTACATCAATATTTAGCTTTTTCGGGAGGTGTAAAGTCAAAAAAATGGGGGAGTTAAACATGTTTCTGTCTTGTTTTTTTCTGCTAAGTTCTGGGTTATGAGTCTATACATAATCTCAAGTCTAAAAATGAACCAGAAACCAAATGTGATACGCCAGTTTGTTTGCATTCAACAGTGGTGTAAAGTGCTTTACATATGATATTTATTTGTCGTCGAGCCATTGTGGAGACTAAATTTTTTAATAAATCTTGATCGTAATATAAGAGTAATATCAGAATCACGAATCCGACTTAAATGTTCTTTACACTCTGTGGTTGTCTAAAGTTTACACTGCATATTAAGTTCAGTTGTAGAGCCTTGTTGAAGCTTAATTTTTTCAAAATGTTCTACGTAAAATCAGAATCGGGAATCTGACTGTTAGTTTTTTCTCTACACATAGTAGTTGTGTAAAGTTTGCACTATTAATTTGTTGTTAATATGTAGTTTATACTACAAATTTATTTTACTTCCTAATCTGAGCGTTAATGTTCCTTACGGTTGATATTTGCTTAAAGTGTATGCAAAAAAACTTTGATCTGTTTAAATAATGTAAGGTTGTCTTGTTTAAAAAGGATAATGCTGATGTGAAGAACAATATTGTTTTCCACTTTCTTGGACTGCTGTCATTATTGGGGTATGTTACTGTATGTGTTTGTTTACTGACTGATGTACTCAAGTCATGCTAATTAAAAGTAGGGTACTAGCAACGAAAAATGCTCCGATGGAACGAAAAAGATGAATATGCTTGGAATTGTGGATTGTTAAGGATGTAAAAGGAGGGGACTAGGAAAAAGCTACCTAAAGTCGCAAAATCTGATAAAAATCACACTTTCTCTAAGCAACGCAAAAATCGAAGTATATTCTGCGGCCAACAGATTAGAATAAATATTTTACCATAAAAATGATTGAAAGAGCAGCACGTTAGCTATGCAGTAGCTATGGGAAATGATATTGAGTAAACTAACAGTCTTTCTAAGCCAATCGAATGAAATAGCAAATATCGATGCATCCATGACAATTGAAGAAATTGTTGGTTCAAAACAGTAGGAAACGCGTAAGTTGACTTGAAACAGACTAAATGTGGGTACTAGCATGCCCGTAACGATTGTGTGCACTAATCAATCGGCCCCTGCTTTGCTTGCTATAATGCTCATAACAAAATAAAACAACTTTAAATACAATACCACTTAGTTTTCTATCAATCAGGATACGAAGCTAGTCAGCGTTGCTACTTGCCAGCAATTTAAAAATAAGTAAACATTATCTGAAACTTTGGAAATTATTTTAGAAGACACTTTTTTTGAGGCCGCAGAATATACTCCGATTTTAGCGGTGATTAGAGAAAGTGTGATTTTTATCAAATTTTGCGACTTTAGGTAGGTTTTTCCTAGTCCCCTCCTTTTACATCCTTAACAATCCACAATTCCAAGTATATTCATCTGTTTTGTTCCATCGGAGCATTTTTCTTTGCTAGTAACAGAACATACTTGGAGGGTGCAGTTTTTTTGAAAGATAAATAATAAAAAATTCAATGCCGATCTTTTTTCTTTTTCTTCACACTCAATACCTAGATTGTGAAGAGCGGTCTACACCTTTCACTAAAAATAAAAATTGCTTGCGGAGGGCCCATTTTTTTATGTTGTTGTATCTTTAAGATTAAGAATCTGTATTTATATTTCTTTATACTGAACAGTTGTTGCACCAGAGTGTAAAGTATGCACATTTTTGACAATATGGCATTGCATTCAACTATTTAGCTCAATTTCGGTTTCTGTTCAGTCCAATAGGTTTTATAATGTAGACGATTAAAAAATCTTCAAACATTTTTTTGAACGCAATATTTCTTGATTTGTGGTAGTTGGAGTGTAAAGGCTTCGAGGCGAAAAATCAAATTTCTTGCAGCTGCTCCGCTAATTAGGCCGAACGTGCTAATTCTGATAAAAATGTGCGCTCGTCTAAGCTTTACATATCCCAATTTATTTTGCTTCTTTACAACCAAAATTGCCTTATTAGTGCAAGTGTAAAGTATACACTGAAACACTTTTTTCCGCCCAAAGCATTGTCGGTGATGAATTTTTAAAAATGTTCTCCGTAAAGTCAGAATAACAAATCTGACCTTTGAACTTTTCTACAGGCGGTGTAGAAAAGTTTACACATCTTTTATAATGCCAATAAATAAGTCCGTATTGCATATCCTTTGATCAGATTTCTTTATTTTTGTTTTTGAATTGCATTTGATAAATATT
This sequence comes from Mermis nigrescens, assembly GCA_036768485.1. NCBI lineage: Eukaryota > Metazoa > Nematoda > Enoplea > Mermithida > Mermithidae > Mermis > Mermis nigrescens. The sequence goes on from JAVLUZ010000852.1 coordinate 247,206, forward strand.
CATCTTTATTCGCAAACATGTGTAATTGTGGTAGTTACACGTTACGAACTCTATTTCGAAGATTTTGAACGTTGAACCCCGTCGTGCAAAGGAAATCCCTTAACCAATCGAGCACCCGTCTACATAACGAGTTAGCTTGGGCTATGCCTACAGGTTCCAATTTAATCCCATTCTTTTATCTTAAAAACCTATTAGGTACTTGCCCGGTATAAGGGTAAGAAAGAATGCGTTAAGATCAGCTATGTCAATATTTGTTTTAACTATGTAAACTATATGTCTTATGACTTTGTCAAAAAGTTATTTTATCTGTACTTAATTTTTGTTTGCTTAATTGTTAGATACTGTAATCAATCACGAGAGGGAGATTGAGCAGCTTTTGAGTTACAGGGTTGGAGAGTGGCATTTTTTTCGTTGTTGCCGACGCTAAGTCGTGCTATTTTTGTTTTGCTCGTAAACGAGCCGTCATTATTTTTCTTCTTGTGTACATTAATAAATTGGACAATTTATTTACCCAGTGATAATTTACAACGCGGGTAGAGTGTGGGCCCCAACGATATTTTGTTTTATCTCATCAGCTACTGCAAAGGTAAAAATTTTCGTGCCATATTGTATTCTTATCTTCGAAAAGTTTCTGATCTATTTCTCAATCCAAAAATTGGTCAAAAATATTATCTAATCTTTGTATGATGATGACTGTCCAGATTAGAGCTCGCTGTTGTTGGAATCAAAATTTATGAGTTAGGAACCAAAACATTTCGAAACTGGTTGACATTGGAAAACAAATTAAATTATCAAATTGAGCCTTGGGATTGAGATAGATCAATTGACCTTGCGAACATTCCAGGATTAGGTAGGTACTCAGTGTTAGGTTGTAGCTGCCGGGACTTCCGAGCAAGAAGCGGTCAGCAATATTAGGACCGAGGAAGTCGAGGCCGTAAGTTATTAAGGGCCGTTGGGTTAGGAGCCGAACTTCGCGCTTATACAACCTGGCCAGCGCTGAGAGTAGCGTAGGTACCTAAGTAAGTCCCAAATGTAAATACCTAGGTGTCTGTGTCGATAACGTAGACATAGAATCTTTTACGTTTATTTTTAGGTCAATAAATCGACTATGCTATTATCGCTTTATACAATGCTATGCGCTGGCACCTGCGATTTTGTGTCAACTCTGTAACGTAGCAGGTAAGCACATAATAGTTTACCAAGGCTAATGCGTAATGTAAAAAATATTGCATTTCGTCAACGCAAAAGGTTTGCTTCACTGCAGGTTTTACAGTAATTTTTCAATTGAATCAAAGCAAATGTTTAGCATTATAGGTACAAACATATTTTCATGTTTACTTTGGATCAACGCAAATATTTAGCACTGGTCTAATACTAACATTTAGTGGCAGCGGAGTTAAACGCTAAGGTTTAGCATCCGTCGAACAGATTATTTTTTATGGTGTACGCTCTCAGAGCTCCTAAGAGCCCAAACTGACCCAAGTGCCAAAGCACAAGGTTAGAAAGCCAAATAAAGTGCAATAAACGATAGCCAACCGGATGAAAGGCCTTACGTCAATTGGCTGAATTTCTACTTGCTTCCGAATCACCTTGCAAAAAAGTCAAGAATTTAGAAACAGACTATCAGCCAAAGGCGAAAGCGGGTCATATTACGACGATTATTTTATGCTTGAAATTCAAAATTCTTGAGACTTTTCTTACAATAAGGTGTTTCAGACGCATCAATAATTGAACCAAGCAGCATGTGACGGCTTCAGTATCCGTCACGTTGTAGACAATGATGACTAAGATAACTTTCATAGTTTATGAGTGCTCACTCGGGTCAAGCAGGGACGGCTGCACGACCAGGAACTCTGCACAGTACGGAAACTGCATTTTTGAAGGTTCAGGCTGTGTAAAACAAGCTTACATAAGTTACGAAATAGAAATATCGACTTTAAAGCGGAGTTTGATTAAAAGGCACAATTTACATTAGGTTACAGAGCGTTTCAGTCGCTTATTACGAACTCAGTGCTGCTTTTCAATATCGGAGCATTGCAGGTACAATTAAAGGTCACTCGAGTTCGATTTACTGCAGCTACTACAACAATGTGTGGTGGAGGCAAAAAAGAAGCCAAAGCACCAGATGCTGCCCCGGCTGAGGCGCCGCCGGCCGATGTTCCTCCGCCGCCCGAAGGCGAAGCAGCTCCTCCTGCTGACGCACCAGCAGCAGCGAAAAGCATCGTTAAAGCACCACCTCTAACTAAAGATACGGGTTCAGCCTTGAAAGGCGTTCAATCGCTTGGTCTATCCAGCAAGATTGGAGGAAAAGGTTCGTACGCTTTCAGCAGATTATGCATATGTACCTTCATTTGTGTACTAGCTACCTATTAACAAAGACTGCCATGCAACTTGGAAAGAATTAAATTGCTGATGACATATATACCTACGTACATACATATTTACTTTGGCAAAGGTACCAGGAACTGAAATTTTTATTCAAATCAGCTTTTATTGTTACGTGCGCTAAGCTAAAAATTTTTTAGTGCATGCTTAAGATTGTATGTACAGGTGGACTCTCAATTCGCATTTTAACACTATACAAGGAGGAACCCATAGTTGCTTTCTGTATAATGTATAACCTGCGCCATTAATAACAGAATGCGGTAAAGATAATTTTAACGACATCTAAAGAGATTTTATAGCGGCTTCTCTCTCTGCACTCACTAAGGATTCAAGCAACCTGAAACACAGTTTTGGAAGAAAGACCTACTGCTAAACAGTCCTCACTCATTAAAGGCATAGGTAGGTACATATATGTACCTAGTGTACATATACTACGTAAGGAAAACGTGGATCACGGTTATGTTAAGGGATAAAGATTTTAAGGCTAGTACAAAGATTTTGGAGCAATCTTTGTACTTGTACACGATGTATATATGTATAGGCAGTTTTAAGCCGATTTCCTATTGAGCAAAAAAATCGAAGTTCTTGTACAAAAAACAGTGGTGCGAGTCCCCCTTTATATATTTATGCCCGCATTATTTCCATGGGCATTGCTTTTTCGGAATGAAGGTTCAAGCTGCTCGATTTACATTTCATGTCAGATTTATAATAAGAAAGAAGAAAGAAATTTTATTACTAATAAACCAAAGTGATAAAATACGGAATGACGAGTTACATAATAGATACAAATTATTAACGGGACATGCGAGTCAATGTAATGATAATTTTTACGCGCGACCCACAAGATGTCTATAGTCTGTTTCATTTAACTTTGCGGTGTTCTTTGAAATTTTTCTACATGAATTAGGCTACAAAAGCGGTTTAAAATTTTGATGCAGTAACGCGGCTTATCACTGGCATGCGTCCCCAAGTGACTCGACATACTGTAGAATATCATATCAATTGTATTAACTTAAAACGCTTTTGTAGTCACTTTAAATTTGTTCAAAAACCTCAAAGCTAAATGAAACAGACTATAGATAAATCAAAGTAATATGTTTAGGTTAGGGGAAGATACAATGAAGTCAGGAAGATCGTTCCAAACTGCGATGTATTTGTAAAAGAAATCAAACTTTTCTAAATTAGAATGTACAACAGGTATAATTAATTTAAATCTATTAATGCTGCGGGTAATATTATGATTAAATACAAAAAAATCATCAGCTTCTAAACATGATTTATGACAAGTAATTTGATACATCATACACTGACAAATCTGCAAGCGCCCTAATTCAAGTCTGCACAATTTAAGTTGTATTAGACGATCCTCGTAAGAAAGAATATTATTATAACCAAAAATATATTCAGTGAATCTACGTTGAACAGCACCCAGTCGATCTATATCACTAAGATAAGAGGGGTTCTTTACACTGCAACAGTACTCTAATAAAGGTCTAACATAACAAATATAAGCTTTAACAAGGTTACATTTATCACGTGACAAAAATGATTTGCCTATTAAAATGCATCTAAAGGAAGATTTTTCAATCAAAGAATTATAATGTTCCTTGAATTTAAAATTTTGGTAAATCAAAACTCCTAAATCACGGACAAACAGGTTATCAATCACTATAAATAATTTCCCCACTTAGTCTATAAACAACTTTTTGATTATTATTACCCAGATAGAGAACTTGACTTTTGCTTCGTGAAATGGGTAGATCCCATGTATTTGCCCAGTCAAAAATCTTACCTAAATCAGACTGTAATAATCTTACGACTAATATTGAAAATTTTGATATCATCAGCGAACATATAAACTGTACTATAGATATTATCACATATGTATATCATTTATAAAAATCGAAAAGAGCGTAGGTCCAAGGACATTTCCTTAGACGACACCGCTAGTAACAGGCACGTAATCTGAAAAAGACTGATTAACGCAAACATATTGAGAACGAATTAAAGAAATAGGCCTTTAACCATGTAAACAAATTACCGTTTATTCCATATCCGTTTAACTTAATAAGAAGTTATTAAATATTTACTTTATCGAAAGCTTTAGAGAAATCTAAATATATTATATCAACAGTCTTTTTTAGCTAACGACTGAATCCATGAAAATTTACACTTTAACAATTGTGTTTCACAAGATTTATTCTTTTGAAAACCAAATTGAAAAGGAGATATTAGTTTATTGACCTTAAGAAAGTTTAACAATTACTAGTAATAATTCTTTCCTTAATTTTGGCAATAGAACAACAAAGAGAAACGGGCCTGTAATTATCGACTAATGCTAGATCCCCTTTTCGAAAGTGAAAAGATACAGTGAAAATACTAACTAACGGCTTTACCATTTGAAACGACAATTTTTTTATAAAAAGATTGCAAATGTTGTCAGGGCCAACTGCAATTGAATTATTCAGATGGTTAATGGCTTCCAACACGCGATGACAGAAATTTAAATGAACGTATGTTAGTCTAAAGTCATAATTTTTAGAAATTATAGGCGTTGTTAGTACATGTAAAGTACCTATTGGAATTGTTATTTGAAGATATTCTTACTTCAGTAATATGCTGAAAGCATGAACCTTAAAAAATCATCATGTTTACTAATAAGCAGTGTGGCCGACATGAGGGGCTCAACCGATCTGTGAGGTCAGTTAATGAACTTTTTTGCCAAAATGACATTGAAAACTGATAGAAATGCTGATATAAGGTTATTTCATGATTTCAAGCATTTTTGAAAAAATTTTTAGATTTTTATCAATTTTTCACCTCCATTTTGTCTCATTTTTGCCACAAAATTTCCCATTTTTTATTCAGGGGAGGGGCATAGACTCCCCAACGTGCATGTCTGGTAATGACCATGGATGCACAGTATGGCCGATCTAAGAGGGAGTTCAGCCGGTCTGGGGGAGATCAAAAATTGAGCTTTTTTGGGCGAAAATCACCTCAAAAACTACATAGTATAAGCGCTAAAATAGCGTTAAAATTACATTATTATACAGTTTGTGGTCAATTTGAAGCACTTTTGAATAAAAGTTTTAATTTTCACCCGTTTTTGACCTTTATTTTTCCGTATTTTCACCACAAAATTATCTATTTCTATTCTGGGGGTTTAGGCTGGACAGGACCCTCCAAACCACCATGTGCATTTCTGGTGATGACTGTGTTTCAGTGTATTTTTCTGGCTTTTGACGTTTATATTTATTGGAAAACGCAGCACGTTGCCTGCCGCTCGGTTGACCTATTTTCTAACACTCTCTAGCGTTGGTCAGCTAGTCGATCCATGTAATTCTTCGCGAACTGGAAGATAATCGATACGCAATATCATGCTTTAAGGAGGCTCAAACGAAGAGTTTTCGGAATATCAAATGTTACAGCAGAAAAATGACGATATGACTTTGAACCCCGATTTTGAATCTTTCTGCTATAAGTGCTTGATCTCCAAAAAGAAGCTCATAGCGAAATTTTTGAAAAGTATAAGTTTTGCATCAAGTCAGGTGAGACGCGTCGGTGTAAAATGAAGACCTCTATACGTAACGTTTGTCAAAGATAAAAAATTGCACAAGGCCCTGGCTCATATTAAAAAATTGTCTTAGGGTCAGTACAGTAAGATTTACAAGCAGTGTTGTTCTACATATGCGAGAATCGTCCATCGAGTAGTGAAGTAATCGGGATTACTGATAAAGAGGAAGTTCGATTTCCGAACGATTCTTGCAAAAGGTTTTAAAAAGACTAAAATGGTAAGTAAGTAGTTCATCTATACCTGCTTCAAACACAAGTTTCAGTGATTTTCCTGCGTCCAAAGGACTTGGCTATATTTTTTTAGATTAAACAGCTGACTTTTTTGACTTAATGGCTATGTACGTAGGTATTAATATTTTTACCGTATTCTTGAATCGAACAATAGCTTTTTTTATTACTATTTTTGTCCGGGAATATTTTTCCTTCTTACCCTCCTGTTGTCAAGTGACCCACGATCTTGAGATTCCTGTTTCTTGCATATGTTATCTTGGCCTTCATGTGTTCTTTTGTGTATTGCTGAATATTAATCTATTTTTCCGACAGAAATTTAGTATGGAATTCTTTAATTTTCAGCTGTTCCTAGTCCTGGCGCGAAGTTAGCCATAGATGCGAAGCAGCCGAGTTTGGCATTGTCAACTAACGTCAAGAAAACAGCGAAATCTTAAAGTAGGAAAATGGAATGAACTGAATCATATGAATTTCGCTGAAATTGGTTGATGCGGTTGCGCTAAAACATGTTTCCATATCCTTAAAATGTTTTTACTAATTTTACAGCGCCTATGCCTACTTACTTTTTTGATATCGACGTACCTATGCAACTTTTATTAATAAAATTGTGTAAGACAAATTACACTTATGTACCTACTCAAAGAAGATGCTGAACGTAAAATACTTTTAATGATGCCCAAAAAATTTAGCACAAGAATCTTGAGATAAAAAGTTTTTTAAATAGCCATGTACATACATCAACCACACATGAGCGTGGAGGAAAGGGCGTTAAGGGGTTTTGTACCCCCCAGAAGTTGAAAAACCCCGCACAGATTACTGTAGACCCCAGAAATATGTTTTTAGTAACATTTTTGGCGATTCGACCCATCCTGACCCCCTAGAATTTTGGCGCTGCCCATGTATGTATGGCTACAACAAGTGGACAGTACGACCATCTTGTTTATATGCAAGGAAATTTCCGATTACGAAAATTAACTGACTGCTTTTCGTTCTTTGTTCCATAAAGGCCCATTCACACAGCGGCAACTAGTGGCAACCGGTCACCGGCAACCTGGCGGCCCGTGGCTGGTTGTCGCAGGTTATTAGAACAAAATGACACGACAACCAGCCACCGGCAACCTGGTGGCTGGTGGCCGGTTGCCGCAGGTTGCTAGCAAAAAATAGCCTGGCAACCAGATTCTGGTGGCCGGTGGCCGCTGGTTTCCAGGCAAAATTACGCGGCAACCTGCAGAAGCCTGCCGTTTTGGTTGCCGCCGCTGGGTCGAGCAATGCTCGATTTTGGTGGCAACCTGCTATTTTTAGCACACGCCTGCACTATTTTACATTAGTATCGATTTTTCTACGAGTGTTTATTAGCAAAGTGTGAAGAAAATCAATACTTATTTAGGTTGGTTCTCTTTTTCAATTAAACTCAAATTTTTTATTTGATTCATTGGCGGATTTAGCGGAGGGCGGAGGAGGGGCGACCGCCCCTGTCATCAAAAATTTTTTGTGCGCAATTAGGAATATATGTGTACTTTCGATGATTTTAGCCATTTTTATCATAATTTTTCAAATTTGTATTAAATTTTAGGGATAGTATTCTTTAATGACATTTACTGACTCTATTGGCGTTCTTAAAAACTTAAATTTACGTCAGAAGAGTAGTTTTTGTACAGAACAAGGATTTTGTGGCTCCTACAATGATTTCTCGATTTTTTTCAGCGACTTGTGTTGATTTCTGCATAATTTTGCGTGTTATTCATACAAAAACTTAAAAATTTTTTAATTTTTTTACTTTTTTCGCATCAGAAATGATTATACATCTCAAGAGACGGCAAAAAGCTGGTACTTAAGGCATAATATACGACTTTTTGGTCAATGTTTGACACTTCTAGGAAAATTTTGGGTTCCGCCCTCCCTGTCAGAAAATCCTGGATCCGCCACTGTGTTTGATTCGTATGCTACGTTCGCTGTCGCCGTTTTTCTGCAGCTTTGCAATATAATTTTTAACCCAAATCCGTCGTTATTTTGGATCATTTTCAAATAATTCATAATAGCTGTACAATAACAACGCTGCCTTCGCTTGAGCCATATCGTACTAAAATAAATGGCATACTTACCGGTTTTCTGCAGGTTGCCTAGCTGAGTTGCCACCACCAAGTTGACACTCGTGTGAACGAGGTTGCTGCCGGCAGCAACCGGCCACCAGCCACCAAGTTGCCGGTGGCCGGTGGCTACTAGTTGCCGCCTTATTTTGCGCTAGCAACCTGCGGCAACCGGCCACCGTCCACCTGGATGCCGGTGGCAAGTGGCCGCTAGTTGCCGCCGTGTGAACGATCCTTAAGACATAAAAACTGACTCGTTTTTCAATATTTTGTTTTCATTGCATTTCAGTCATGATAAGCACAGGAACAATCAGTGGCGGATCTAGGATTTTCCTAAGGGGGGCCGTATCACAACTTTTCCAAAAACAGTCAAAAATAGGTCCGAAAATTTGCCCTTCATGCGCGAAATAGCGTTTTTCGTGTTTTACATTGTATACTTTTACATGAAATCACTTTTGACGCAATATTTTTCTTAAAATTTTAAAATTTTAGACAATTCTGTGCAGAAAAATCATTAAATTTCTTTGACTTTAACAAAAATCTGGCGCGAAGTGCCGGAAAATTTGTGGAATTAAGGCGGATAGACGTCTAGAAGCATGATTTACTACTTGAGCATTTGATACGAAACATCGAAATTTTTAATTGAAAATAGAAAAAACTATGCAAAAATAGCTGTTTCTGCTGTAAAAATTGTTTTGAAACCTACACGAACAGAAAATGGCTTCCATGCATGTTTTTTTGTACAAGATCCGTTTGTACATGTACAAAAATGGTCCCTAACAGTCTTTGTACATTTTGTACACACAAATTTTTCGGTACTATGATATAGTACGGTAGCGACTTTAGTGTGGTAAACACAGAGTTGTTCGACCTTTGGTAGAGTGTTTTAGCTAATTCCTAGGTTTATGAGGGCAAAAATCATTTAGAATCGTCTCAAAACGGCGCGAAGCGCCGAAAAATTTGACATTTTTCCTTTCGAAATGTGATTTCTGCTATTATAAAGATATATAGGACACACAATTACTCATTTCGGAGCGAAGCGCTGAAAATGTTTGCGAATTTTAGACCTTTTTTGCAGTTTTTGTCTTCCCAAAAATCTTTGTACATGTACAAAGACGGTCCCGAAAAGTCTTTGTGCATCGGGAAAAATCTTTGCCGAATACAAAAAAACCGTGCTTCCAGGTCGCTAAGAAAGTAAATAAATGTCATTAATAGGTATCATCCGGCGCGTAGCACCGGAAAAATTTGAGAAATTACGGTCACTGACGGCCAAAAATCATTGCAAATTGCATATCCATTCTTTTTCTCGCCAAATATTTTTGGCCAATAAGGGGGCGGCCGCCCACCTCCCCCCCCTCTTAAATCCGCCCCTGGGAACAATTAGTCTTATTTGCTAATTAGCTTTTTTGAATGACTGTTATTAGTGTAACGTAGGTAGACAGCTACGTATGTTATCACTTTGCTAAAATATCGAGAAATCGACCATAATTTTTAAATTTGATCATATTTTTAGTTTGACAGCTGTCGTAGAATTTTAAGTTAAATTCTAAGGCCCGTATTCACGAAGGCGAGCTAGTTTAGCTTGAGCTAAAGGTCTTAGCTCGAGCTACGTAGCTCGAGATTTAGCTCGAGCTAACCGTCAGCTCGAGCTAACGTGAGGTCGCTGATATCGTGAGCTCGTGCTCAATTACGGAACGAACAAATATATTGGAACCATGCATCGGCAGCACCAAAATTCTGGGGGGTCAGGATGGGGTAAATCGCTACAAATGTTTATAAAAATAGAATTTTGGGGTCTACAGTAATCTGCGAGAGGTACTTCAAATTCTGGTGCTACAAACCCCCTAAAGCCCCCCACGCCCATGTGTGATTGCAACCCGCTCGAACTTGAGCTAAAGTTCATGCTCGCGTTTAAGCTAGAGCTTAAGATCCGGTAAACCGGTGCGGGTAGAATATTGTTTAGGTAACAGATGGGGTATGAGGTGCCCCCTTACAAGTCTGTTTAGCTCGCACATTTTAATAATTGCAGCTGTTGTAAAAATACATCGTAGGCGCGCTTAGAAGACCGCTAAAATAGACGTATATCAATGTAGAAAAACATTGTTTTAACGGCCCAATGTGGAAAATCATAAGGATTAATAAGCTATGTATGACCGAAGTTTTATATTTTCTGCTTATGATACTTTAACAGACAGGAATATGACAAACAGTGTACTCGTAGATCCAGAATTTTCGTACGGGGACGCTAGGTACCCAACCTGTTCCCCAGACAGTCAGAAATCAGAAATGTATTATACAAATCCGCTATTTCTTGCTCAAAATAGCGTTTTTTGCTGCATTATTTTTTAATTCATATTATCGAGGTGTGCGCATATGTAGAATGTTGTAAGGCATGTAGCTGCACAGAAGGAAATATCGGTAAGGTTTTTGAATGATCGAGACATTTAAATTTCTGTACACTGGCAAGCAAATGCCATTAGCGTGATAATGTTTTCTAAGTCGCTCGCGCTTTATAACAAAGGTCGGTACAAATTATCCTTCGCCATTGACCCAGTAATTCAGACTTTTTAAGACTAAAGTTTTACCTATATGCATAAGACTAATACTTTTCGTTTGCTTCATAGTTCAGGTTGTAATTATCTTTCTCGCATTGACACAGATTCTGAGGCAATTTTTGAAATCTTGAGTCTTTACTATTTAAAAAGAGCACTATATAAGGCTAGTTCAAAAAACAGTTCAATGCAGAATTCAGTGGCGAATTCTAGTCTTTTCCGCGAATGACTTTGAAATTGTTCTTCTTCTGCTAGTGCCCTTAGCTTTTATCTGTCGTCAGACACAATTTTAGCTGTGCCCATAGACAATGGCGTGAGAGGTTCGTAAACCAAAGACTGCTCTTTCTTGTCATTGAATCTAAGGAGTTAGGTGTTTCACTTCTAACTTCCCAATACATTTTCTCTGCTTGCCACAGAATCATGATTTAAGCGATCAGTATGTATTAAGCAAAAATTCAAAAATCCTTCACTAGGATACTAATGCCTGCTAATGTCTGAGATTCAGCGTTTTGGTTTTTCAAAGTAGTAAGAATAAGAAATAGGAATTATAAACGATTATGATAAGATGATAATAAGGAAAATAGTTATTATTTAAAAGTTTTAAATATATATATATATATATATATATATATATATATATATATATATATATATATATATATATATATATATATATATATATATATATATATATATATATATATATATATATATATATATACACGTTGCGCAACGAAAAGTTTTTTTTTCATTTCGCAGAAATTTTGTATAAAATGCTGACTGATCTTTGCACTTTTAACGTGGGCGTCAATTTTTTGAGATTCGACTTTTTTTCTCACCAAGCAAATTCATTGTAATTTTCTATTCTCGACTTAGGCATATATGCAGTATTTTCTATGTGCAGACACCCATCTGTTCAAGAATAAATGCGGAAAATCTTGTAAGACCTGCTCGAGGGAGTAACACTCAAGCTTAAGAATGCTCATACTTCACACAAATTCACTTCACTTATAAAACATTTGATTTAAAAATTCGAAATCAGAATCAATCATTTATTCTATTTTAAAGAAATGTAGTATGGAATGAAAGAGATTCGTTTGCGATTAAGAAATATGATGAAATAATTTTGATTTTATTTATGTCCATAAACGCGTGTAGTAATTTTTGAGGGTTTTACGGGTCATGATTTCGAATGTGAATCAGAAGTATCGCAAATTGTCAGGCACACATGGCCGGTCCCAGAGGGTCGGGGCAAGGGGTGCTAGAGCCCCCAAAACCCAAAGCAATGTTGCAAAATTGCGTCGTAGGAAGGTGATGTTTCAAAATTTTCCGGCGCTCCGCGCCGGATTTACTTCCTTCTGATGCTCGAATCTAATCGTGTCAGACAATTTACATACGTAAATTTAACAATTTAACAACATTTTTCTGCAGCTTTATTAATGCTTAATAATCCTGTTGTTGATGCGACTGCGTGAAGTTGTCGTATTATCTGCCACAATCAGCTAATAACTTCTGAGATCGCCTGCCTGGCAAGTAAAATTTGTGTAGAACATATGAACAAGTGTTTTCGCCTTTTACACCACTATTTTTTATTAGGCAAAGATTTTGAGGCTCATACAAAGATTTTTGAAGCCATCTTTATACAACATACAAGGACCTTGGGGCAAAGTGATCGTAATTTTAACTCTTTTTGAGTATTTTTAGCAAAATATCACAAAATTTTTGGGGCTTCGCGCCGAATATCGTACGTAATTACAATCTATTTAGCTCCAAGCGCGAGCATTAAACACTCCAAAGTCTATCTTTGTATAATTTCAAGCATTTTTGTACAAACTTAGACATCTTTTACATCTATCTGTGTTGTTTTACAAAGACTTTATGCAGAAAATAAGAACTGTTTGACAATTTTGCACTGTTTTGATAAAATTGACTTTCTTATCTTCATGTTGTATTGTATTCATAAGCTAATTGGTGTCAATTATGATATTCAGTCAGAATACTGCAATCGCTGTATTATTTTTGATTGTACTCGTATAACATGAAATATTAAGCTTTCTGAGTCGAGTTTTATGCTTAAAATTAACCAAAAAACTCACAAAAAATTTCGGCGCTTCGCGCCCGAAATGATATAATCAAGTGAATTTAGGTCGAACTAACACTTTTTGTGAAGCGTGCGGGTTGCGGAAACAGACTAGTAATATCTACGTAACAATGTGTATATTCAATAGTATATCTATATTATAGATACAAAAACTTTCTCGCTCGTACAAAGACGTTTCCGGGGATTTTTGTACATGTACAAAGAGGTTCTTTTGCACTGATTTCACTGGGCGGTTCAATAAGTATCCAAGTTTTTTTGACGCATTTCCACTAAAATTTTCGAAAATATTCGGCGCTTCGTGCCGCATTTTATTGAAACTGTTCATTTGGCTACGGGATCTAACTCTAAACGCTACGAAATTGTCTTTGCCTTAGTGCAATAGGATTCCAAGTTTTTTAACTTTATAAAATTATTGCTGCAGTGGCACGCCCAGGATTCTAAGCTTCTCTAGGCACATTTCATGGCGCTCATTATTAAAGTCGTGTAGTCTTTGCATTAGTGCAATAAGATTCTGAAAATTTTACGCATATTACATCAGAAATTCTTTGAAGTTTTGGTGCTTCGCGCCAGACGTTTTTAAAACTGTGTCTAAATACTTAACTTTAGGCATACATTCTAAGCTTTATGAAAATGTTGCCCCATTGGCATGGTATGCTGAATTCTAAATCTTTTTTAGCATTTTCCATCAAATATTCTTCAAAATTTTCGGCGCTTCGCGCCGTTATTTGGTTAAAATTGTCTATATAGCTTTAGGCGCGCAATTTAAAACACTACAAACTTGACTTTGCATCAGTGCAACAGGATTCTAAGCTTTTAAGCAAATTTCCTCAGAAATGATGTGTTTCTATGTTGAACATATAATCAGCAAAAATTACAGAAAACAAATCCCAGCAGCAGAAGTTATACAAGTTTTACTAATTTCTATTGATGCTCTATTTTAATAAAATCGGGCACAAGAATTGATGCTGCATCATTAATATGGGAGCAGGATATAAGATAGTTCAAGAAAATATGAATTCTTATATTTTGTACATGGCTGTAAAAAATTAACAGAAAATCACTTTTGGAACATGAGTTATACGGGTTTTTACTAATGTCATTATGTAATTTTTAAGCAAAATTTTACACAAAAACTAATGCAACATAGTTAATCTGCGAGCACAACAAATTCTACTTTCCATGATCGTGCTCATTTTGATTTGATCCATAACTCGCAAAAATCGCGGAAAAATCTTGCCAAACTAAAGTAATGCGGATTTTCTTAACTTTGGCAGACATTTTAATTTACAAAAACTTGGGAAAGCAACTATGTATTTTGTTAATCGTTGGAGAAGGGCAAAAGAAATTTTTGAGCTATTTTTGGCGGGCTCAATATAATAATGAAGAAAAACTTTGAAGAAAATTTGAGTATTGCATATTTGTGCACAAAAATCTTTGACTAAAGCCATCAAAATATGACTTATTAGCATTCAGTCAATGAACAATTTTGTAATGCGCGGGGGTTAGAACACTTGACTATAAAAACAATAAATTCAACATCAAGCGCCAGAAAAATTTGGCTTTTTAGCACCTAAATATGCTAAAAACCTGTTTTGGCGCTACTATACATATGTAGAAGTACTTCAAGAATTTATCACCCTTCGGAATATCAAAAATTTTCCATTTTGGTTGGGGCAGGCTCCCTTTTTGCTTTCTGTGTGTGAACCTGATGGTAGTTATACTGGTTAATATTTATGAACTAATAATGTTGTGGCATGTAAATAGTTTGTGGTAAAAGATCTAAGACCAAAAGTTATTTCATTTTGAAGATGGTGCGGATTTATCGAAATTGGTCAGTGCATCCAAACAATTTTGTTCTTTGCATTTGCTTTTGTTTTTGTATCATTTCAACATGCAGAGAAGACTATATGCAATGACGTTCAAGTTATCAAAAAAACAAAATACATACATAGTAGCTTGGCAATACAGCAGCAAAACATTTACTATCTAAAAAATCATTCTCCATCTCAAGGTGAGAATCAAATAGTTTTTTGACTGATTCGGCAACATGCAAAAAACAGCAAGGAAAATCGAAAGCATTTTTCGTATTGTCAATCTATGCAAAAACACTATGAAATCAGTATACATTACACTATGCTATGCATGCATCCAGTTTTCTAATTTTCTGAGCCAAAACGCCGACTGGAAAAAGGTTTTCAACTAATTCATTTTATTTTGTCATAGAGATGAAGATTTAATAATTGCCTACTACTCGTATATGAAATTTCAGTGTGCGCGTGAAGTAAAATATAGTAGGAAGTTTGCAAAGACCTTTTGCTTCATTTGTCAAATTAAAGGTGCTGTTAATGTTTGCATAAAATTTTCATAACAAAATAATTGTTTAATGATACCCATATAAGCTTCTGCTTGATCTGGTTTCCTAAAATAAATAATTTTTTTACAAAAATATAGCTGGCATTCCAAGATATACGTTTGTCAAAGTCTGCTGCATCCATTTTTGTGTAAAAGTTTAAAAAGTTTACTTAGGAAGATGACCCTACCCACATAATTGCTGTTTTATAAGACATTGTCGTTAAACTTTTCACAACATACAATATAACAATCCCTTATCATTTGCTCACAGTTTGTGGATACTGCATCAATTTTTTTCGCCGAATTTCGATAAAATAACGTCTCTGCAAAAGTTAAGAAAATCAGCTTTACTTAGTTTGGCAAGATTTTTCCACGATTTTCGAGAGTTAAGGATCGAATCAAACCAAGCAGGATCATGGAAAGTAGAATTTGCTGTGCCGCGGATTAACTATGCTGCATTAGTTTTTTGTATAATTTTGGTTAAAAATTACATAATGACATTAGTAAAAACCCGTATAACTCATGCTCCAAAAGTGATTTTCTGTTGATATTTTACAGCCACGTACAAGATATAAGAATTCATATTTTCTTAAACTATCTTATTTTCTGTTCTCATATTGATGATGCAGCATCAATTCTTGCGCCCAATTTTATTTGAATAGGGCATTAATAGAAATTAGTAAAACCTGTGTAACTTCTGCTGCTGGGAACTTTTTTCCGTAATTTTCGGTGATTATATGTACTACATAGAAACACATATTTGTGGAAAAAAATTTTTGTCGCACTCATGTATTGAGCACGTTACGCCATTTTTAGTGTAAACTTTTATATTTTTCATCAAGAAAAAGACGACTTTAAACAATTGTGCAAAGTGTAAAAATTTATATTTCCCGGATTTCTCTTCTGTAGTTTAAACCGCATTTATCGGTTGGTCAATGGATAGAATTTCATGA
>JAVLUZ010000852.1:263536-373825 GCA_036768485.1 Mermis nigrescens
ATTACATATGATATTTATTTGTCGTCGGGCCATTGTGGAGACTTAATTTTTTTAATAAATCTTGATCGTAATATCAGAGTAATATCAGAATTACGAATCCGACTTAAATTTTCTTTACACTCTGTGGTTGTCTAAAGTTTACACTGCATATTAAGTTTAGTTGTAGAGCCTTGTTGAAGCTTAATTTTTTTCAAAATGTTCTACGTAAAATCAGAATCGGGACTCTGTCTGTTAGTTTTTTCTCTATACATAGTAGTTGTGTAAAGTTTGCACTATTCATTTGTTGTTAATATGTAGTTTATACTACAAATTTATTTTACTTCCTAATCTGAGCGTTAATGTTCCTTACGCTTGATATTTGCATAAAGTTTATGCTGAAAAACTTTGATCTGTTTAAATTATGTATCTTGTTTAAAAAGGATAATGCTGATGTGAAGGACAATATTGTTTTCCACGTTCTTGGACTGCTGTCATTATTGTGGTATGTTACTGTATGTGTTTGTTTACTGACTGATGTACTCAAATCATGCTAATTAAAAGTAGCTGACTTCTAAAAACTTCCATACAGCAGTATGGCCCTGACTTAATTAGAGATCTCCGCAGGTTGGATGGCATTGGGGAGAAACTAGCTCAAGCATCATCAAGTTTAACCTTCCTGATGCAATGTCGAGACCTAGGTATCATACCTACAGGTTTAAACCTTAGAGACCCTATTAACAGCAGGGGTTCACAGAGGATACTACAGAGGGCAGGAGCCCTGGTCAGAGAACGAATTAGGCATATGAGGTGGAGGAAGTCTAGTCTACAGGATGCCAAGAAGGCACTGGAAGAAGACCTAGAGAGGAATATGACCTATGATCATTGGATAAGAATAAAGGGCTCAGTAGATAGATTGTACATAAGACAGCTTGAAATGGTAACACAGAGACAGAAGGCAAAATTGGATAGACTCATGCCAAGGCAGGGGCAACGGAACCTCAACCTAGATAAGGTGGTAATAAATCAGAGCCATAGACCACTGACTAATCATGAGCAGACTGCCCTAGCAAAAGGCTTAAACTTTGCTATAGCACCAAGTCAACATCCAATTAAGAACATCATAACAGCTATTGAGTGTGCAGCCCATTTCCTGCCACAGGAACGGAAGGATGACTTTCGGTTAAAGATTAGACAAGCTATTGACAGGGTTGATAAGCCTGAGGCAAATATCAGCAAGGCAGAGCTTAGAGCTATTAAAATGCTAAAAGCAGATGACACCATAGTCATTCTGCCAGCAGATAAAGGTCGTGCAGCAGTGGTAATGGACAGAATAGAGTACAACAATAAGCTGCGGCAGATCATTGATGATCCCTCAAAGTTCAAGGCCATTGGTAAACGCACACCAGTTACCAGGGTAGAGCAAGCATTAAAGAAACTGCTAAAGGATGAAGGTCTGGACAAAGAGGTAAAAATCAAAGAAGGCTGGAAAGCACCGCATATATGGTTTGCTGAAGATTCACAAACCAGGAGTACCACTTAGACCGATTGTCAGTTGCATCGGGACAACTATACATCCTCTGTCAAAATATCTGGTTAAGATACTTAACCCACTGCAGCAGAACATTGCCAGCTCACTGAAGAATAGCAACGACTTTGTGGCTAAGATAGAACCAATGGTAATACAGGAAAATACACGGCTAGTCAGCCTAGACGTTGTGAGCCTCTTCACAAGTGTCCCAACTCAGTTGGCTATAGAATGTGTATTGAATCTGCTTAGACAATATATTACCCTAGCACAAAGAACAACTATGAGTGCTGAGGTCATTGCCAAACTGGTGGAATATTGTGTCAGGAGTACTTACTTTCAGCTTGGGGAATATTATTACCAGCAAGTAGATGGGATGTCAATGGGCTCACCATTGTCACCAGTACTGTGCAACCTGTTCATGAATGATTTAGAAAAACAGGCACTGCAAACAGCACCATATAAACCTGCAATGTGGCTCAGGTACGTCGATGACATTCATCTTGTGGGATCATGGAGATCGGGAGTTAGAAGCTATCCTACAGCACATGAATAGTCAAAATCTTGCTATTCAGTTTACCATGGAGAAGGAGGTGGAAGGCACACTACCTTTCCTGGATGTACTAGTTAAGAGATCCCATGACCATCTAGAGACATCAGTGTACCGTAAGCCAACCCATACAGGTCAATACCTAAACTACCAGTCGAACCATCAGAAATGCACAAAGGCAGGTATAGTTAGAGGAATGGCCATGAGATGTAGGAGCATATGCCAAACAAATCACAGTAAAGAAGGTGAACATCAGAAAATACTTAAGGAGTTTCAAGCTAATGGATACCCTGGCCCATTAATACAAAGAGCCCTACAACTTGCACCCTCGAGGGTGATGCAATTAACTACATTGCAACAGCAGTAGTACCATTTAGTGGGGCATTAACCATGAAGCTTAAGCGAGTGTGCAAAACATATGGAGTGCGCCTTGTGGCAAAGAGTTAAGACACCATCAGAAAAAGACTACAAAGTGTTGCCCCAAAGAGACCCTTAGATCTACGGTAGGGCATAGTGTATAAAGTACCACTACAATGTGGGAAGGAGTACATTGGGGAAACTGGTAGAAGTCTTAAGAAAAGACTTGGGGAACATAGGAGTGCACTAAGGAATTTGAAAGAGGAACGCAGTGGGGTTGCTGAACACTGCATAGCATGTGGGTGTAGACCAGATCTTGAGCATACATCAATACTCGCAGAAGAAAGCAATGGGTACCGAAGGAAAATACAGGAGACCCTGGAGATGGAGAGGGCTTGTGGGCAGAATGTGGGTTCAAGAAGTATTGAGATCAGTCGTATATGGAATAGAGCCCTGTTGAGGAGAATACACCATGTGGAGAGGCCCCTGGCCCCAGACTAAAAAATAAAAATATTATTATGTTACTTTAAAAGGAACAAATAATATTTTACAACTGGCCCAGTGAAGCTCAGTTGGTAAAACCGCAGACTTTAGAAATAAATGATACTTAACTGTAAGGTTCAATTCCTGGTGCCCACAACTTCTTATATTCTGTAAGAGCCTGATGACGACAGTAGGTTAACTGTCGAAAGGTTGCATATTATTCTTAACATTGTATTGTACCTACGGGTTTGAATAAAGAATTATTATTATTTTATGTGACTGCCAATAGGCCTAAAATACACTTTCTTAGATAATTAAAAGTAGGGTACTAGCAACGAAAAATGCTCCGATGGAACGAAAAAGATGAATATGCTTGGAATTGTGGATTGTTAAGGATGTAAAAGGAGGGGACTAGGAAAAAGCTACCTAAAGTCGCAAAATCTGATAAAAATCACACTTTCTCTAAGCAACGCAAAAATCGAAGTATATTCTGCGGCCAACAGATTAGAATAAATATTTTACCATAAAAATGATTGAAAGTGCAGGACGTTAGCTATGCAGTAGCTATGGGGAATGATATTGAGTAAACTAACAGTCTTTCTAAGCCAATCGAATGAAATAGCAAATATCGATGCATCCATGACAATTGAAGAAATGGTTGGTTCAAAACAGTAGGAAACGCGTAAGTTGACTTGAAACAGACTAAATGTGGGTACTAGCATGCCCGTAACGATTGTGTGCACTAATCAATCGGCCCCTGCTTTGCTTGCTATAATGCTCATAACAAAATAAAACAACTTTAAATACAATACCACTTAGTTTTCTATCAATCAGGATACGAAGCTAGTCAGCGTTGCTACTTGCCAGCAATTTAAAAATAAGTAAACATTATCTGAAACTTTGGAAATTATTTTAGAAGACACTTTTTTTGAGGCCGCAGAATATACTCCGATTTTAGCGGTGATTAGAGAAAGTGTGATTTTTATCAAATTTTGCGACTTTAGGTAGGTTTTTCCTAGTCCCCTCCTTTTACATCCTTAACAATCCACAATTCCAAGTATATTCATCTGTTTTGTTCCATCGGAGCATTTTTCTTTGCTAGTAACAGAACATACTTGGAGGGTGCAGTTTTTTTAAAAGATAAATAATAAAAAATTCAATGCCGATCTTTTTTCTTTTCTTCACACTCAATACCTAGTTTGTGAAGAGCGGTATACACCTTTCACTAAAAATAAAAATTGCTTGCGGAGGGCCCATCTTTTTATGTTGTTGTATCTTTAAGATTAAGAATCTGTATTTATATTTCTTTATACTGAACAGTTGTTGCGCCAGAGTGTAAAGTATGCACATTTTTGACAATATGGCATTGCATTCAACTATTTAGCTCAATTTCGGTTTCTGTTCAGTCCAATTGGTTTTATAATGTAGACGATTAAAAAATCTTCAAACATTTTTTTGAACGCAATATTTCTTGATTTGTGGTAGTTGGAGTGTAAAGGCTTCGAGGCGAAAAATCAAATCTCTACCAGCTGCTCCGCTAATTAGGCCGAACGTGCTAATTCTGATAAAAATGGGCGCTCGTCTAAGCTTTACATATCCCAATTTATTTTGCTTCTTTACAACCAAAATTGCCTTATTAGTGCAAGTGTAAAGTTTACACTGGAACACTTTTTTCCGCCCAAAGCATTGTCGATAATGAATTTTTAAAAATGTTCTCCGTAAAGTCAGAATAACAAATCTGACCTTCGAACTTTTCTACAGGCGGTGTAGAAAAGTTTACACATCTTTTATAATGCCAATAAATAAGTCCGTATTGGATATGCTTCGATCAGATTTCTTTATATTTGTTTTTGAATTGCATTTGATAAATATTCATCTTTATTCGCAAACATGTGTAATTGTGGTAGTTACACGTTACGAACTCTATTTCGAAGATTTTGAACGTTGAACCCCGTCGTGCAAAGGATATGCCTTAACCAATCGAGCACCCGTCTACATAACGAGTTAGCTTGGGCTATGCCTACAGGTTCCAATTTAATCCCATTCTTTTATCTTAAAAACCTATTAGGTACTTGCCCGGTATAAGGGTAAGAAAGAATGCGTTAAGATCAGCTATGTCAATATTTGTTTTAACTATGTAAACTATATGTCTTATGACTTTGTCATAAAGTTATTTTATCTGTACTTAATTTTTGTTTGCTTAATTGTTAGATACTGTAATCAATCACGAGAGGAGGATTGAGCAATGGGATTGAGATAGATCAACTGACCTTGCGAACATTCCAGGATTAGGTAGGTACTCAGTGTTAGGTTGTAGCTGCCGGGACTTCCGAGCAAGAAGCGGTCAGCAATATTAGGACCGAGGAAGTCGAGGCCGTAAGTTATTAAGGGCCGTTGGGTTAGGAGCCGAACTTCGCGCTTATACAACCTGGCCAGCGCTGAGAGTAGCGTAGGTACCTAAGTAAGTCCCAAATGTAAATACCTAGGTGTCTGTGTCGATTACGTAGACATAGAAGACCCCTGTATTTATACATGTATATTCTCTGAGTTAATTTTCCGATCAATCTTTTATGTTTATTTTTAGGTCAATAAATCGACTATGCTATTATCGCTTTATACAATGCTTTGCGCTGGCACCTGCGATTTTGTGTCAACTCTGTAACGTAGCAGGTAAGCACATAATAGTTTACCAAGGCTAATGCGTAATGTGAAAAATATTGCATTTCGTCAACGCAAAAGGTTTGCTTCACTGCAGGTTTTACAGTAATTTTTTAATTGAATCAAAGCAAATGTTTAGCATTATAGGTACAAACATACTTTCATGTTTACTTTGGATCAACGCAAATATTTAGCACTGGTCTAATACTGACATTTAGTGGCAGCGGAGTTAAACGCTAAGGTTTAGCATCCGTCGAACAGATTATTTTTTATGGTGTACGCTATCAGAGCTCCTAAGAGCCCAACCGACCCAAGTGCCAAAGCACAAGGTTAGAAAGCCAAATAAAGTGCAATAAACGATAGCCAACCGGATGAAAGGCCTTACGTCAATTGGCTGAATTTCTACTGCTTTCGAATCACCTTGCAAAAAAGTCATGAATTTACAAACAGACTATCAGCCAAAGGCGAAAAAGCGGGTCATATTACGACGATTATTTTATGCTTGAAATTCAAAACTGAGACTTTTCTTACAATAAGGTGTTTCAGAGGCATCAATAATTGAACTAAAGCAGCATGTGACGGCTTTAGTATCCGTCAAGTTGTAGACGACTAAGATAACTTTCATAGC
The DNA here is from genome assembly GCA_036768485.1 of Mermis nigrescens. NCBI lineage: Eukaryota > Metazoa > Nematoda > Enoplea > Mermithida > Mermithidae > Mermis > Mermis nigrescens. The sequence goes on from JAVLUZ010000852.1 coordinate 269,717, forward strand.
ATATGAGTGCTCACTCGGGTCAAGCAGGGACGGCTGCACGACCAGGAACTCTGCACGGTACGGAAATTGCATTTTTGAAGGTTCAGGCTGTGTAAAACAAGCTTACATAAGTTACGAAATAGAAATATCGACTTTAAAGCGGAGTTTGATTAAAAGGCACAATTTACATTAAGTTACAGAGCGTTTCAGTCGCTTATTACGAACTCAGTGCTGCTTTTCAATATCGGAGCATTGCAGGTACAATTAAAGGTCACTCGAGTTCGATTTACCGCTGCTACTACAACAATGTGTGGTGGAGGCAAAAAGCAGCCAAAGCACCAGATGCTGTTCCCGGCTGAGGCGCTGCCGGCCGATGTTCCTCCGCTGCCCGAAGGCGAAGCAGCTCCTCCTGCTGACGCACCAGCAGCAGCGAAAAGCATCGTTAAAGCACCACCTCTAACTAAAGATACGGGTTCAGCCTTTGAAAGGCGTTCAATCGCTTGGTCTATCCAGCAAGATTGAGGAAAAGGTTTGTACGCTTTCAGCAGATTATGCATATGTACCTTCATTTGTGTACTAGGCTACCTATTAACAAAGACTGCTATGCAACTTGGAAAGAATTAAATTGCTGATGATATATACCTACGTACATACATATTTACTTTGGCAAAGATACCAGGAACTGGAAATTTTTATTTAAATCAGCTTTTATTGTTACGTGCGCTAAGCTTAAAATTTTTTAGTGCATGCTTAAGATTGTATGTACAGGTGGACTCTCACTCCGCATTTTAACACTATACAAAGAGGAACCCATAGTTGCTTTCTGTATAATGCATAACCTGCGCCATTATTAACAGAATGCGGTAAAGATAATTTTAACGACACCTAAAGAGATTTTATAGCGGCTTCTCTCTGCACTCACTAAGGATTCAAGCAACCTGAAACACAGTTTTGGAAGAAAGACCTACTGCTAAACAGTCCTCACTCATTAATGGCAAAGGTAGGTACATATATGTACCTAGTGTACATATACTACGTAAGGAAAACGTGGATCACCGTTATGTTAAGGGATAAAGATTTTATTAGCTAGTACAAAGATTTTGGAGCAATCTTTGTACTTGTACACGATGTATATATGTATAGGCAGTTTTAAGCCGATTTCCTATTGAGCAAAAAAATCGAAGTTCTTGTACAAAAAACAGCGGTGAGTCCTCTTTTATATATTTATGCCCGCATTATTTCCATGGGCATTGCTTTTTCGAAATGAAGGTTCAAGTTGCTCGATTTACATTTCATGTCAGATTTATAATAAGAAAGAAGAAATAAATTTTATTACTAATAAACCAAAGTGATAAAATACGGAATGACGAGTTACATAATAGATACAAATTATTAACGGGACATGCGAGTCAATGTAATGATAATTTTTACGCGCGCCCCACAAGATGTCTATAGTCTGTTTCATTTAACTTTGCGGTTTTCTTTGAAATTTTTCACATGAATTAGGCTACAAAAGCGGTTTAAAATTTTGATGCAGTAACGCGGCTTATCACTGGCATGCGTCCCCAAGTGAATCGACATACTGTAGAATATCATATCAATTGTATTAACTTAAAACGCTTTTGTAGTCACTTTAAATTTGTTCAAAAACTCCGTAAAGCTAAATGAAACAGACTATAGATAAATCAAAGTAATATGTTTAGGTTAGGGAAGATACAACAGTCAGGAAGATCGTTCCAACTGCGATGTATTTGGTAAAAGAAATCAAACTTTTCTTAAATTAGAATGTACAACAGGTATAATTAATTTAAATCTATTAATGCTGCGGGTAATATTATGATTAGATACAAAAATCATCAGCTTCTAAACATGGTTTATGACAAGTAATTTGATACATCATACACTGACAAATCTGCAAGCGTCCTAATTCAAGTCTGCACAATTTAAGTTGTATTAGACGATCCTCGTAAGAAAGAATATTATTATAACCAAAAATATATTCAGTGAATCTACGTTGAACAGCTTTCAGTCGATCTATATCACTAAGATAAAGGGGTTCTTTACACTGCAACAGTACTCTAATAAAGGTCTAACATAACAAATATAAGCTTTAACAAGGTTACATTTATCACGTGACAAAAAATGATTTGCCTATTAAAATGCATCTAAAGGAAGATTTTTCAATCAAAGAATTATAATGTTCCTTGAATTTAAAATTTTGGTAAATCAAAAGTCCTAAATCACGGACAAACAGGTTATCAATCACTATAAATAATTTCCCCACTTAGTCTATAAACAACTTTTTGATTATTATTACCCAGATAGAGAACTTGACTTTTGCTTCGTGAAATGGGTAGATCCCATGTATTTGCCCAGTCAAAAATCTTACCTAAATCAGACTGTGGTCATCTTACGACTAATATTGAAAATTTTGATATCATCATCAGCGAACATATAAACTGTACTATAGATATTATCACATATGTATATCATTTATAAAATCGAAAAGAGCGTAGGTCCAAGGACATTTCCTTGGACGACACCGCTAGTAACAGGCACGTAATCTGAAAAAGACTGATTAACGCAAACATATTGAGAACGAATTAAAGAAATAGGCCTTTAACCATGTAAACAAATTACCGTTTATTCCATATCCGTTTAACTTAATAAGAAGTTATTAAATATTTACTTTATCGAAAGCTTTAGAGAAATCTAAATATATTATATCAACAGTCTTTTTTAGCTAACGACTGAATCCATGCAAATTTACACTTTAACAATTGTGTTTCACAAGATTTATTCTTTTGAAAACCAAATTGAAAAGGAGATATAGGTTTATTGACCTTAAGAAAGTTTAACAATTACTAGTAATACCCTTTCCTTAATTTTGGCAATAGAACAACAAAGAGAAACGGGCGTGTAATTATCGACTAATGCTAGATCCCCCTTTTTCAAAAAAGGGAATAACATGCACATGCTCCAAAGCTCGGGAATATTTCTAGACAGAAAAGATACAGTGAAAATACTAACTAACGGCTTTACCATTTGAAACGACAATTTTTTTATAAAAAGATTGCAAATGTTGTCAGGGCCAACTGCAATTGAATTATTCAGATGGTTAATGGCTTCCAATACGCGATGACAGAAATTTAAATGAACGTAAATGAACGTATGTTAGTCTAAAGTCATAATTTTTAGAAATTATAGGCGTTGTTAGTACATGTAATGTACCTATTGGAATTGTTATTTGAAGATATTTTACTTCAGTAATATGCTGAAAGCATGAACCTAAAAAATCCTCATGTTTATTAATAAGCAGTGTGGCCGACATGAGGGGCTCAACCGATCTGTGAGGTCAGTTAATGAACTTTTTTGCCAAATGACATTGAAAACTGATAGAAATGCTGATATAAGGTTATTTCATGATTTCAAGCATTTTTTGAAAAAAAATTTTTAGATTTTTATCAATTTTTCACCTCCATTTTTCTCATTTTTGCCACAAAATTTCCCATTTTTTATTCAGGAGGGGCATAGACTCCCTAACGTGCATGTCTGGTAATGACCATGATTTGCACAGTATGGCCGATTCAAGAGGGAGTTCAGCCGGTCTGGGGGAGATCAAAAATTGAGCTTTTTGGGCGAAAATCACCTCAAAAACTACATAGTGTAAGCGCTAAATAGCGTTAAAATTACATTATTATACAGTTTGTGGTCAATTTGAAGCACTTTTGAATAAAAGTTTTAATTTTCACCCGTTTTTGACCTTTATTTTTCCGTATTTTCACCACAAAATTATCTATTTCTATTCTGGGGTTAGGCTGGACAGGACCCTCTAAACCACCATGTGCATTTCTGGTGATGACTGTGTTTCAGTGTATTTTTCTGGCTTTTGACGTTTATATTTATTGGAAAACGCAGCACGTTTCCTGCCGCTCGGTTGACTTATTTTCTAACACTCTCTAGCGTTGGTCAGCTAGTCGATCCATGTAATTCTTCGCGTGAACTGAAGATAATCGATACGCAATATCATGCTTTAAGGAGGCTCAAACGAAGAGTTTTCGGAATATCAAATGTTACAGCAGAAAAATGACGATATGACTTTGAACCGATTTTGGAATCTTTTCTGCTACAAGTGCTTGATCTCCAAAGAAGCTTATAGCGAAATTTTTGAAAAGTATAAGTTTTGCATCAAGTCAGGTGAGACGCGTCGGTGTAAAATGAAGACCTCTATACGTAACGTTTGTCAAAGATGTGCGCATCGCACAAGGCCCTGGCTCATATTAAAAAATTGTCTAGGGTCAGTACAGTAAGATTTACAAGCAGTGTTTTTCTACATATGCGAGAATCGTCCATCGAGTAGTGAAGGCATCGGATTGATAAAGAGGAAGTTCGATTTCCGAACGATTCTTGCAAAAGGTTTTAAAAAGACTAAAATGGTAAGTAAGTAGTTCATCTATACCTGCTTCAAACACAAGTTTCGATTTTGCGTCCAAAGGACTTGGCTATATTTTTAGATTTTTTTAGATTTAGCTAAGACTTTTTTGACTTAATGGCTATGTACGTAGGTATTAATATTTTTACCGTATTCTTGAATCGAACAATAGCTTTTTTTATTACTATTGTCCGGGAATATTTTTCCTTCTTACCCTCCTGTTGTCAAGTGACCCACGATCTTGAGATTCCTGTTTCTTTGCGTATGTTATCTTGGCCTTCATGTGTTCTTTTGTGTATTGCTGAATATTAATCTATTTTTCCGACAGAAATTTAGTATGGAATTCTTTAATTTTCAGCTGTTCCTAGTCCTGGCGCGAAGTTAGCCAGATGCGAAGCAGCCGAGTTTGGCATTGTCAACTAACGTCAAGAAAACAGCTAAAACTTTAAAGTAGAAAAATGCTGTCGAACTGAATCATATGAATTTCGCTGAAATTGGTTGATGCGGTTGCGCTTTAAACATGTTTCCATATCCTGAAATGTTTTTATTGTCTACAGCCATGCCTACTTACTTTTTTGAGATGACTACCTAGTAACTTTTATTAATAAAATTGTGTAAGACAAATTACACTTATGTACCTACTCAAAGAAGATGCTGAACGTAAAATACTTTTAATTATCTAAAAAATTTAGCACAAGAATCTTGAGATAAAAAGTTTTTTAAATAGCCATGTACATACATCAACCGCACATGTAAGTGGAGAAAGGGCGTTAAGGGGTTTTGTACCCCACAGAAGTTGGAAAACCCCGCACAGATTACTGTAGACCCCCAGAAATATGTTTTCAGTAACATTTTTGGCGATTCGACCCATCCTGACCCCCTAGAATTTTGGCGCTGCCCATGTATGTATGGCTACAACAAGTGGACAGTACGACCATCTTGTTTATATGCAAGGAAATTTCCGATTATGAAAATTAACTGACTGCTTTTCGTTCTTTGTTCCATAAAGGCCCATTCACACAGCGGCAACTAGTGGCAACCGGTCACCGGCAACCTGGCGGCCTGTGGCTGGTTGTCGCAGGTTATTAGAACAAAATGACACGACAACCAGCCACCGGCAACCTGGTGGCTGGTGGCCGGTTGCCGCAGGTTGCTAGAAAAAATAGCCTGGCAACCAGATTCTGGTGGCCGGTGGCCACTGGTTTCCAGGCAAAATTACGCGGCAACCTGCAGAAGCCTGCCGTTTTAGTTGCCGCCGGTGGGTCGAGCAATGCTCGATTTTGGTGGCAACCTGCTATTTTTAGCACACGCCTGCACTATTTTACATTAGTATCGATTTTTCTACGAGTGTTTATTAGCAAAGTGTGAAGAAAATCAATAGTTATTTAGGTTGGTTCTCTTTTTCAATTAAACTCAAATTTTATATTTGATTCATTGGCGGATTTAGTGGAGGGCGGAGGAGGGGCGGCCGCCCCTGTCATCAAAAAATTTTTGTGCGAAATTAAGAATATATGTGTACTTTCGATGATTTTAGCCATTTTTATCATAATTTTTCAAATTTGTATTAAATGTTAGGGATAGTATTCTTTAATGACATTTACTGACTCTATTGGCGTTCTTAAAAACTTAAATTTACGTCAGAAGAGTAGTTTTTGTACAGAACAAGGATTTTGTGGCTCCTACAATGATTTCTCGATTTTTTTCAGCGACTTGTGTTGATTTCTGCATAATTTTGCGTGTTATTCATACAAAAACTTGAAAATTTTTAAATTTTTTCACTTTTTTCGCATCAGAAAGGATTATACATCTCAAGAGACGGCAAAAAACTGGTACTTAAGGCATAATATACGACTTTTTGGTCAATGTTCGACACTTCTAGGAAAATTTTGGGTTCCGCCCTCCCCTGTCAGAAAATCCTGGATCCGCCACTGATTTGATTCGTGTACTACGTTCGCTGTCGCCGTTTTTCTGCAGCTTTGCAATATAATTTTTAACCCAAATCCGTCGTTATTTTGGAATCATTTTCAAATAATTCATAATAGCTGTACAATAACAACGCTGCCTTCGCTTGAGCAATATCGTACTAAAATAAATGGCATAGTTACCGATTTTCTGTAGGTTGCCTAGCTGAGTTGCCACCACCAGGTTGACATTCGTGTGAACGAGGTTGCTGCCGGCAGCAACCGGCCACCAGCCACCAAGTTGCCGGTGGCCGGTGGATGCTAGTTACCGCCTTATTTTGCGCTAGCAACCTGCGGCAACCGGCCACCGTCCACCTGGTTGCCGGTGGCAAGTAGCCGCTAGTTGCCGCCGTGTGAACGATCTTTAAGACATAAAAACTGACTCGTTTTTCAATATTTTGTTTTCATTGCATTTCAGTCATGATAAGCACAGGAACAATCAGTGGCATATCTAGGATTTTCCTTATGGGGGCCGTATCACAACTTTTCCAAAAACAGTCAAAAATAGGTCCGAAAATTTGCCCTTCATGCGCGCAATATTTTTTTCTAAAAATTTTAAAATTTTAGACAATTCTGTGCAAAAAAATCATTAAATTTCTTTGAGTTTAACAAAAATCTGGCGCGAAGTGCCGGAAGATTTGTGGAATTAAGGCGGATAGGCGTCTAGAAGCATGATTTACTACTTGAGCATTTGATACGAAACATAGAAATTTTTAATTGAAAATAGAAAAAACTATGCAAAAATAGCTGTTTCTGCTGTAAAAATTGTTTTGAAACCTACACGAACAGAAAATGGCTTCCATCCATGTTTTTTTGTACAAGATCCGTTTGTACATGTACAAAAATGGTCCCTAACAGTCTTTGTACATTTTGTACACACAAATTTTTCGGTACTATGATATAGTACGGTAGCGACTTTAGTGTGGTAAACACAGAGTTGTTCGACCTTTGGTAGAGTGTTTTAGTTAATTCCTAGGTTTATGAGGGCAATAATCATTTAGAATCGTCTCAAAACGGCGCGAAGCGCCGAAAAATTTGACATTTTCCCTTTCGAAATGTGATTTCTGCTATTATAAAGATATATAGGACACACAATTACTCATTTCGGAGCGAAGCGCTGAAAATGTTTGCGAATTTTAGACCTTTTTTGCAGTTTTCGTCTTCCCAAAAATCTTTGTACATGTCCGAAGACGGTCCCAAAAAGTCTTTGTGCATCGGGAAAAATCTTTGCCGAATACAAAAAAACCGTGCGTCCAGGTCGCTAAGAAAGTAAATAAATGTCATTAATAGGTATCATCCGGCACGTAGCACCGGAAAAATTTGAAAAATTATGGTCACTGACGGCCAAAAATCATTGCAAATTGCATATCCATTCTTTTTCTCGCCAAATATTTTTGGCCAATAAGGGGGCGGCCGCCCACCCCCTCCCCTTAAACCCGCCCCTGGGAACAAATTAGTCTTATTTGCTAATTAACTTTTTTGAATGACTGTTATTAGTGTAACGTAGGTAGACAGCTACGTATGTTATCACTTTGCTAAAATATCGAGAAATCGACCATAATTTTTAAATTTGATCATATTTTTACTTTGACAGCTGTCGTAGAATTTTAAGTTAAATTCTAAGGCCCATATTCACGAAGGCGAGCTAGTTTAGCTTGAGCTAAAGGTCTTAGCTCGAGAGCTCGAGATTTAGCTCGAGCTAACGTGGGGTCGTATTCACAAATCGAGCTAGCAGTGTGCTACGTAGCCCGTGTTAAATATGAATAAAAAAATCAATCTGTCAAGTTTGCATAGATATTTGGTGAAAACCTGTAGTTTTTTGACAAAATTGAAACAAAGCTTCAAAGGCTAGAACACTAACAGCAGCAGAGCCAACCTCAGGGCTATTCAGTGTCGCGGCGCATGGATGGTTCAACGGCTTATCTTTATCAATCGGCTTCAAGTTATAGTTCTTACCATCAAATGTGAAAATAATACACATTCACCATATTGAAATGAATGCTGATTGAATTTAAGCAGTTTTTCTTACGTGTGTTCAAAGTATATTATGAATGATGATAAATGGACGTAAAATAAATGTAATAATTTTTTTACCTGTAAGTGGATCATTTCGATAAGTTGCTGATTTGAGCTGTGGTTCCAACAAATTTATAAGTTCGTTAGTCGTAAACTACCGCAATCTTTAACTTATTTTGAACTTTTCATCATCAAAAGCATGAAATGGATTAAGTCGTTCCCTGATGGGCCTGTGAACATTCTCTTCATTCGGAATATCATCTAATGCGTCAATATCATCCAAGAATTGTATCACGTCTATTGCTTAAAAGCACAATAAACGAAACAGACTGCACAAAAAATGGATAGCTCGAGATTTAGTCCTCGCTCCGCAGGTCTAAAATCTACAGCTAAAAGGTACATACAATTAGTTAACTCGAGCTAGGCTAGCTCGCCTTTGTGAATATTGGCTGAGAACTTAGCTCGAGCTGAATTCGTCACTTAGCTCGAGGTTAACGCTAGCTCGCCTTTGTGAATACGGGCCTAAGAATATATTTTTCGATAATCTGATACATTAAACTTTTACGGTAATCTAATTTCTAATGTTAAGCAGTGCGATTTATATTTTTATATTTACATTTTTCATTCTCATTTTTTCGTATCGGTGTAAGAGTTTAGTGTATGGGCCCGGTTGCAGATAGCTCTTAGGAGTTCTAGGAATTGGGAGCTGAAGTAAATCGGGTTGCAGAGTAAGTCAATTCAGTGAGCGCTCAGCTATGTACACATGTGCACAGGACGAGTATAGAAACCAGCTTTTCTATGAGTACACTCGGAAGTCCTAAACATCTGCAACTGGGCTCTGGATCCACAATCCAAAAGACCCCAACCAAAATCCGAAACTCTCATAATTGAATTTTTAGTTGTTTTGCGATTTTTTGATGCCAATGGATAGACCTTGATTAGGAACGTCCAAAAGCGGTGTTTTTCGCCCTACCACCAACTTTTCGTCCCTTTTCTGACCTTTGAAAATTCTTAAATCCAATCGAGGCTCTTTCAGAATTTGGATCTTGCCTTCAATTATATCACGTAACCATTTGTAAAATATTATTTTCAGAACGGATATTTTCCAAATCAATGGTCTTCTGTTAACTTTTTACCAGTGTAATTGCGACTGTGATTTCATGTTTATACTCAAATTATTATGTTTCACGTACTTCCGGATTTGTCAAAGGCATTTAACCTACCTACACCTGTGTCCGTGCAAGTATGTACATGGGTAGAGACATTTTCTTGAGAAGAGGGCGAAAAGGAGACAAAATAATATCTGATTTCATCGCATGTTTTCGCAAGTTAATGCAAATTTGTACGTAATGCATATAGTACAGTTTTTTAATGCGCTTTGAATTAAATCCTAATATGCATTCGCGTTTACATGAGTATCGCACATCTGTGAATGGCATCTTTAATGAAACGCGTTCTATTAAGCGCTTCGGCTACTTTTTTATGTGAGCAAAAAAATTTGAGTATAATACGAATGTAGTTCGTGCCTATAAATTAAATGTGCAGCTTCTGCCACAAGAGCCGAAAATGACCTTTATTTTATCAGACCGGCTTTTGAAAGACACGCTTATCGATTCCTGAAGCGAGTTTATAAACCGTGCGAAACGTTTCTTTTCAAAGAAAGTGTTAATTCTTATCACGTTAAGCATGCTTATTATGACGTTAAGATTTGTTTATTCGATTATTCCGTTTGACCAAGTGATGATTAAAACGGTTGGGTGGCATGCACACGTTGGCTAGAGAAGGGGAGTTCGCACCCTCAGAAGTTGAACCCCCTCTCCGCAGAGTAGACCCCCAGAATTCTATTTTTAGTAACGTTTTTGGCGATTTTTGGCGATTTCACTTAACCAGACTCTCCCCAGAATTTTCTTGCTGTCCCTGATGGTGACATGGCATCCCAGATGTACAGCTTTGAAATAAAGGCGGTCGAATCCATTAATTTTTCTAAAGTGCTTTTTTACGCTTGAGTACAGATCAGAAATGCCATTTTTAGACGTTTCTGACCATGCTCTTCCTTTCTAGAACATGATGACGTGATATGGCGACCACTCGTTAGCATAAGTTTATAGCTGAGCGTCGGATTTTCGCGTTGAACGTTATATGTACATAAATATGTACAGTGCCGCTCATAAGTTTAAGCAACCCCGCAAAGTCGCATTTTAGCATTTAGTGACTATTTTTCTGCACTAATAGGAATAAAACGAACTTGAAACACTTGGAGTGACTTTTATTTAAATTCTGGACATAATTTCATGCATTTACGTATTAAAAACTAGTAGGACCACCTTTTGTACCAACAGTAGCCTGGAAAAGCAACACACAAAATACGCTATTTCTTCAAGTTATTCATGTTCAATGGACTTCAAATATTCATCAGCTTTGTTTTCATTGATTCTTTTTGATTTTGGATAAAAGTTTTGTTTAATAAGTATCTATTTCATAACACACCATAAAATTTCAATTAGATTTTAGACATTTGATCGGAATCACGTGTCAACTTATGACTTCATTTTTAAAGTAAAGTTTCATTGACACTATGCACTGCTTCAACTGATTTTCAGTAAATCTGGGATACCTTATTAAGGACGGGAACCAAATGTTTCATATCATCAGCGCATTGAAACCCCGTATTAAAAAAAGTCAACCTCCGCCATACTTAAACATCATTATTTGTATCCTTGCCGGGTCGCTCGATAAAGAACAGTAATTATTGACTTTGGTGCAAACTAATTAACTTTTGATTTATCCATAATTTCTCATAAACCGATTTAATTGATTAAACATGAATAAAAATACAACAATTTTTGTCAGTAATATATACATTTTTTGTGTTTTATGCACAAAGAATTATTGGAACGCGAAATAAATGTAATAATTCGATTATCCACCTAAGAAAATACCAAGAAGCTAATCGCACACGTTGACAACCGGATAATATTGTACTAGATCACTAAAATGATACAACGTTATGTAAACAGTAGGGGTGCTTAAACTTTTGAGCGGCACTGTAGGTATATCAATATTTTTTAACGTACACGTCTTTTCATCTGACGTCCTCAGAAATTTCGGAATTCATTAGAAAATTTTTGTCAATTATAAAAGCTGATCATTCGTGATACACTTTATGTCATACACGTCCCTTCTTCACTGAATTGATTCACTTACAGATCTTACCTGATTGCTCGCTCATCTAGGTTGTTCAGGCATTCGGATGTGGGAAATAAGAACTTGCTGCTCATCACCATACATGGGCGTGGGGGTTCGAGGGTCTCCACCCCCCCTCCAGAAAGCAAAATACCCCCTCCCTCCCCAGATACCAGAATACTCCCCTCCAGAATTCAATTTTATAAATTTTTTTGTTTTTCTCGCAATTTTTTGATGCCAATGGATAGTGCTTGAAGAGAAACGTTGAAAAATGGTGTTTTTTCGCTATACCGCCATTTTTAAGGCTATTTTTTTACCTTTGAAAAAGCTTCCCACCTATGCTCATCACTCGTCCATTTACAAATTAGACTCCTTATTTCAAAGTTTTAAAATTGAAATTTTTATTGTTTTAAATACTATTGAAACAATTCAAGATACATATTTTTTAAATATGTTTCCCGTTTAATGCCTTCGTTTAACTCCAGCCCGGCGTCTACAGAATTTCTGTTATTTTTTGAGCGTTGGGATTGCTTTCGGAACGTACGAAACGCTCACAAACGTTGTTTTCTGTGTGAAGCATTTATAATCATATCTACACGGGCAGGACTCAAGTTATGATTGGATTTGCAAGGACAAAAAAGGAGTCGAAAAATTGATTTCAGTGACAAAAAACAAGATTTTGACATTCCTCTTCGAGCTCTATTTATTGGCATAACAAATCGCGAAAAAACGAAGAAAATTAAATATATTTATAAAGGGGGCCTGCGGGATTTTGGGATAGGGTCCACCAACCCCCAATCCATGAGCCTCCGTGTAACGCGAGCAATATATTGTTTGTCTGAGAAAACGTTCTATTACAGCCCCCAGCAGAATATTTGTTTCGTTGCCCAATTATAATCACAAATACAAATCATTTTCAAAGCTTTTTCATGGAAAGCAATACATACGTATGTACATGCTAGACCTACTAAATAACAATCAATTAGCAACGTACTATTAACACGTGTGCAAAACACAAATTAAACATATCTCATAGATCTAATAGAAAGGTGTTTCGTACTAGAAAAACATCATTGAATCTAGTATGTCATTATGAAAAAATCAAATTAATCTTGATTGGCTTTTTCAGAACCAGACAGAAATATTTCGATCTAGAGATTTGATTGCAGAACACGACTGAGCAACTTAAAATCAGTTTTAGCTCTAGTTTTACGTTATATTGCAGTTTAATTGTTATTTGTGATGGTTTATACGACATAGGTGCATTCATTATATAACTACTGTTTTCTTCTGAAAATTTTTAGGTTGGTATCAGCCAGAAATTATTGCACGAAAAGGCAAGCTTGTGTGAAAAAGCGTAGACTATTCACAAATAGCTGGTTTAACAACAAATTTAACACGTATTGTAGCAAGCCTTTCGATTAGGTACATTTCTAAGCGCTTTCTTATAACAACAATTTTCTACAGATTTTTCCTCAAAAAGATCTAATTATTGTCAAAGGATTTGACCTAATGTGTGCAATAGCGTCCAAGAAAAATTACCGGAGCCACACGGATATCAGTCTAAGCCGGGATTTTTCGGTTGACGTCTAATATTTTGAAGTAGGTAATATATTATAAATAGAACTCGGAAAATTTTATTAAAAAATAGAATAGCTCATTCGGGGGACTCATTCGTCATTTCTCAAGGTCAGAAACAATTAAGGTGTTTTTTGCCATTTTTGGCCGGAAATTGCAGGTCATTTACCCTGGTTCTTCCTACAAATGGCTGGGGCCCCAATCCAAAACTTTCGAGCCGTTATATGTATGGAATAGCTAACGTACTCTTTAGTTTTCGAAAAAACTGAACTTCATATTAGCATAAGAATTAGCTACACTTTTCTCATCATTTCTAATCTTCAGTGATTTTTACTAAACAGCAGTATTTTTTGACACTAAGCAAATAGAGTAGTGAAAATTTTCACGATATAATAGATTGATTCTTTTGAAAATTTTTTTATTAATTTCAAGTGCATGAGAAAAGGTCACGATCGCATATTTTCTACAAAATTTATGAATGCTGAAAATTAATATTAGCACAGCAAACAAATAATGGCTTTTTGTAATCAATTTAATCTAGAATCTAACGATGATCTAAAGCGAATCTCTTATTTAAGGAACATTTCTGACATTATTAACGATCCCATTTTATCGAGTGCATTAGTATTGCCTTTTCCACTAGCACATTTAACACAATGTTTTTCATGCTTAATTTAAATTAGTAGTATGAATGAATGCGATTAATTTGCTCGAGCAGCTGTCAAATTTAATAATCTCAATTAGTGTTTCGTGAAAAATAATTCATTTTGTCGAGTTGTCACATTTCATTACTTTGAAATACAATAAAAATGTTACTACTTAAAGCTTTAGCATCAATTAACAAAAAGTGATATTTTGTATAATCATTTTGGAAAAATATTATTTTTCTTCACCAATTACACTATGATAAGATAAGCGAGATTGAGGATTGGAACAATCCGTATCAATTAATCATTTTCAAGATTCAGGACGAAAACACAAAGAATAGCCGTTATTTTTGTTACGCTCTTAAATTCAAAAGAAAGGCGAAATTCCAGTAATTGTTTGGAGACGAATTGAAAAACAAATAGGATGGTGATGTTCTTTAAATTCATTTTTGATTTGAATCCAACTTGTTATCTCAAAGGAGATCAGGAAAAATGCTTCAGAAAAAAACACATAGCACAGGGATCGGCTTGCAGCCACACGTGAGTGTGGGGAGTCTGGGGGTGCACACCCCCGCAGAAGGTGAAAAACCCCGGCTAATTACTGTAGATCCCCAGAATTCTATTCTTAGTAACATTTTTAGCAATTTTTTGCGATTTTCCCCTGGAATTTTCTTACTGCCCATGTATGCTTGCAGCCATAGGTGCACAGCATGGCTGATCTGGAGGAAGCGTCAAAAATTGAGCTTCTCGGGCCAAATGACTTGAATAACTGGTGTATTTAAGTGCTAAAATAAGTTAAAACTGCGTTATTACACAGTTTCTGGTCAATTTGAGGCACTTTTTGAGAAAATTTTTCAATTTTTATCCGTTTTCGGCCTCCGTTTTGCTCATTTTCCTCACGAAATTTTCCATTTTTTCTTATGGGAGGTCAGGACCCCCAATCCCCAACGTGCATGTCTGCTTGCAGCTAGTCGTTGGCTTTATCCACAACCCAATTTTTTTGATTCAGCAAATAGAAAAATTGTCGGCACGTACGTATAATTAATTTGCAATCGATGGAAAGGACAGACAGGGCGAAAGTTTACTGAATACTGATATTTTAATATTATATCATAGGTAGTGCGTTAGCTCGTACCTGTAATACACTTGAGTACCCCTAACATAAGTCTACCCCTCTACAGCTATAAGGGGACACATCTGGGAGGTTCGGTTTTTTTAAAAGAACGATAATAAGAAAATTTGCCGCACAATTTTTTTGTCTTTCTTTACGCAATATGCCCAGCTTGTAATGACCGTGTAAAGTCGACTCAGCATGAATGCCTCATAGAATTCGATAGCATAGAATTGTTTGGCATTAGTTACTGAGTGGGAGTGAGAAGAGCGCGAAAATCTGGGGGTGAAAAAGACACATTTTAGTCGAGTTTTTGACTTGTTTATGTCTGCCAAATTTTTCGTATAAAGTCTTCGAAAAATCTATTTATGGAAAAGTACTTAGGTTTAAGGGCTATATGATGAAGTTGACCGTATTTGTGTAAGATAAACACGGACTTAGTTCTGGCGGTTTAACGTGTATACTCTGGATGTAGACGCAAAAAACACGTTTTCACGTTTTTTCAATTTATCAACCGCGCCGGTTATAAATCAGAAAGTTTTTCAAATGTCAAAATAGTATAATCAAGCTAGAATTTTCGCTGCGAGACTTAGTAAATGTGCATCCGTGTTGATAGAGAGGTATCTAATCATATGTTTGTGTATGTCGCTAATTTAAAAACTTCCAGTGTAATATGTACAGCATGTTGTATGTAAGCCTTTGTTTCCAATATATAGAAATTATTAGTTTTAAAGTACTAAAATCCGCCGTCGGCGAATGCAGGGCCGGTCCCAGGAATTTTTTTTAGTTGGGGCTCTAACCAAAATTTTTCTATTATATTATATACAAGAAAAATGGACTAGTTTTCGGGATTTTGTTTTGGATACTAGTAGATTAAATAAATTTACTGAGAAATTAATGATCTATATATTTCTAGGGCTTAAAAAGCTCTGCTGACTACAAGAATAATGATTGTTGAATTTCCCTCTCTGTTAGGGGGTTTAGCATAACAGAATGCAGTATTTCAACTGATTTGATGAGACAGACGTTCATTGTAGCACAAGTTAGAGTACCTAATGCAAAAACCATCATAGGTAGCGCGTTAGCGCGTACCTATAATATACTTGGGTACCCCTAACACCTATGCACCCCCACAGCTATAACGGGACACTTCTGGAAGGTGCGGTTTTTTTTAAAAAGATAATAAAAAATTCGCTGCCCGTATTTTTTTGTTTTTCTTGAAACTCAAAACTGACTGTGTAAAGAAGGTGTAAAGTTTTTGTGTAACGTTATAACATAGAACAAATTTTGGGACATTTCTAATGCGGCATGTGGACAACTGAGTATTGATGACTCGAAGAATTGAACAGCATAGGATAATAGAGGGATGAATTCTACAGATGGCACCTTTTTTGTTTTTTGTATTCGCATTAGTTATTGAATGGCAGTGTAAAGAGTGCGAAAATCTGGGGGTGAAAAAGCTTTTTTTGGTTGAGTTTTTAACCTGCTTATGTCTGATAGTAACTCCGGACGCTCTATGATGAGTTAGATCCTGGAGTTTAAAGTTTACACTCTAGTGGATGGTGCAAAAGACGGATTTTAACTAAGATTTCTCTGCCAAATTTTTCCACTTATGAGTCAGGGTAAATTGAATACAGCAGTAATAAAGTGCCTCTCCGGGGCTACACATCGCAGCAAACTGCATTTAAAAAAACGCAATATTGAGTTATTTATGGGGGTGTAAAGTTCGAAATCAGAGGTAAAAAATGGGCGGAAAAACACGTTTTTTTCCGAATTTTTGATCAATAAATCATACCAAATAATTTTTGCAAGAGAATTTTGGCACACAGGAATGTACTACGATTTAAAAGCTACAAATCGTACCAAACCGAATTTCTTTAAACTCAATGGGGAGTTCGGTACGGAATTTTAAAGTTTACAGTGTTCTAAATGATGGAAAATACGTTTTTGTTGCGTTTTTGTTAGCCACTTTCTCCGTCCAGAAGTCGGGATAAGTCCAATAGAATAAAAATAAAGTGCTTTATATCGAGTGCATGTCAAAGCAAATTGTCTATACATTATTATTTAGCGAGTGTAAAGTCAAAAATTTGGTGTTTAAAATGCGTTTCAGTCTTGTTTTTTCTGCCTGCTTCTCCGGTTATGAGTCAGGGACACGATTATCAAGTCTAGAAATGGACCAGGAACCAAATTTGATATGCCAGTCTGGCGCATATGTCTACACTCTACAGTGTTGTAAAGTGGTTTACACCTATTGTTAGTTTGCCAATAGAACATTATGGAGACTTAATTTTTTTCATAAATATTAATCGTAATATCGGGACAATATCAAAATTACGAATCTGACCAAAATATTCTTTACACTAGGTGTTTACATTAAGTTTACACTACATATGTATTTATCTTCGTTTTTGAGCATACCAGAAACCTAATTTTTCCCTGGATTCTAGAAATTTTCAAAGAATCAAATGTGAGACGTCACGTAGGCGCGTTTGTTTACATCCAACAGTGATGTAAAGTAGTTTACACTCATTGTTTATTTGTCCTGAGACCATTGTAGACATGCAATTTTTTCATAAATGTTGATAATAATATCTGAGTAATATCAGATTTACAAATCGGAATAAAATCCTCTTTACACTACTTGGTTGTGTAAAGTTTACACTGCTAATTAATCTTCGTTCTAGAGCTTTGCGAAAACCTGAATTTTTTGCCGAAATCTGAAAATTTACATGGAATCAAATAAGGGACGTCAGCTGGGCGCGTTTGTTTACACTCAACAGTGATGTAAAGTGGTTTATCTTCGTTCTAGAGCTTTGCAAAAACCTAAATTTTTTGCCGAAATCTGAAAATTTACATGGAATCAAATAAGGGACGTCAGCTGGGCGCGTTTGTTTACACTCAACAGTGATGTAAAGTGGTTTACATCTGTGTCTATTTGTCATTAAACCGTTATGGAGACGTAATTTTTTCATGAATGTTGATCGTAATATCCGAGTATATCGAATTTACAAATCCGACTAAAATCTTCTTTACATTCGTTGCTAGTGTAAAGTTTACACTATATAATAAGCTTCATTCTAGAGCCTCACGGTAACTTATTTTCTCTCTAAAGTCGTAAAATATATATGGAAACAGATGTGATACGTCTGCTAGGGGCGCGTGAAGAATAGTGTAAAGTGATTAACACCTAATGTTAATTTGTTCTTAGAACATTATAGAGGTTTCGTTTCTTGATAAATGCTGATCGTTATATCAGAGCAATATCGAAATTATTAATCCCACTAAAATTCTTTACACTCTTATGTAAAGTTTAAAATGTAAATTAAGTTGAGCTCTAGAAAGTTTTGGAAGCATATTTCTTTACAGGATGTTCTACGAAACATAAGAATTACACTAGTCAGAATGTTTGTTTCTTCTACAACTAGTAGCTTTGTAAAGTTTAAACCATTCAATTATTAGAAGAACCGCACAGTAAATGAAATCTAATATTGTATTTCCAAATCTTGCTAATTAAAAGTGGGGTACTAGCAAAGAAAAATGCTCCGATGGAACAAAAAAGGGGAATATACTTGGGATTGTGAATCATCGAGCATGTAAAACGAGGGGACTAGGAAAAATCTCCCTATGTTATATGCCAAGAATCGCAAAATATGTAAAAAATCAGACTTTCTCTAAACAATGCAAAAAATCGAAGTATATTCTGCGGCCTTTGAAAAATGTAAAAGTTTAGTAAACAATTGCTGTAGACATGTGTAAAAGAGTATCTACATAAGGTCTGTTGCACGTCAGCTTCCGTGTTTCCTACTGCTTTGAACCAACAATATCATCGATTGTCTTGAATGCATCGATATGTACTATTTCATTCAATTCGCTTAACTACTGCATTGCTAATTCGCTGCTTTTTTCAATCAATTTTTTAGGAATTTGAATATTGCTCGCACTTTGACACTTAGAATGGCTGTATCTGCTAAGTGACATGCTTAGTAATAATGAAATACGAACAACTTAATCATGATTTGAATACAGCATTTTACTTTCAGTCACATTATTAAGCAACTCAAAGTTGAATGAAGTCTGCAAAAAGTTGCATTACGTAATATGCTTTTAAGATATTATGTCAATCAGAAAAAATTATTTTAAAATAATACGTTTTTTCAGAGACCGCAGAATATACTTCGATTTTTTGCATTGTTTAGAGAAAGTCTGATTTTTTGCATATTTTGCGATTCTTGGCATATAACATAGGGAGATTTTTCCTAGTCCCCTCCTTTTACATCCTCGATAATTCACAATCCCAAGTATATTCCCTTTTTTGTTCCATCGGAGCATTTTTCTTTGCTAGTTTGATAATGCTTAGAGTGTGCGGCTATAATTTAGCAGTCAGTTTTAATGCGAAGCGCCAAAAATTTTGAAGAATCTTTGATGAAACATGCGTAAAAAAATTCAGGATCTTAAATATTGCACTAATGCAGCAGCAATGTTATAAAGCGTAGAGCGAATGCCAGAATGTAGACCTTTTCAAAGAAAATCCGGCGCAAAGCTCCGAGATTTTTCGAATTATATCTGACGCAATAATGCTTAAAAAGCTTAGAATCCTTTCGCAGGGATGCAAAGTCAATTTATAGTGTTTAGAGTGCGTGCCTAAAGCTATATGGACAATTTTAGTCGAATAACGGTGCGAAGCGCCAAAAATTCTGTAGAACGTTTGATGGAAAATGCTTAAAAAGATTAAGAACCCTGCATACCGTGCCACTGCGGCAACAGTGTCATAAGCTAAGAATGTGTGCCTAAAGTGAAGTACATGCATATGTAGACACAGTCTTAATAAGCTAAACTTTTTAAAGAATTTCTGATTAAATATGCTTAAAAAGCTTAGAATCGCGTTGCACTCACTTTGTAGTGTTTAGAGTGTGCGCCTAAAACTACGTATATAGACAATTGTAGTCAAATAAGGGCGCTCAGCACCAAAAATTTTGAAGAATATTTGATGGAAAATGCTTAGAAAGATTCAGAATCCTGCATACTGTGTCACTGCGGCAACAATTTCATAAAGCTAATAATGTGTGCCTTAACTTAAGTATTTATATGTAGACAGTTTAAATACATGTCTGGCGCGAAGTGCCAAAAGTTTTAAATACTTTCTGGTGAAATATGCTGAAATAGCTCAAAATCCTATTGCACTAAGCAAAGACTACTTCGTGGCGTTTAGCCAGCGTCGCCTAAAGCTATATATAAGATTTTAATAATAAAATACGGCGCGAAGCGGCAATTCTTTGAATATTTGATGAAATAGTGCTTAGAAAAGCATAGAATCCTGCCTATGCAACTGCAACAATAATTTCATACGACTTAAAAACTTAGAATTCTATTGCACTATGGCAAAGACAATTTCGTAGTGTATAGAGTGAGATCCTGTAGCCTAATGAACAATTTCAATAAAATGCGGCACGAAGCGCCAAAAATTTTTAAAGAATTTTTAGCGGAAATATGCGTTACAAAAGCTCGGACGGAATTTTATTGAACTGATGCAAAATCAGTGCGAAATGCTGTTTGTTGTACGAGCCTCTTTGTATATATACAAAGATCTCCGGAAAATCTTTGTACGAGCGAAATATTTTTTGTACCTATAATCTAGGTAGCGCGTTAGCGCGTACCTATAATATACTTGGGTACCCCCAACACCTGTGCACCCCCCTACAGCTATAACGGGACATTTCTGGAAGGTGCGGTTTTTTTAAAAAAAAGATAATAAAAAATTCGCTGCCCGTGTTTTTTGTTTTCCTTGAAACTCAAAACTGACTGTGTAAGAAGGTGTAAAGTTTTTGTGTAACGTTATAACATAGGACAAATTTTGGGACCTTTTACTGCGGCATGTGGACAACTGAGTATTGACGACTCGAAGGATTGAACAGGATAGGATAATAGAGGGATAGAATTCTACAGATGACACTTTTTTGTTGTGTGAAATTCGCATTAGTTATCGAATGGCAGTGTAAGAGAGTGCGAAAATCTGGGGTGAAAAAGCACTTTTTGGTCGAGTTTTCAACCTGCCTATGTCCGATACTAACTCCGGTTATGAGTTTTTTAAAATGTTTTCTGACAGAAATGTAGAGCGGATCAAGGGCTACATTCTGCATATAAAGCAAAGTCTTCCTATGCTCTATGGTGAGTTAGATCCCTGGGGTTTAAAGTTTACACTCTAGTGGATGGTGTAAAAAAACGGATTTCAACTAAGATTTCTCTGCCAAATTTCTCCGCTTATGAGTCAGTGTAAATCGAAGACAGCATTGATAAATTTCTCAAGGGCTAGACATCGCAGCAAACCGCATTTAAAAAAACGCAATATTGAGTTATTCATAGGTGTAAAGTTCGAAATCAGAGGTAAAAAATGGGCGAAAAAACACGTTTTTTCCGAAGTTTGATTAAGAAATCATACCAAATAATTTTTGCAACAGAATTTTGGCACACAGGAATGTACTACGATTTAAAAGCTACAAATTGTACCAAACCGAATTCTTTAAACTCAATGGGGAGTTCGGTACGGAATTTTAAAGTTTACAGTGTTCTAAATGATGGAAAATACGTTTTTGTTGCGTTTTTGTTCGCCACTTTCTCCGTCCAGAAGTCGGGATAAGTCTAATAGAATAAAAATAAAGTGCTTCATATCGGGTGCATGTCAAAGCAAATTGTCTATACATTAATATTTAGCGAGTGTAAAGTCAAAAATTTGGAGTTTAAAATGCGTTTCTGTCTTGTTTTTCTGCCTGCTTCTCCGGGTACGAGTCAGGGTCACGTTTATCAAGTCTAGAAATGGACCAGGAACCAAATTTGATATGCCAGTCTGGCTCATATGTTTACACTCTACGGTGTTGTAAAGTAGTTTACACCAATTGTTAGTTTGCCCATAGAACATTACGTAGACTTAATTTTTTTCATAAATATTAATCGTAATATCGGAACAATATCAAAATTACGAATCTGACTAAAATCTTCTTTACACTAGGTGTTTACATCAAGTTTACACTACATATGTATTTATCTTCATTTTTGAGCATTACAGAAACCTAATTTTTTCCTGGAGTCTAGAAGTTTTCAAAGGATCAAATGTGAGACGTCACGTAGGCGCGTTTGTTTACATCCAACAGTGATGTAAAGTAGTTTACACTCATTGTTTATATGTCCTCAGACCATTGTAGAGACATAATTTTTCATGAATGTTGATCATAATATCCGAGTAATTTTTTACACTGCATGTTAGCCTTTGTTCTAGAGCATTACAAAAAGCGAAATTTTTTCCTGAGATATAAAAATTTACAGGGAATGAAATATATACGTCAGTTGGGCGCGCTTGCTTACACTCAGCAGTATTGCAAAGTGGTCTAAACCTAATGTTTATTGTCTTTAAAACATTATGGAGACTCATTTTTCCATAAATGTTGAAAGTAATATCGGAGCAATATCAAAATTACGAATCCGACTAAAATATTCTTTACACTATGTGTTTGTGTAAAGTTTACATTGCGTGTTAACCTTAATTCGATAGACTTGCAGAGACTTTGTAACTGAAGTCAAGAAATTTTCAAGGATTCATATGTGAGACATAAATTAAGTGAGTTTGTTTACCCTCAAAAGTAATCTAAAGTGATTTAAAAATTATGTTCAAGTGTCCTTAGATCATTGAAGAGATGTAATTTTGTTTTTTCCTGGAGTCAAGAAAAAACGCGCCTACGTGACGTGAAAATTTTAATCCTTCTTAGCCGTGTTTATAATATGTTTCACAAAATCTTGCACATGGAGAGCTATCGTTTAATTGATGTAAATTGCCTGCTAAAAGTTGTTTAGAATGAACCAGCAATCATACTACTGTGCACAGAAGTCGACAAAGATATGCAGCTTTATTGTAATCATGTACATTAATAAGCCGTAAATTGTTAGTATTCTCTACACCTAGTAGTTGTGTAAAGTTTGCACTATTCATTTGTTGTTAATATGTAGTCTATACTACAAATTTATTTTACTACCAAATCAAAGCGTTAGTTTTCCTTACATTTGATATTTGGGTGAAGTTTTTGAATTTTTGCCGAAAAACTTTGTCTTCTAATTTACCAACATCCCGCCTTTCCCATTTTTCTTAAAGTTTAAAATCTTTTATAATTCTCTTAATAATTTAATAGTAGGTTTTAACTTTAAGTTTCTCATGGTTTACAACTCTCGCTTAGCAAGCTCATTTTTCAAAACTTTTTCATAGTGATCAGATTAGTCGCGTTTAGTTTGGAATTGGTGGACGGTCGTTATTTTATTACTCGGCTTAAATAAACCAAGTGACTATCCTTTTGATTATTTTCTTTATCGCAAATTCAAACACCCAATTTTCAATTTGAAAATTGACCCAATTTTCAATTTGAAAATTGATCCAATTTTCAATTTGAAAATTGATCCAATTTTCAATTTGAAAATTGAAAATTGGGTGTTTTCAATTTCAAAAAGTCACAACACATTGTGCTTGTGTATTGATTGAGTGAGGATTTGCAATGTGAATTCGTTGATTAAATAAACATTTTGTGCTTGATTATAAGTGAACTGCACATTAAGAAGAAATAACTTAATGGAGTTTTTAATTTGAAAATGGATGGTGTCAATAAGGTTGTCTTGTTTTAAAAAGGATAATGCTGATGTTAAGAACAATATTGTTTTCCGCGTTCTTGGACTGTTGTCATTATTGTGGCATGTTACTGATTGTGTTTACTGACTGATGTACTGAAATCACGCTAATTAAAAGTAGTGTACTAGGAAAGAAAAATGCTCCGATGGAACAAAAAAGATGAATATACTTGGAATTGTGGATTATTATGGATGTAAAAGGAGGGGACTAGGAAAAATCTACCTAAAGTCGGAAAATCTGCTAAAAATCACACTTTCTCTAAGCAACGCAAAAAATCGATGTATATTCTGCGGCCTCTAAAAAAGTGTCTTTTTTAAATAATGTTCGAAGTTTCAGATAAGAGTGTATAAACGAAATCTATCAAGGTTACTTTTTTAAATTGCTGGCACCTGATTGATAGAAAACTAAGAGGTATTGTGTTTAAAGTTGTTTTATTTTGTTATGAGCATTATAGCAAGCAAAGCAGGAGCCGACTGATTAGTGCACACAATCGTTTCGGGCATGCTAGTGTATCTACATTTAGTCTGTTTCAAGTCAACTTACGCGTTTCCTACTGTTTTAAACCAACCATGTCTTCAATTGTCTTCGATGTTTGCTATTTCATTCAATTAGCTTGGAAGACTGTTAGTTTACTTAATATCATTTCCCATAGCTACTGCATAGCTAACGTGCTGCTGTTAAATCATTGTTATGGTTGAATATTTATTTTAATCTGTTGGCCGCAGAATATACATCGATTTTTTGCGTTGCTTAGAGAAAGTGTGATTTTTAGCAGATTTTCCGACTTTAGGTAGATTTTTCCTATTCCCCTCCTTTTACATCCATAATAATCCACAATTCCAAGTATATTCATCTTTTTTGTTCCATCGGAGCATTTTTCTTTGCTAGTATAGATATACTATTTACTATACATATTTTTACATATTACTTAGTCAGTTATCCGCGAGCCGTACGCTTCACAAAAAGTGTCACTTCGTAAATTCAGCTGATTATATTATTCCGGTGCAGAGCGCCGAAATTTTTCTGAGTTTTTGGTTGAACTAACACGTAAAACTAGACTCAGAAAGCTAAATAACTTGTGTTACACAATCAGAAATAAAACAGTGACTGCAATATGCTGACTGAATCTCATAATAGATACCAATTTAGCTTATGAATTTAATGCAAGACAAAGATAAAAAAGTCAATTTTCTCTTCAAGCAGCAGAAAATAGTGCAAAGTTTTCAAATAGTTCTTGTTTTTTGCTTAAAGTCATTATAAAATAGAAGAGATAGATTTAAAAATGTTTTATTCTGTACAAAGATGCTTGAAATTACACAAAATTAGATTTTGGAGTGCTTAAGACCCGTGCTTGGAGCTAAATAGATTGTGATTACGATAAGCGCCTGAAATTTTAAAAATTTTACTAAAAAATCCTGAAAGAATTAAAATTAATATCACTTTGCCCCAAGAAGTCTTCATTTTACACATTTTACAAAGATGGCTCCAAAAATCTTTGTACGAGCTTCAAAATCTTTGTCTCGCACAAAAAACAGTGGTGTGAAAGGCGAAAATTGTTGGTCATAGTTCCACACAAATTTTATTTGCCAGGCAGGCGATCTCAAGTTTTAAGCTAATTGTGGGTGATAATATGACACCTTCACGGAGACAAATTGACGTCAGAATTATTAAGCATTGATAAAAATTGCAGAAAAATTTCGTTAAATTTACATAAATTGTTTGATACGATTAGCTTCGAGCATAAAAATGAAGTAAATTCGGCGCGGGGCGCCAGAAAATTTTGAAATTTTACCTTTCTATAACGTATTTTTACAACATCGATTTGGGTTTGGGGACTATAGCCCCTTAGCCTCCCCCGTCTGGGACCGGACATGAAATGTTCCTGCAAGTGGTTATTGCATCGTTCTTGCACTGAGAAAGAATAGAGAGTTCGGATCTTCTAAATCAGCTTTTTTCTTCTTTTTCTTAAAAAAATTCCATTACTAATAATTTTTATATGATTTATTGGTCTATTCGGCTTAAATAACCTGTTGGCTTTTTCTTTTGATCGTTTTGTGAAACTGCAGATTTAGGTTTACTATTTTATTTGGACCTTTTCTTGAAGATCCTCGACCGTTTTTCAAAAGGTAGAGTATGTAAGTATATCTTGTTTATTAACGTACCAAAATTTGCAAATATTGCAAAGTTCAACATTTAAGTCAATATTTATAACCACTGCCTGTTTCGTTTGTTCGAGAGTTTTTTCAAAAAGTAAAAACTGGTTATAAAAATGAACTTATAGGATGATCCTTGACCTTGCCCAGCGGCGAAACCGCATCAGATTAATGAGCCACTTTTGTAGCCCAATTCTTATGAATTAAATTCAGTGAAAAAGCTCTCGGATAAATGAAACAGACTGTCGTTGCACAAATACACGACAAATTAAATAAGAGTTTGTGCTTTAAGCATCTGTTTGCTTGTCCACAAGTCGGACCGATGTGAGACTTTCAGCGCCAAAAAATCCAATACAAGCAGCAGGGCACATGACGACTAATATGAGAAGCTGCCAGTGTAGCAATAGATAAGCGCTGTAGAAGAAGCTCAAACATGCAGCTGCCGACTAAAAGAGTAGCATTAACGACATAATTTGACATAACACGAAATTTAAAAAAAGGTTCAATTTGAAGGGATTTTGATACATATATGGAAAATTTTCAGGGTAAGGTGAGACAAAATGAAGGCCAATAACGGATGAAAATTGAAAATGTTCTCCAAAAGTGCCTTAAATCGATCAGAAACTGTGGAATAATACACTCAATGCTATTTTAGCATTTATAACTATTATTAAGGTAATTTTGACCCCCCCTCCAAAAAATGCGCAATTTTTGTCCCCCAGACCGTCTAACTCTTCCAGATCGGCCATCTGTGCACATAGTTGTAAATCAAAATAAAATTCAAGTAACTTACTTGTTTGGATGAAAATGGTAAACAGCATCTAACTGCACACATTTAACATGCGCCTTATTATCTAGACGGATGAGTAGTTATAGACCTAGTTGTTTAAGTTAAAATGAGCTCGAAAAGTGCTCTTAACCTCTGAAAAATCAAAAGCCTATTACAACGCAAGTATTCATGATAGAGAAGCGCTTTCTAGATTTCCGTCAGACATGTTCCCTTGGATCATATTTCCCGTCATTTCCTTCAGAAAGTTTTATTATTGCCTCAGAGATCGTCGAAAATTTCTTCTTGAATGTCATAATAAATAAAGAATATGGAATAACCAAGTGACGATAGTCGCATTACATTATAAAATAAAAATAATGCAGTATTAGACATGGTACCATACAAGATTCAACAAGTAGTTACATATTCTGACAATTGTACTTCGCTGTCGTTGAATATTCCCTAAAGTCATTTGCTGAATTATTTAAAGAGAGATTATAAATATCCAATGCCTATAATATAGTTCGTTTTATGCCAAATTGATGCATTTTATTGTAGTTATATTATTATATTATTATATTGTTATATTATCATTATTAAGAGTACAATATAATAATATAATACATTATATATTATTATAATATTATATTATCAGGATAATAATATATTATTTTTATATATAATAATATTATTATATCAATTTATTATTGTTATATAATTTAATATATTAATATTGTTATTAATAATATTATATATAATTATATATTATAATAATAATATATTACTTAAGCCTGGCTTAAGCCTCGCTTGAGCCTGGCTTAAGCCTGGTTTAAGCCTGGCTTAAGCCTGGTTTAAGCCTGGCTTAAGCCTGGCTTAAACCTGGCTTGAGCCTGGCTTGTGCCTGACTTAGGTCTAGCTTAACCCAGGCTCAAACCTGGTTATGTATGTTTGAACATTGAAGGAAGGTTTAAGCCTGACTTAAGCCTAAACGTATTGAAATCGGACCCTTATGGAGGACGCAACAACCGAAATTCTGCCCGCAAACAGACTTTGCTGCACTGTGACAAGCTTATTTAAAAACGCGTGCAATTTGCATTTTTCGCCATAATTTCTTTTATTCTTGTAATACAGACAATTATAATATTCAGCGATCTTGATTTGCAACTAATTTGCTTAAGAACCAACGGAGACTAAAAGTCTTTCTAAAACACGATTAAAATTTTTTTATAAAATAAAGCCTTTCGCATCTTTAGAAGATTTTAAGAGGCATCTATCTTCTCAGGCCTTATAAAACATTTGCAAACACACAAATTTATGCAGCGTGTCGAAATAATGAGTCATTTTCGAAATGTTCCGAAGACATTTCTTGAATTAAAAGATCTTAATAATAATATTCTGGCATCAAACAATAAGCACACAATTTCCGGAAGCAATTTTTATGTTTCTCACCAAACAAAACAATAGCATTGAAAAATTCTGTCATAACAAAAATGACTAAAAATATTAAAATAAAGTTATGCTTCTGTTTGTACAGTCGCCTCCGGTAGCCAATTACTCGTCATTTAAGAGCCGTTTTTCAAGTCAGTTCGTAAACTTCTATTTATTATTATTTTATTCTATCGGAAACATAAATAATGTAATTTGAATCCGCTTTTTCATTTTGAGTCTTAAAAACGTGCACTACAGTATAATTTGACAAATAAATGAAATGCGAATCATACATGGATATGCGGTATAAAGGATACATATTACCTGGAAAAAACGAAAAAGACCGAAGATGGCCGGCGTGCCTTTCAGTGCCGTACTTAGGAAGGAATAGATCTAAATTCAGCATTGTAAAGATAAGAAACAAAGGAAAACAAGCAGAGCTATAGATCTTACCTGAGTATTCCACGTAGCATCGCACATTCCCAACAAAAAACTGCAAACAAGTGCCAATGTGCCGCTAAATTAAACCAAAAAACGAAACACGTGTTTTGCAAAATGTATGAAAGTTTCACGAACGAAAGGCCAAGGTTTATTAATATTTAGTATAGCAAAGTTTGCAAATGCCTCTATTTCTACGCGAAAAATTCGTTTTTGTCTAAAATTATCCATTTTTTAGTTTTCTAGTACAAAGAGAATGTTACAGGGAAATTGAAGAGGAATAGGACAAACAAAGGAGGGTAATTAATATATAAAGTAATCGAATGAAAAATTAAGTATATCAGCAAGACTATCTTTTCAATTTAGCTTGAGCATGACCTTTAAGACATCTGCCGACTTAAGTGCAGTCAAACAGACGATAAATTTGTACTCAAATCTCAAACACTTACTGCAAATAGGTTGCCCGCACTTAATTGAAAACAAAACTTATTAACAACTGATTCATTACTATATTTTAGTAGTTTTCTTTAAAAAATCGAATTGAAAAAATGCGCTTGTTGCAAAAAATTTGAAATTTTGTATTTACTTCGGCGGCACAAGGTAAGCAAACGAGTGTGACAAAGTAACTGTCGAATTAGTCGGTATATTAAGAAATATCAAAATATAGCACAACATGGATATAATAGCGGTAATTAATACAACTGGTCTTCGACCAAAGCGATTGATCTGCGTACCAAAAGCGGCAAATATTAAGCCACCTGTAACAAAACGTGCAGAAAAAACTATTTTCTTCAATAAAATTCACGACGTACTCGTATCTACGATTATTTTAGCAACCTTGTTACTATGTGAAATTTGATTCTGTCCTTGGGGGCTTAGAAAATGCTCATTTGAAATTTGTTCCATAAATCACATTGATTAAGCGAAAATATTGATTTCGAGTTGATAATTGAGTGTTTTTATTAATTTCAGTGATACGTAGTCAATCCAATGCTTATATTGATGGCTGATTGTGAGACTCAATAAACAACGTAAACCGTCAACGGCGTAAATATAGATGCATTTGCTAACGGTGGAAACATCAACTAATCGGGTTCTTGATGAGTCTAAACCCCCAGAATGGCAGCTAACCCCCCCCTTAAAAATGGCTACAACCCCAAAAACTGTCATTTTTCGCAAAAATTGTAAAAAGTGTGCCTTTCTAAGGTTTTTAGCTCATTTTTGGCTCAAAAGCATCAAATTTTCCGCCACATTCACATTTTTTGACTATCTTTTGTTCAATTTACTCGATTCTTTCGAATTTTCCGGAATTTTCTTATATTTTTATGTTCTAGAAAGAACGAGCGTTGTCAAACGTAGGAAGTGTTTTTGACGTGTGCATGTCGTTTTTAGCCCAAAAAAGGCACTTTTTAAAATGTTTTGGGCCTGACCGCCAGAATTCACATTTTGTGCATGTATGCATACAAACTAGCTTAAATTTAACCAGATCGAGGTTAATAAGCGAAGATTTAACGTCATGCTAAAAAACTAAATTGTGATTCTGACTTGCATTTCATCGAAAAATTGACTATCAGTCGCAGTGGCGGATCTCGGACTTTCCTAAGGAGGCGGTACCCCATTTACTGAAACACTCTAAAATAGGTCCGAAAATTTGCCCTTCACGTGCAAATTAGCGTTTTTCCAGCGTTTTAGTTTGTCTACTTTTATTTAACATCACTTTTGACGCAACATTTTTTCAAAAAAATCTGAAATTTCCAACAATTTTGTGATAAGAAATTGTTAAATTTCTTAAATAATAGCGAAAATCCGGCACAAAGCTCCAAAAAACTTGAGAAATTTAGGCAAAAGACGTTCAGAAGCTTGATTTACTGCTCGATTTGCAGCATTTAACGCGGAAAGTCGAAAATTTTAAAAAGTTATGCTGAAATAGCTGTTTCTGTAATTGAAAATGCTCTTACACATATGTAGTCCATGAGTGAAACATGACTTTAGGTCGCCAAGAAAGTGAATAAATGTTATTAGTAGGTATCATCCAGCATGAAGCGCCGAAAATTAATCGTGATCACTGACGGCCAAGAATCATTGCAAATTACATATCCATTCTTTATCTTGCCAACTATTTTTGGCCAATGGGCAGAGGGCGGCCGCCCCCCCCCTCCCAACGCCCCCTTAAATCCGCCATGATCAGTCGTAATTTTAATTTCTTTTGAAAAATATGAATTTTACCAAACAGCTTACAAATGAATAATAAATATCGATGTAATAAAAAAAGCCTTGGAATTTCTTACCTAAAATTTCTCCTATTCCAATGAAGATTGTGCTTAACGCCAACATGCTTTTATGAGCTTTAAGACATAGCGTATTTGCCAACGACGTTCCATAAACACCAACCATAAAAGTAGGGCTGAGGCCTATAAAAAAGATATTTAACTAAAGCCCGTTCATTGTCCTAAGTGACAAGTAATTTACCCGAATAGATAAAAACAATCAGAAACGTGGCAATCGGTTTCCGTTTGATAAGGCATACAGTTTCTGCTGAAAAACAAACAAATTAAAACAAAAAATAAATTGATATCAGGGAGCGATACTAAGTCCCAACAGTCCCACCGTATCGGCTGTTCTACCAGAATTCCAACCCAACAGTTCGACCAGTTTCAACCAGACATGCACGTGGGATGTTTGGGGTCTACAAAAAATGACAAAAGGCAGAATTTCTTCATAGAAAATAAGGCACAATGAGGGTTATAAACGAATAAATATCAAAATATTTTGCAAAAGTGCTTTAAATCGACAGAAATCGTTCTTTCTGATAGTTTTTACGCTACTTCAACGTTTATGCTTAGTCTCAAGGTAATTAAGACGCAAAAAAATCTTTCTGTTTGGCCTCTCCCAAATGAGATTGACCCCCTTATGTAATCTGCTCGAAATATTTTCGTTGATTCGCCATTGCATCGAGAAATGTATTATTTTGCTCCCCGGCTTACCGAATTCTAAATGCGAAATACTAAGAAGATGAAGAAAAACATTTCGTGGCAAGATAAAGATTAAAATACAGGCTTAAGTCAGGCTTAAACCTGATTTTACAGTCAGCTTTGAACTTGATTACGTCTGCGCGAAAAAAAGAGCCAGGGACAAGTGGCATCCCAACTTTTCCACAACAGACAAAAAAGGTCAAAAAGTCTATTCGAGTGCAGAGTAGCGCTTTTTTCGCAGTCTTATATTGTCTATTTTTTCATAAAAATGATTTCCGTTGCAACAAATTTTTCAAAAATTTTACAATGTCATATGATTCTGTCCAAAAAATGCTTAAATTACTTCGTTATTTCCTTTGTTTTTTTGTCTGTGCATTTTGAGTAAGGAATATTGAAGCATTCAACGTGAGGCGCAGAAATATTTTTAAAGAATTTATGCTAGAAAAATGGAAGGAAACTGCAAAAATATGGCTTGAAAGTGAATATTAGGCGCGAAGTGTCGGAAAAATTGAGGAATCATGATGGTCGATGGACAAAAAAAATTGCAAAGTAAATTAAAAGTCCTCTATCACGCCAATTATTTTGGGCCTCTAATCCCTACCCTGGACACCACATTTATCGATTCTTATGCGGCGATTCGAAACTCAATATTTTCAGTTTGACAGGCGAAAATATTGGCTAAAAACCAGAAATGCACAGCGTGAGAATTCTAAAGGGGTGTAATTTTAAAGTGCCTCTTTTAGGCCCAACAGAAATAGTGGGTACGAGTTAAAAACTTCGTTTTACGGCGTTTCTAACGATGCTCTCTCTTTAGAACATAAAAATAAAAAATAACGAAAAAAATCAAAAAGTCGAACAAATTGGACAAAATATCAAGATTTTTCAAAGGTTAAAATTTTGTCTTAAAAGTTGTGGTACAGCGAAAAGAACACCATTTTTCAACGTTTATCATGGAGCACTATCTATTGGCATTAAAAAATTGCGAAAAAAGTAAAAGATTGAAAAAATTGAATTCTGGGGAGGTATTTTGGTTTCTGGGAGTATTTGGCCTTCTGGGGTTGCATGCCCCCAACCCCCACGCCCACGTGTGGTTGAAACATGAGTATGTGGCGCGAAGTGCCGAAAATTTGATTTTTTTGAGTAAATAGATTGTTAAAATCCTTTAAAGAAGCGCATTCTCTACGAATTATCAGGAAATACCCATATTTATGCAATTTCATATAAAATGGAAATATCAGTTATATTCAATAAGTAGATATTATGCGGGCGTATTAACTCAAAAATGACCTACTGGCCGAATCAAAGAATGATTTTGTTGTCCTTGCACATCTTGCTTCTGAAACAGTATCTCTGTGTGAGGCTTTGCGGTCGTTTTGTACTTTACTGGTCCCTTGTGAGGGCAACTTTGGTAACGAGGGTAATATCAATAGGATGACAGAGCCCACGAATGTGATGAGACAAAACAGTGAATACGTCGTGAAAATAACAGACGGAGACAGATAGACGCCATTGAAGCTGTCATTAGCGAATTGGAATAAGACCAAGAGACCGCCGCAACAAAAGCTGATAAAATGACGGAAATATGTATGTATTGAAAAATTTGTTTTATATTATAAAATTGTGTATAGGCGTAAAAAGTAGGTTATACGGGAAAAATATATTGTCTACTAGCAGATCCAGCTTATTTGTGTACATACGGCTTACAATGATACTTTCTTTCGTAAAAAGTTACTTGTTTGAAGCCATATTAATTTTCAAAACTTAAACGAAAAGCTCGAACAAAACACATTATTTTCGTAGTTTTTGTGATTTTTTCGACTCGGAGCAATCATCATGTAGGCCTGTTGGTCAAATATTTGTTTGCTCATGATAATGAGTTTCCGGGAGACAAAGATATTGTTCTGATCACTGGAAACATGTGCTTTATGTGCACTGAATCTAAGCGTGCAATCATTATTTGCTATTATTACACATAATTATAATAATGTATTACTGTTAGGGATCGACCAAGGGTCAATTTTTTCCTCCGAGCCGGAGCCGGAGCTCCGGCCATCCTCATATCCGGCTCCGGCCGGAGGCCGGAGGTGAACATACACTATTTTCATATTTGTGTTGTACATCATGTAAATTTTAGTGTTGAGTATATCGGCAGATACCTGGCCACTCTTACGCTTCTTTAGATAAGGGGAATGTGAAGGTGCTAAGTGCATTCAAGGCGAGGATGGAGGAGGCTAAGCGCCCGATTATCCTTGCTTTATGGCTGAGGGGGTGAGAGAAATATGTACATATATGCACAGTGTGGTCGGGTCTTTCAGCCGGTCTGGGAAAGGACTCCATCAGAGAGCTTTTTTGGGCTAATAAAGCTCCAAAAACATGTGTAAATGATACAAAAATAATGCGAAACGTGCGTTTTTGCAATTAAAACTAAGATTAAATAAAATTATAACATAATTAAAGGTACATTCTTTAATTACCCGTCAATCTTGCAGATAATGTCAAAGTTCATTCATCATTACCCTTACTCTTTTTTCCCCAAAATTTTTCCTTTTTTACCTACAGACCCTTAATCCGTTCAGTTTATATGACTGGTTCGGGGTCGGTCAGGATTCAAGACAAGACCCTACCCACTGTCAGGCGATTATCAGCATTAGCGGATCCAGGAAAAAAATCTGGGGGTCGGTCCAAATATTTGAATCAAATATCTCGAGAACCACCAGGTGTCAAGCGAAAATAAAGACAGTTTTGAGCGTATCTCGGCGTGCTCTATATGATGAAGAAGAAAAATTACAAAATAAATTATCAAAATTTTTTACTATATTTAACATTGATATACAGAAAATTTATCAAGTTTCTGCAAAACCGATTACTCATCATCCAATTAACGAGTAATTTCTTACCTCCTGTCTTTGTATTTAATCATTGTGCTTTACAGAAAGATTATACAGATAGTAAATAATTCCGGCGCACTCAAAAACAGTTGGCAACTTTTAAATTTTCATGAAATCCAAGGCTCAAAAGGTCTTAAAATCAATAACAAGCGCGAAGACATGTTCTCTCTTCCTGAAATCTATTTTGGTACAGCACAGCTATAGTCTATTTCACATAAGTTTGAGCATAAATTTTAAGAATTTTTTCGAAAGTAAGCTGACGGATTACGATAATTATATATCAAATCAATGCTGCAATCTCCATCTGTCGGCTTATTGTCGGACATAGTTTTTAAAATTTATGCCCAAACTTGTGTGAAACAGACTATAGGAGATGCCTTCCTCGGATAATTTTATTCTCATTGAAACATAGCCTTCCTCTCTTCACTCTTAATTCTCCGTTTGTCTTTTGAATCTCTATGTGCTTTTTAAACAATATTAACAAGCTATTTCCATTGGTATTTATTTTTAATTTTAAATGACTACATAATCTTTGAAGCTGCAAGATGTCTTAGTTAATCAACTTGTTGAATATACAGGTAGCTTGAAATGATAGCAAGTACCAACCTGGTTTCAAAAACTGCGAAAAATAGGCCTGCGTGTTTACTGGCGTTGGTTTCGTCCGAGTTTTTGGCCAAGTAACTACCTTGAGCAATCCATAACACTGTATTAAAAAACGCAGTAGCACGCTTTTCTTCTGCAATAATAATAAAAATATCTACCTGAAGCTGCTAAACCAAGTAGAGCAGATGAGGTATATAGCAGAAAGTTGGATATATAAAAAAACGAAGTCATGTAAAGCCTGTAAAGAAAAAATATTCAGAAACACGAATCGATAGATTATTTGCGTGCAGTTAGGCAGCTTATAGTTAACCACGCAGTTATTGGGTTCAACCCCAACACATTCTCCTTCTAGAATGAAGTTTTCCATGTGTATTTCAAAGTGAGGTACATGTACTTTTCTAGTAAGACATTTGTAAGCTTAATATAATATTCCTGACTAATGACATCAAGCTCCCTAAGGCACGAACTAATATTATAATTCTGAAAATACGCTTACATAAGGAAGCAGATTTCGACTTTTTCTCATTGTACGTATCACAAATGTAAGTATAAGTTACAATCCAGTTTTTCGGATTGATGCATCTTCATCAACTATTCAATGAATATATTGAATAAGACTGTTGACAAATTTAAGCGATTGCACTTCAAGATGCAAAAAAGTTTGGATCTCTCACCGAAAAAGGATTAGGTAATCGCAGGAAATAAAATTAAAACAACAAATGCAGCCGATATTTCATTTTTTAATAAAAGCTTCATAATTCAAAAAATGGAACTTGTTCAAGAAGAAAGACCGTGAATTCAGACCTATGAGTTCCTGATTTTCGAATGTACTGTATATCTTACAATGTGTGCGTTAATCCACTTAGTCGCAAATTTTACATGAAACCCCACGCCCACCCGATGTTAATATGCCATGAAATTAGCGTCTTTAATACAAGCTAGAGGAGGCTCTACTGAATGTTAATTTACTTGTTTGGCAACCATAGTTTTGCTCAACTTTGCCATGGTAGAATAAAAACAAAAAAATGTGGGATTTTGAAGCCACTGTAACAGTCCCAATATGCCATTCAGTAAATTGGTCTCTGAATTGACGGCTCAGCTTTCACCGAACATTTCAAACCTTAAGCCTTGAGCAGACGAATCAAGCATTTAATTTTCCAATAATAAACATACAGGTCAATTTTATCTCATTTTTAATTCATGCGCTATTGCGATACAAAGCTGTAATTTTGAAAATACATAGAGCGTTCACATCGCAGGATCATATGTGTTCTTATGGGAGGAGGTTGACTCCCGAATGGTTACTGACCCCCGCAAAATGGCTGCCACTCCCCGCGGAATTGCCGAGTTTTCGTATTGTAAAAGTTCTATCGTTCTGATATTAAAATTTTAATTTAAAATTCAATTTTTTTGAATTCAAATTATCGGCGCTTCGCGCTATAAACATATTTTTTTGAGTATATTTTGTTAAACTTACTCGATTTTTTAGAATTTTGTCGAGACTTTTTTTATGTTTTTATGTTCTAGAAACAACGAGCATTGTCTGAATTATTAAGATACAGTGTTTCCGACGTTTACCCATCATGTTTGAGCTCAAACAAGCACTTTTTAGAATTTTTTTGGTCTGACCCTAAGAATTTCCGTGCTGTGCATGCCATGTGCAGGATGCGATAAATATGTTCCAGGGAAAGTAAAACCTGAGCTATTTTTGAATTGTCTAATTTAAGACAAGCTGTATCCGTAATGTCATTAAATAGCCGCGATTGTAAAAACGGACGCAAATTTTAATTCAATGAAGATTTATGGCATCTTTGAAGGTGAAATTTCTTTACTCCTTTTGCTGCCGGTTTGACTTAAACAAATATAGACTGCAATTTTTTTTTAACATTTTCTTTAGACACGTGTTTCTCAATACCAGTCATGTATGAGTGATTTTCGCGTGTTTAAAAGAACCCAATCCTCGGTTGGCGATTATTTAAATATAAATTCCTCGAATTAGATCAACCTAGCATGATAATAAATTGAATCGGTACCTACTCAAAGTTCGTTAGTTCGTTAATACTCGGATATATTTAAGAGTCACTTTCTGTAAGACTCGACTCGAGCTTAAATAAGTCAAAAATTAACGTCCCCTGATTTTTACATGTATTATGTAGTTTTTGATTGCTGAGTTTAACGGTGCAAATTATTTTTCTTGAAAACGAATATTCGTTGTGGAAAACGAGTGTAAAATATCAAAAATCACCGTTTTTGTCAAATTTTACAGGGTCTAACATTTTTCATCATACTCAGGATCACCGCGATCAAATTCAATAATTTTTTTTATATTTGAGAGACGAATTATTTTTACATTTCGTAAAATTAATTCAAACTAACAGTATTCCTTTATTATTTTTTGATATGATTAGGAACATAAAACATCAACAATTTTGACTTCAATTTTTTCGACAATTTCCGATATAACGCACATACCATATGCGGCCCTCATTTATATTGCAATATTTTATAACCTATCACTAGAGGCTTCTATGATAAAAAATTTTGAAAAATATAACGACCGGTTTTTGAGCAATAGATGTTTGAATGGAGCATGGAATGCTAAGAAATGGCTGGAATTTTACGAAACAGCCCCAGAATGTCACAACATTTGACCATTAATAAATTTGGACCATCTTTTATACTGCATCGTGGCGTTGGTTGTCTTTTACATTACACAAAAAATTTATATTTAAAATGACCACTTTTTAAGTAACAGAACTTAAACGAGAACGTGGTGTGCTGAAAAATTATGAAATTTATGAGATTTTAACAGGTAATTTTAAGATATTTTTTACTTACTTTTTTAAGAATGTGAGCCGCAGTTCACACTGTAACACGTTGTCAAAAACTATTAGGGACACTTATAAAAATTCAAAAAATCAGAGGACCACTTTTTGAGTTACACGTATTAAAAGAGAACATGATGTGCTGAGTAATGATCAAAATTAGACTATTTTCACTTAAATTGTCAAGATGTTTTCCTAATGAAATTCTCTAATAAAAATGCTTGTCAAACACTGCAATTAAGTTATTAAATTTTACAATCTAACTTCATGAAAAAAATGAAGAAAATAAATCAAATTTCGAGATATGTGACTTGTGGCAATGCATTTTCCTATTTTTGTTGGTAGGTACTTTTATACATTTGGTACATCATTTGATGTGTGACATGTTGTTGAGGTAGGTATTGTGAGAGGCTTTTATAAGAAAGACAGAAAATATATTGGTAACTTTTAGTCGTCAAGGAAGTTAATGTGCCTGAAATTGTCAAATTTAAAATAATTTCAATTTAAAATAGCAAAATTTGTTCTTATTTTTGTTCTTTTAGAAGTAGGCACGAATTTATTTCAGTCATTAAAAAACATTGTATCGTCAACTAAATTTCTGCCTTGCTGCTCAAAACCCAGTAATTCAGTTCTTCAATTTTTCTCAGACTAAGAACTTCTATTTGAGAAAATAAAAAAACCGAGCGATTTTTGCTTAAAATTGTCCAAATTAAAAATTTCTCTGTATATTACGTTTCTTTCAGATGTTCTCTGAAAATTTCACTTAATTGCATTAATTAGGTGCCAAAGGGATACATGGGCAGCCAAAAAAGCTCTGGGGTCCGATGCGCAAAATCGAGAATAATCCCCACCAGAAATTCAATTCTAGGCGGTCTATCGAATTTGGGTTGGAGGGTTCGCCAGATTCTCAAGAAGTGTAGACCAGACATAGGCAGCACCCAAATTCTGGGGCGGGGGTCAAAATGAATTAAATCGCCAAAAATTTTACTAAAAGTATAATTCTGGGGTCTACAAAAATCTGCTAGGGGTTTCTCGACTTTAGGGGAAGGTGCAAAGTTCGTCCAAACCCCCCCCCCTCCCACGCCCATGTGTGGTCTTAGCGTGAATGATTACCCAAATTTATACTTACCAGAAAAAAAGATTGACGTGTCGACTCCAACTGCTTTCAATTTGATAATTTTAAAGTTTTTCCACGTTCTATTAAAATGTAAATTGCTCAAACAGTAGGTATTATAATTTATATTTTTTTCCTAAAAAATTTTCTGATAACACTTAATTAGGTGCTAAAGTGTAAATAATGACCAAGTAACCAACTTATATCAAAGAATTTTAGTAAGAAAATATCTTGACACTTTCAAAATAGTCTAATTTTGATCATTCCTCAGCACACCATGTTCTTTTTAAATATGTGCAACTCAAAAAGTGGACTTTGATCTTTTAAAATTTTTTTAATATAAAAGTCCCTAATAATTTTTAACAACATATTACATTGTGAACTGCGGCTTACATTTTTTTAAATTAATAAATATCCTGACATTGCCTGTCCTAATCTCACAAATTTCATAAATTTTCAGCGCATCACGTTCTCGTTAAAGATCTATTACTTAAAAGTGATCATTGACTTAATATAATTTTTTGCACGAATAAGCCCCTGATAACTGCAGTCAACGACACGATGCAATATAAAAGATTGCCCATATTAAGTAACGGTAAAATGTTGTGACATTCTGAAGCCAATTCGTCAATTTTCAACCATTTTTAGCATACCATGTTCCATTCAAACATCTATTGCTCAAAAAGTGGTCGTTTTGTTTTTTAATTTTTTTACCTTAGAAACCTCTAGTGATAAGCTACAGAATATCAGAATACGAATGAGGGCTCGCATATGGTATATGCGCTATATTGGAATTGTCGACAAACTAGAAATCGAAATCATTGATGTTTTATGTTTCAAATTATATCAAAAAATATTGATGAGATACTGTAAGTTTAAAATAATCTTACGAAATGTAGAAATTATTTATCTATCGAATAAAAAAGAATTATTGAATTTGATAATGGTGATCTTGAATTATAATGAAAAATTCTAGACCCAGTCAAATTTGACAAAATCGATCATTTTTATTATTTTACACTCACTTTACACAACGAATATTCGTTTTCCTCGGCATCGTCTTGTTTATTTTTCTTACGTTATTGCGTACAAATCAGCTGGCAGTTCGAGCTTTGAAATGCAAAATTTTTGAGTAAGGGTTTTCAAAATTATTTTCAAGTTTTCGAACTTGTCCTAAAATTTTGAGGCGGAAAATACACGTTTAATTTTATAGGATTTATTTAATTAGTTCTAATCTGATGTCTTTAAAATCAATTCCGCTTTGTGCTTCGACATCATAGGTAGCGCGTTAGCGCGTACCTATAATATACTTGGGTACCCCCAACACCTGGGCACCCCCCCTACAGCTGTAACGGGACACTTCTGGAAGGTGCGGTTTTTTTAAAAGAAAGATAATAAAAAAATTTGCTGCTCGTGTTTTTTTGTTTTTCTTGAAACTCAAAATTGACTGTGTAAAGAAGGTGTAAAGTTTTTGTGTAACGTTATAACATAGGACAAATTTTGGGACCTTTTTACTGCGGCATGTGGACAACTGAGTATTGATGACTCGAAGGATTGAACAGAATAGGATAATAGAGGGATGAATTCTACAGATGACACTTTTTTTGTTTTTTGAAATTCGCATTATTTATCGAACGGCAGTGTAAAGAGTGCGAAAATCTAGGAGTGAAAAAGCACTTTTTGGTCGAGTTTTCAACCTTCCTATGTCCGATACTAACTCCGGTTATGAGGTTTTTAAAATGTTTTCTGACAGAAATGTAGAGCGGATTAAGGGCTACATTCTGCATATAAGCAAAGTCTTCTATGCTCTATGGTGAGTTAGATCCTGGGGTTTAAAGTTTACACTCTAGTGGATGGTGTAAAAAACGGATTTTAACTAAGATTTCTCTGCCAAATTTTTCCGCTTATGAGTCAGTGCAAATCGAAGACAGCATTAATAAAGTGCCTTACAGGGGCTAAACATCGCAGCAAACCGCATTTAAAAAAACGCAATATTGAGTTATTTATGGGGGTGTAAAGTTCGAAATCAGAGGTAAAAAATGGGCTAAAAAACACGTTTTTTCCGAAGTTTGATTGATAAATCATGCCAAATAATTTTTGCAACAGAATTTTGGCACACAGGAATGTACTACGATTTAAAAGCTACAAATTGTACCAAACCGAATTTCTTTAAACTCAATGGGGAGTTCGGTACGGAATTTTAAAGTTTACAGTGTTCTAAATGATGGAAAATACGTTTTTGTTGCGTTTTTTGTTCGCCACTTTCTCCGTCCAGAAGTCGGGATAAGTCTAATAGAATAAAAATAAAGTGCTTTATATCGGATGCATGTCAAAGCAAATTGTCTATACATTAATATTTAGCGAGTGTAAAGTCAAAAATTTGGAGTCTTAAATGCGTTTCTGTCTTGTTTTTTCTGCCTGCTTCTCCGGATACGAGTCAGGGACACGTTTATCAAGTCTAGAAATGGACCAGGAACCAAATTTGATATGCCAGTCTGGCACATATGTTTACACTCTACGGTGTTGTAAAGTAGTTTACACCAATTGTTAGTTTGCCCATAGAACATTATGTAGACTTAATTTTTTCATAAATATTAATCGTAATATCGGAACAATATCAAAATTACGAATCTGACTAAAATCTTCTTTACACTAGGTGTTTACATGAAGTTTACACTACATATGTATTTATCTTCGTTTTTGAGCATTCCAGAAACCTAATTTTTTCTTGGAGTCTAGAAGTTTTCAAAGGATCATATGTGAGACGTCACGTAGGTGCGTTTGTTTACATCCAACAGTGATGTAAAGTAGTTTACACTCATTGTTTATATGTCCTCAGACCATTGTAGAGACATAATTTTTTCATGAATGTTGATCATAATATCCGAGTAAATTTTTACACTGCATGTTAGCCTTTGTTCTAGAGCATTGCAAAAATCGAAATTTTTTCCTGAGATATAAAAATTTACAGGAAATGAAATATATACGTCAATTGGGCGCGCTTGCCTACACTCAGCAGTATTGCAAAGTGGTTTAAACCTAATGTTTATTGTCTTTAAAACATTATGGAGACTCATTTTTCCATAAATGTTGAAAGTAATATGGGAGCAATATCAAAATTACGAATCCGACTAAAATATTCTTTACGCTATGTGTTTGTGTAAAGTTTACATTACGTGTTAACCTTAATTCGATAGACTTGCAGAGACTTTGTAAATGAAGTCAAGAAATTTTCAAGGATTCATATGTGAGACATCAATTAAGTGAGTTTGTTTACCCTCAAAAGTAATCTAAAGTGATTTAAAAATTATGTTCAAGTGTCCTTAGATCATTGAAGAGATGTAATTTTGTCTTAAATGGGTTGCATTAAAGTTAAATCTTTCTTAGCCGTGTTTATAATATGTTTCACAAAATCTTGCACATGGAGAGCTATCGTTTAATTGATGTAAATTGCCTGCAAAAGTGGTTTAAAATGAACCAGCAATCACACTACTGTGAACAGAAGTCGACAAAGATATGCAGCTTTATTGTAATCATGTACATTAATAAGCCGTAAACTGTTAGTATTCTCTACACCTAGTAGTTGTGTAAAGTTTGCACTATTCATTTGTTGTTAATATGTAGTCTATACTACAAATTTATTTTACTACCAAATCGAAGCGTTAGTGTTCCTTACATTTGATATTTGCGTGAAGTTTTTGAATTTTTGCCGAAAAACTTTGCCTTCTAATTTACCAACATCCCGCCTTTTCCATTTTCTTAAAGTTTAAAATCTTTTATAAGTCTCTTAATAATTTAATAGTAGGTTTTAACTTTAAGTTTCTCTTGGTTTACAACTCTCGCTTAGCAAGCTCATTTTTCAAAACTTTTTCATAGTGATCAGATTAGTCGCGTTTAGTTTGGAATTGGTGGACGGTCGTTATTTTATTACTCGGCTTAAATAAACCAAGTGACTATCTTTTGATTATTTTCTTTATCGCAAATTCAAACACCCTATTTTCAATTTGAAAATTGACCCAATTTTCAATTTGAAAATTGATCCAATTTTCAATTTGAAAATTGAAAATTGGGTGTTTTCAATTTCAAAAAGTCACAACACATTGTGCTTGTGTATTGATTGAGTGAGGATTTGCAATGTGAATTCGTTGGTTAAATATTTGTGCTTGATTATAAGTGAAATGCACATTAAGAAGAAATAACTTAATGGAGTTTTAATTTGAAAATGGATGGTGTCAATAAGGTTGTCTTGTTTAAAAAGGATAATGCTGATGTTAAGAACAATATTGTTTTCCGCGTTCCTGGACTGTTGTCATTATTGTGGCATATTACTGATTGTGTTTACTGACTGATGTACTGAAATCACGCTAATTAAAAGTAGTGTACTAGCAAAGAAAAATGCTCCGATGGAACAAAAAAGATGAATATACTTGGAATTGTGGATTATTATGGATGTAAAAGGAGGGGACTAGGAAAAATCTACCTAAAGTCGGAAAATCTGCTAAAAATCACACTTTCTCTAAGCAACGCAAAAAATCGATGTATATTCTGCGGCCTCTAAAAAAGTGTCTTTTTTAAATAATGTTCGAAGTTTCAGATAAGAGTGTATAAACGTAATCTATCAAGGTTACTTTTTTAAATTGCTGGCACCTGATTGATAGAAAACTAAGAGGTATTATATTTAAAGTTGTTTTATTTTGTTATGAGCATTATAGCAAGCAAAGCAGGAGCCGATTGATTAGTGCACACAATCGTTTCGGGCATGCTAGTGTATCTACATTTAGTCTGTTTCAAGTCAACTTACGCGTTTCCTACTGTTTTAA
This sequence comes from Mermis nigrescens, assembly GCA_036768485.1. Lineage (NCBI taxonomy): Eukaryota > Metazoa > Nematoda > Enoplea > Mermithida > Mermithidae > Mermis > Mermis nigrescens. The sequence continues at coordinate 313,296 of JAVLUZ010000852.1, forward strand.
ACCAACCATGTCTTCAATTGTCTTCGATGTTTGCTATTTCATTCAATTGGCTTGGAAGACTGTTAGTTTACTTAATATCATTTCCCATAGCTACTGCATAGCTAACGTGCTGCTGTTTCAATCATTGTTATGGTTGAATATTTATTTTAATCTGTTGGCCGCAGAATATACATCGATTTTTGCGTTGCTTAGAGAAAGTGTGATTTTTAGCAGATTTTCCGACTTTAGGTAGATTTTTCCTAGTCCCCTCCTTTTACATCCATAATAATCCACAATTCCAAGTATATTCATCTTTTTTGTTCCATCGGAGCATTTTTCTTTGCTAGTAAGAGTATACATGGGCGTACGCACGGGGACGGGGAAGGGGCTTTCGCCCTGTCTTGAAGACAAAATTTTTTTTGAAAACTAAGGTAAATCATGAAAAATAATGAAAATTGGCATCTCTGTATAGAAAAATCTATCAATTTTCAGCGCCTCGCGTTGTAGGACCATTATTTTCAATTAGTTTGTCCTAAGTGAGGCCAAAAAACGCCCTTTCTCGCTGCTTATTAAGATAAGAGAACGGAATTTTTTGAAAATTCGAATTTTATGAGTCTAATGACTAGAACATGTTCGTAAACATCAGAAAATGTACTTCATTGTTTACCATCGAATATACTCGTATCTCGAACTACAGAGTCACTATTTTTCAGACCGCTTTCCCTCAGCCTGCGAAAATATGTTTCTAGCTGATTTCTGCCAACAATGATCTTTTATGAATCCTCTTTTCACATTCTCTAAGACTAAACAAGTCAAACACGTTAAAAGATCACTCCTCTTAAAAATAAGCCAAAAGCATATATTACGGAAGCAGAAAATTGAATAAATTCTTAGGTTAGGGCTTCTGGCCAGACTCGAACTAAAATACACCTTATAAATATACATGCTAGCCTCTGACTGTAAATTTCATGATAATTTGGAAAAATTAAAAAATTTCCGAAAAACGTAAACTCGCAATTTAATATTTCGAAGTTGGGCAGCCATTTGACTTGTTTACGATAAACGAAAGAAGAATAAACAAAATAACGCTACCCAAAATCAACTCAAACTATACTGAAATATAGAACTAAAACAAACTATTTTTATAGATTGTTTTATATAAAAGTGCCGTTAATTAGTCGCTACCACACACGAAGGTGGGGGTCTGCCCATGTATGGTCGCTACTGATGAGGAGTCATTAAACATTAAATCACGATTAATTTAACAAAACGAAACTAATATGTAGACAAAGTAATTTTTGCACAATTCAAACATTCTCACGATTAAAGTAAATTTTTTACAATATAAGAAGTCAATACTTACACATAAATAAGTGAAGAGCCGAACATCGACCATTTCTCACCAAAATTTTCTACCACTCTAGGAGCTAAGAAATTGGATATCATGAAGCAACCGTACATAATAGCCGATCTGAAAGAAAATAATACTTTGCTGTATGTAAAATAATACAATATCAAACAAAATATCAGATGCTGCATGAGGAAAATTATCTGATTACCCGTAATATCCGCCTTCTTTATCAATAAATGGCTTAGTGCCGTTCCTTGTTTCATTTACACTGCTAACGACGAATTCCTAAACGCAACAACAAAATTTTCTACACACTCACATAATTTTTAAATGAAGACGAGTTCGAAGAGAATTGTATTTTTTACCAAAAGATTAATCGGTTTTATTGACGCGCTTAAAACTGATTGTTACAAATGATTTTTATGTTTCAGATAAACTTCTCATAATTATATGTGAATTCTGGCCAAAATATACACCACACATCTTACAAAATATCAAGAGTCAGCCGACTGATTTCATCATTCGAGACAATTTTTTATTTATCAATGTAACCCTAAAACTGAAATCTGCTCGAAAATCTACGTTAAATTTTGTTCTCTTCGCTCACGCTAATTTTGATGGATTGGTACTTATAGTTCACGTTTATTCTTGTACTCGAGTGAACTGATAACGCGTAAATAAGTAAGCTCTGTGATAAGAATACGAATGCACACAGCGAGAATTTTTGAGAAAGCTGCTGGTCTGCATTAGGTTCTTATGATTTCGGCTAAATGGAACTATAAATTTTAAGTACTTACCTAATGCAAATAAGTTATTTTAAACTAGTACTTACACAAATTCAAATAATTAACAATTCCTAGTATTTTGATTTTCATGCGTAATTATTCACGAAATGCACATCACGAGATGATTTCCCAAGACAGTTCAATTATTTCACAGAAAATCAATACATTGGAGTGTTAATTCTAGTAAATTTCTAACTTTTTCCGCTTCATCTATAAGTCATTTTCTTTAATTAAATATAAATTAAATTAAAGTTTTGATTTCAGATGAATGTCATTCTTACAGCATAGCCGTTTCCCACATATAATAATACAAAAATAAAATGTATTGCTTCTGCGTTATAATTTCAATTAGGAAACTGAAACAGCTGCAGACATCTGTGATGTGAGCAGAACTGCATGAGTCATGACTAGTATCAAAATAGCGGCTTTTGGCACAAAAGTTATGATTTTTCAGCTTTTCAAACCAAATTACCAATTTTCAGTGTAAATTTTTCAATATTCGCATTTTTAAAAATTTTCTGTTTATGCTACTGAAAGCGGAAACATCTACAGAAATATCGAAAATGGCGTTTTTGACGTGTATCCGTCGTTTTTAAGCCAAAAAAGGCAACTTCTAAAAAATTTAGGGGCTGCCTCCCGAAAATCCTATGCTCTGCATGCTTGGTCTACAAATGTTATACTTAACTTAAAACATAGGTACTAGTGCACTTACAAGAATATTGGAGCACGTCTGATGTGACGTAAATAGAAAGAAAAACGCAAGTCCTAATAGCGATACATTGAAAAGACATCTGTTGAACGATAGCACTTTGAACAAAGTCATTCGAAGCGCTTTTTAGAAAAAAATCTCCCTGTAATAAAGTCGTGTCTTGTAAAGTAAACTTTTAATTTAGTGGACAATTCTGTTGAATATAACTGATTTTATAATGATGCTCAGTATGTGTCGCTTTAAGACTACATATAAGACATAACTACTGCAATTCAATTTATACGAGCATTAGCATAAAATTTGGAGTTGATTCTGGAAATGTATTAGCTAATTTTCGACAAGTTTGAAATCGAATGAAAAAGAAGATCAAATCGCATAACTAAGAAGAATCACCTAGAAATTACAATATTTATTATGCTATTTTTAACTTTGAAAATATATAATCTCAATTCGATGAGACTAGAAATCTAAATGTTCATCTTCAAATGCATATAATATAAGCAACTGCTGCACTACAGCATTTATTCACTACTTTAGACAACTGATTCGAACAACAGGATATTCTTAATTAGCAAAATGTTTTATATGTATTATTGGAAAACTATCATTCGACCTCCATTTGAGAAATGAATAACTTAATAGGGGTAGACACAGCGCTTCTTCTACACCAACAACAGTCCAACCCAAGGAAACAAACTGCCTCATGCATACTGTCACATAACTGAGAGACACCGGTAAAAATAAAAAAGGTTAGGAAATAGTTGCTTGCCTTCAAAGAAATTATTGACTATCGGGTCGCATTTCAAGTTTATTTTTCTAATTTATCTCAAAAATGCCCATTTCAGAAAAAGTGACAATCGCGTTCGTGCTCCACGAACAAGGCAAATCGGTACCTACTTATTACATTAACAAATAAATCGGTTTCATTAGGTTTTTGACGAATTTTCACGAAAAACCAAATGAAGTGACATTTGGCGTTCACTGTTTCAACATCAGCAGGACCTAACTTAGGCACGATTCTGTATATCGTTTTTCTCTAATAAGTATTCAATATTAAATATAGGTACCTACGAAGCTCTCTGTCTAATTTTATTTATTGAAAATAAAAAAGGGGAAAACAAAATGGTCTATTTCCGAATTGTTGTTCCATTTCAAACAAAAGTTGTAAAAAACAAGTTAATTGTTGGAAACGACTTAACGCTTTTACGCGCAGTATGCAGTGCGTTAATTCGGTAATTTCACAACAATAGATATACGCCTACATGTTTGGTGATGTCTCAAGAGCCCCACCAGTCCCAACAGCCCCACCGTCCCAACAGCCCCACCAAAAATCCCTACAGCCCCACCCGCCCCAACAGCCCCACCAGTCCCAACAGCCCCACCGTCCCAACAGCCCCACCAATAATCCCAACAGCCCCACCAATCCCAACAGCCCCACCAATCCCAACAGCCCCACCAATCCCAACAGCCCCACCAATCCCAACAGCCCCACCGTCCCAACAACCCCACCGTCCAAACAGCCCCACCGTCCCAACAGCCCCACCGTACCAACAACCCCACCAAAAATTCCAACAGCCGCACCCGTCCCAACAGCCCCACCAGTCCCGACAGCCCCACCGTCCCAACAACCCCACCGTCCCAATAGCCCCACCGTCCCAACAGCCCCACCAATAATCCCAGCAGCCCCACCATTACTGCGATTGCTATTATGCGAGAAGTGCGTTTGGCGGATGTACTTTTGAATTATTGAACTTATACGAGCTCTGTTTGATCATAAAAGAACAGCATGTACGTACAATTTAAGTGTTAAAATTCAATAAAAATCAAAACTCTTACGCTAATCTGCTTCAAAATAGCCAGAAACTGTGGATTAGCGTAGTTTTTACGCTATTTTAACATTCATGCCAGTTTTGAGGTTATTTTTGACTCAAAACTCCTCCAGACCGATCGTGCCGTGCAGCTATGAAGCTATGATTATAACAGTGGGGTAGTTGCAATCAAAATTGGCAGCGAAAAGTCTGGTGGGTAAAAAGTGCTAAATATAGAATTCTGGGGGTCTACCATAATTTGGGGGTTTAGGGGTTAAACTCTAAACATCCCCTCCCCCAAGCTTATGTGTGGTTGGGACAGTGCGACTGTTGGAACGGTAGGACTGCTGGAACGGTGGAACTGCTGAGATTGGTGGGGCTCTTTGGACTAGTGGGGCTGTTGGGATTATTGGTGGGGGTGTTGGGACGGTGGGGCTGTTGGGACGGTGGGGTTGTTGGGACGGTGGGGCTGTTGGGATTGGTGGGGCTGTTGGGACTAGTGGGGCTATTGGGATTATTGGTGGGGCTGTTGGGACGGTAGGGCTGTTGGGACGGTGGGGTTGTTGGGACGGTGGGGCTGTTGTGATTGGTGGGGCTGTTGGGATTGGTGGGGCTGTTGGGATTATTGGTGGGGCTGTTGGGACGGTGGGGCTCTTGGGACTGGTGGGGCTGTTGGGACGGGTGGGACTGTTGGGATTTTTGGCGGGGCTGTTGGGACGGTGGGGCTGTTGGGACTGGTGGGGCTCTTGAGACACAATCACATGTTTTACTAAAACAATTTTTTCCATCGTAGCGCGTTAGCGCGTCCCTATAATATATTTGGATACCCTGAACATATTGCCCCTTACAGCTACAACGGCACACATCTGGGAGGTGCGGTTTTTCAAAAGGTAGATAATAAAAACTCTATGCGCCAATTTTTTCTTCTTGTTTAAACTCAATACCGAGCTAGTGATGGGTGTGTAAAGTGTAAACCAGAAAATCAAATGATCTGCTGAGAGCTAATTTCTTACGGTTTTGTACTGTTTGCATGTGCAGAAGCATACCCAAATCAGTTTTGCATTCTACTCAGCCTGATTGATTCAAAAATGTAGACAGTTATAAATTCTAAGGAAGGGTTTTTTTTTGAAAAGTAAAATTTTTAAAAATGAATAAGTGGTCTAGTGTAAAGAGTCTGGGACGGGATAAAAATTTCTTTCTGCCATCTTCTCGACTTAGTAGACAGAACGTGCTACTTATCTCAAAAATGTGCCCTGTCCTTACTGTTACACTTCAAAGTTTATTTTGTTTCTTTACACTCAATATAGCGTTATTAGTACACGTGTAGTTTACATTGAAAATTTTTTTTCCGCCCAGAGCGTTGTGGATGGCTAATTTTTTAAAATGTTCTCCATAATTTCAAAATAACGAATCTGATGTTTAAAATTCCTCTAAAATCGTTGGTAGTAATCGCTGTAAAGAGGCGAAGTATGAATTATGCACATGTAAGCTAATGCCAATATATAACTCCGTATTGCATATTCTTCGATCAGATTTTTTTCAAAAGTTTTTGACTTATCCCTAATATATAATCATTTTTATTCACAATTCAACAGGAAATTTTATCGGCTTAACCGTGACAATTTATGCGACTTATTATGCTATTCAGGTTAAGAAATCTGCAGGCTTCTTCATTTGATCGTTTAACTAAACTCCAGATTTAAGTTTACTATTTTAAATTAGGGTCGGTATTTTACGTCGCAATGTGCCATGTTGTAAAAACTATATTTTGTTTGTACATTAAATAAACCTTTTTACAAATCATTCGCGTAATAATTACAAAACTTGAGTACATGCAAATTATTTCCTATAATAATAATAATAATAATAATAATAATAATAATAATAATAATAATAATAATAATAATAATAATAATAATAATAATAATAATAATAATAATAATAATAATAATAATAGTAATAATAGTAATAATATTAATAGTAATAATAAAATAATAATAATAATGATAATAATAATGATGATAATAATAATAATAGTAATAATAATAATAATAATAAATAATAATAATAATTATAATACTAATAATAATAACAATAATGATAACAAAAATAATAATAATAATAATAATATTAATAATAATAATAATAATAATAATAATAATCATAATCAAATAATAATAATAATAATAATAATAATAATAATAATAATAATAATAATAATAATAATAATAATAATAATAATAATAATAATAATAATAATAATAATAATAATAATAATAATAATAATAATAATAATAATAATTCCCATGCACAGTCTTTATAAAGCCGATTCCAATATTATTTTAACCTTGCTGGAAGCCGAGCAAATTTATTTCTCTCAGTATTTATTTTTTGCGCCTTGCATAACGACTGATTCTCATTGTTTCATAGTGCGTTGGTCCATTCGTGTGATTTTTGCCGGCCGGCGCATCATTGCATTGGTTTTACGCACTGACGCGTTCGATGTCATGCCTGCCTTTCGTTTGATATTTCTATACAGGATTTCATGGACCTTTTCTATAGTCTATTTCACGAAACCTTGTGCATGGATCACTATTTTTGAACCAGTGTAAATCGATTACAAATGCGGTTTAATTGAAGTAAAAATCACGATACTGCACATATCAACTGATAAGCATATAAAATTTTGCTATGCTAGATTGTATCAGTAGCCTGCCTATAGTCACTTTTGAAGCATCTCGCTTGAGTGCTAAAAATTAATTTCCATGCAAAAGCTTTCGTGAAATAATCTTCAGAATATCCCCCACCGTTTTTTTAACTTTGCGTCGAATGAATTGTTTGCAGGATCTTATAGGAAAGGTGCCTATGATTATTTACGAAGTGAATATTACACATCTGTTTACGCCAGTAAATCATTCATAGTCTAACGTGTGTCCATCACAGAAAAACGGGGGGGGGTCTTCTAGAAAAGATCCGATTTCATTTTACTTAGATTAATGTCATTCAATTGGCGTACATTTTAATTCAGAAGCCATAAACTTTTGAACAAACCTGAAAACTGTTGCGGTCAATCTTTATTTATACAAAATCTGGATTAGATTTTCCTCGAGCATTCCTGGTTTGGAATACATTAAGATAATATTTAGGCTAATTCTTAAATAGATCTAACGAGCACTTTTACATAGGTTCTTGCATCTGTTTAACGTAGGTTAGATTGATTATTGCAATGAGGACGCATGAGAACAAAATCATGCTAATAAAAACTAGAATACTAGCAAGAAAAAATGCTCCGATGGAGCAAAAAAGGTGAATATACTTGGATTTCATCATCGCTAACGATGTAAAACGAGGGGACCATAAATGATTCCCTTTACGCGCTAAATCCATAAGAATGTGCTAAACCATTAGATTTCATCTAAACAACGCAAAAATCGAAGTATATTATGCGGCCTATTCCTGTTTCTGCAGACTGAATTGAGTTGGCCATGGAGGTGTAAAGTTTACGTTATATTTTTTATCCATCAGAGCATTGTGGAAAATGAATTTTCATGAAATAAAATATAAATTGATTATTTTATACCCATGAAAATTTTTCAATGCTTCATTGCGAATCCGTTTAAAATGTTTTGTGACTATACCTTGATTTTTCATAGGCCGCAGGATATACTTAGATTTTTGCATTGTTTAAAAGTCTGATTGTTTAGCACATTCTTATGGATTTTGCGCGTATAGGGAATTTCTTTCTTGTCCCCTCCTTTTAAATCCTTAACGATAAAGAAATCCAAGTGTTTGCACCTTTTTCGCCCCATCGGAGCATTTTTATTGCTAGTGTGTACTTATCTGAGCCCAAGGATTTTTAATCACTTAATCTAGCGAAATGAGACGATGAATAAGATTAAGTATAAATTAGCAAAAATAATAAATACCTTTGACTGACGAATAATCTATTTATAAAAAGATTACCAAAATGTAGCAAAAGTACGTACAGAACAAAAACCAAAATATGCATGCTACAGATAAGAATAATTTTACCGCTAAGCAAATGACTATTATGTAGCATTATGCTTCTGTAGCATAAAAAACCGGCTTACACGTCATGCAGTCTATTATAGTGTAGTTGATTTTAAACGGCCCATTTTCGCTAAACTCTTATGACTGTATTACTTTTTAATAGCAAAAATGGCTTTTCCCATTATGATCTACTAACGGCTGATTGCTCTAAACTCTACCTATTTATGATTAAAGTGCTTTGTTTAATATGTGGCGCGTCAAACAAATTGCTGCAACAATCTAAAAGGTGAAATATTCCACTACAGTAATAAGCATAGGTGGGCGGCACCAAAGTTCTGGGGTTGCAAGATTTTTCCAAAGGTGAAAAAGGGCCCTAAAAATGATTGTATGGCGAAAAACAACGTTTCTCATCGAGCACTATCCATTAACATCAAAAATTGCGAAAAAAATTAAAATAATTTTCAAAAATTGAATTCTGGGTGGGTATTTTGAAGATAATAAAACCGTAACTGTTAACATGCAGCTATTTCACCTATCTGTCGACGGCATTCCTTTTTCCAAATGAGGCATTTAATCAATCAACATGAGCATGTGTGGATGAATTACAAAAAAATCTGTTTGCAAAAAAGCCGGGTTTAAAACTGCTTTTAATGTTTAATTATACTTGGCCAACTGCTACCTATAGTCTGTTTCAAAATTCTTGAGACTATTTTACAGTAAGGTGATTCGAAGGCATTGAAAATTCAGCCAATCGGCTTACGGCCTTTCATCCGATTGGCCAGCCTATTATTGCACTTTATTTGGCTCTAAACATTGAGCTTTGGCACTTTGGATCAGTCTAGCTTTTAGGAGCTGTGAGAGCTTGACCGACAGCTTCGCGCCGCAGCGAAGTTTAATATATTACGCAGCTTATTGTACAATTAGCGAAACGGTTGATGCGAGAGGCAGGTACTAAGAAACTGCTCTTCACCGATTGGCTGAATTTTTTATACATTCTAATCACCATCATACATGATCTGGGGAGGGGGGTTTTCACCCCCCGCAGAATCATTTTTCACCCCCCCCCCCACAAAAAATTTTTCACCCCCCCCCGAGAATTGGTGATTTTTCAAAAGTTTCCTAAACTTACCTGAAAATTGGTAGAAAAGTGTCTTTTTAAGGGTTTTTGGCTATCTATTTGCTCAAAATCGCCAAATTTTCGGCGCTTCGCGCCATATATTCATGTTTTAAGCGATATATTGGTCAATTTATTCGACTTTTTTCGAATTTTTTTTCATGATTTTATGCTCTAGAAGGATAGAGTATCGTCAGAAACGCCAAAAAACGATGTTTTTTAACGCGTACCGGCCATTTTTGGGCCCAAAAAAAGCACTTTAGGTTTTCATCCCCCCTCAGAATTCCCATGCTGTGCATGTATGATCATCATACTGTAAAAAGTCTCAAGAATTTCGAAACAGACTATACGTTGTTTCGGTAGGAAGATTGTTGTATTTCAGTGAAAATGGTATAAATGCTAAAATAGTATTAAACGAATCTATTCCAGTTTCTGGTCGATTTAAAGCATTTTTAGAGAAAATTTTCAATTTTCAATCCTTCCTGTCCTTCAATTTCTGCAGTAAATTCAATTGTTCAATTCATGAGGTCTGACACGTGCACGTATGGTTAAGTTTGTCTACCTATTCATACAGAAAACATCTATAACGTTCTTATCAAAAACTTATGTGTTGTTGTAGCACGGGATGTGGACATTTAGCCCCCTCACATTTCGCCCCCACCTTTGGCCCCCCCCCCACATTTCGCCTCCCACAATTTGCCCCCCCCCCCACATTTCGCCCCTCACATTTCGCCCCCGGACATTTCGCCCCCCCCATATTTCGCCCACTGGACATTCCGCCTCCGCCCACATTTCACCCTGCAGAACATTGTACCCCCTGGATTTATCCGGTTCACTTGTGTGCTACCCTGAATTGAAAAAAACTTCAAAAATGAAGTGAATGACTCGGTAAAAGCAACATTGTATTATGACAAAAAAACAGCTAATCATTTAGGGGGAAATGTTTTGACATTTTAACGCATTCAACTTTCAAATATGAGGTAGTTGGTATTCATTTAAACATCAGCTTCATTAAACCTTTATTTCAAACATGTTAACAAATTTGCATTCAATCAATAGTCAAAGTTAATGCATTTCAAGTTACAGCTCATGTACACAAGCAGTTCCAACTTTCTAGGCAACAGACAAGTGCGTCTGTCAGAACACACGCCATTTAAAATAAGTAATTAATTTATTATGCTATCTAAAAAATAGATTGTTTAAAATTTAAATTGAATCTGTTATTGAATTTCAAAATAAACACAATACGAACAAATGGCTTGAACAAAAAATATTTCGAAAAGTCATAATAAAAAGTTCTTAGAGTATAATAAACTACATAAATGAACCCATGCACGAGTTGAGGGTATTATCCTAGCATGTCTCCACCTTCGGAAAAATGGTGTCCTTGAACACTATTTTTGTGCAAAAGTAATCGTTTGTAGTCATATTTGGTACGCTGATGACGATTATGATGGTCATTTTTCTTTTTTCGCAAAAGTAATCGTTTATAGTCATATTTGATACGCTGATGACGAATATGATAGTCATTTTTGACAAAAATGACTATCATAAACATTTTTTTTTTGGTTTTTTAATTTTTTATAATTTTTTCATTATGAAAGAAATAAATTGAATGCACGTTGTATGAGTGGAAATCGTGTAGCTATTTCGCGCAGTATGTCTCGAAACAGAGTCTGATGATGCAGCTTTTTCCACCAATATTCTGCTTGATGCCCTGGCAGCAAATTGATCGATGTCCTTCGTATTTTCCGGACAACTTCTGTTTTTACGTGTCCCCAGTTAGCTTCAATACGCTGCGTATTTGCTCCAGTAACAGGATCGATAAAATTATCTTCGTGATTGACTGTCTGATGACTGAAATTAAAACCTGCCCAATTTTGGATGTTCTGAAGGCAGTACACTGATCAGACCATATCATTGTACCAGGGGCAACATGCCGTTGGATAATTGGGCGTAGCGTTGCTTCATTCCGTCGGAGAACATGGAACATGCGGAGCTCTTGAGTGCCATTAGCTTGTTTTCATACTAGCCCAAAGACCCATGGTCAAACCACCCGGTTGCCATAATTTTGAACAGGGCTTGGAGCGCGAGTTCCTTGCAACATTTGACTGCGATTGTTCTTTCGACGACCACGCACTAGGCTCTCATCCATCGGCACAAATTCACCCGGTCCACCCATTGGAGGCGCATCATTTAATGCACGTTGACATACTTCCCACAAATAGTCCCTCCAGTCAACCAAAGTGTCTGCGTGAAGAACCAAGCCTTGAACCATTGCTATTGTTTGAGATGATGACAAACCTTTTGCTCACAAATAGGTAATAGTCAATGCGGTTCTGATTGCAAGCTTTGTACGTGATTTTCGATCGACTGCCACTGTTGCGGAAAACGAACGGTAATCATCTTGACCCTGCAGTGCACCTTAAATTTGACCGTTAACAATTGCGTTTTGTGCAGCCCGTTATTTTTTGCATCTTACACATCTGAATCCATTGTAGTCTTTCCCACGCATGCGTTTCACACCTTCCTTTACCAAACCATTGCAACCATACGTGGGCAGCAAGAAAATTCTGGGGGAGGGGTGCAAGATTTTTGAAGGTCAAAAAATGTCAAAATGGTGGTATGGCGATAAAAACACCATTTTTCGACGTTTCTCATCAAGCAATATCCATTGGCATCAAAAAATTGCGAAAAAAAACCAAAAAAATTATCAAAAATTGAATTCTCGGGGGTATTTTTATCTCTGGGGGGTATTTTGGTTTCTGGGGGTGCATACCCCAAACCCCCCTCGCCCAGGTGTGGTTGTGTGCCTTTGGCAGGGCTTTGTGCCCTTGTTAATTACATTGCTTAATTTTACTCTATTAGCGTAACACGACAGTCGGCAGCATGTATTCTCCATGCTGTCGCTTTTTAATTAGGTACTTCATAATTTTTCTGTCCAAAAATATTGTAAAAATTAATTATTTATTGAACGATGATTGGGCTCGGTTCGAATTTCCGTGCTGTTGAATTCTGTCCTTGTGCTACACTATACTTAGGAACCCTCAATATTTTCAAGCACCGGAATTCGGTCCCAAAACAAGTTAAATAATAATCTTTTTGAGCCCTTAATTAGGTTTCTGGGGAATAAGTACTTAATCTCAAAGGGGTTAAATAAGTAAGTTTCACTAGGTGCGTGCGTAGAGGGCCGGGCTACCCTGAACAGGCCGGGCCGCTTACCCCCGAGTCGCCGGCTGGTGATCGACCCCCTAAAAAGGGCGAGAACCCCCGTATGAGCGCATAAGCTTAAGCTCGGGCATAAGTAAGCTTGTAGCGTAGCATTCGTGCTACGTTTACATGTTTACAAAATTGTTTTGTATGAAACAATTATAATTTTTCAATACATCGAGTTATTTTGTCAGCTTGTTTCGGCGGTTTATTAGTCTAGCCTCAATTCGCGTGTGGCAGGATAGCCACGGTGCCTATCTGTTGTTTTCACGACGGATGCATCGTTTGTCTCTTTACATTCGTGGGCTCTGTCATCCTGTTGCTATTACCATCGTTAACGAACTTGCCTTCAAAAGGGTCCACCAAAGTACAAATCGACCGCAAGGTCTCACACTTACACAAGAAAACTGCTTCAGGAACAAAATGCGCAAGAACAAGAAAATCATCCTTTGATTCGGCCATTGCGTCATTTTCAGAATCAATATGCTCGCGTAGTATTCTCTTATGGAACAAAAGTAATTTTTCTGTTTTACGAAAGTGCATAAAGATGGGTTAGCGTGCGTGCTCTTCGGGAGGGGGGTTGAACCTCCAGCAGTCCTTCACAAATAGCTGCGACCACCCAAAATTGTAAATTTTTCAAAAAATTGGACCCTGTGCATGGATCGCAATTTTAGTTCAAGGTAATTGCATTATAAAAGCGGTTTAAACTGAAGCATCAATCGCGATATTGTGCATATCACTTGATAAGCTTTTGAAGTTTTACTACGCAAAATCTTATTGCAGCAGGTGTCACACCTTAAAGTGTTCGGCCGGACACTTAAAGGTAATGTCCCGGGTCTACCTTGAAGTGTCCGGGCCACAATAACGTGTTTAAAAGCGAGAAAAAAATGTATTTAAACATTGGGATAGAGTGGGCATCATACGTAGACGTAGAAGGATAGGGTTTGAACCCCCAAAATCCAAAGTCTCCAAATTGGTAGATCCGTAGAATTAAATAATTTAGCGTTTTTTGCAGTTATGCTCCATCTGACTGCCAGAATTTGGGGCCCAAAGTGTTGGGTGGGGTCCGCCGACCATTAGGGGAGTGCGCGAACTTAAATTTTTATTCAAAAATTGAAAGAATGCACCTAAAGTGGCTAGAAATCGCAAGTTTTTGCACAAAATCGGGGAGAGGGAAATAAACAATTTATGTTTATTTATATTTATAATTTTACATTTACGACTTCGGTTATGGAATCTCCACCCACTTGTTACATGTATAAATGGTAGCATGGTAGGCAATATATAAAATATGTATTAGCATGTCTTTTTAGAATTGTAAGAGTCTCACAAAACTGGGCAGACCCGAAGGTCCGCCACTGATCAGTGTTCGGTCGCTTTCGCGAGCCGAACCAGCGCTCAAACAAAAACGAGGATCGGCTGAGTTATATGCCCACCTGGAGCATAAACTCACGGGTTAAAACCCGACTGCAGCACTGTTGAAAAGGCAGTGTGCAATACCGATCGAGCAACACCAAGAGAGCAACGCTCTATCGATTGGTGAGCATGATGCAACCAAGAGAGCAATTCTATCGATTGGTGCATAATGATGCAACTAAAGGCCCTGCTATACTTCGCCGCGCGGCGCGGCGCCGCGCGGCGCCGCGTGGCGAAGTAGCTGCTGTACTTCCAACGCGGCGCTGCGCGGCAGAAAAAAATTTATTGATGTTGTAACTGCAGTAAAACAGCAAAAAAGTAAAACATGTGTAAACTGTATACTGTATTCTGTATCAAGAAAACAAGTGAAAATGGTATAGGTCAACGATTGTGCACATTAAAAACTGTACTCATTTTCAGCATCACGAAAACAAGTTTTGAAAGGCATAGAGACACACATTTTCGCACACAGACATCTTAAAAATCGATTATACAGGGTGTTTCAAAAAATAACGGTACCGTACTGATAAAGGTATACTGTAGCATATACATAAAATTATCAATTAAAACTTCGCAGGAGTGTAGTCTTATGTATGAATGCTTGTTTGGCATAATTTCTTAATTTGAAAAACAATTCTCCTAAATCCATGGCTTTTCTCCTCAACTCACATAGTTCGAGTTTTGGCGCCGAATTTTTTTAGGATTTTTAAGCTAAAATAGTAAAATCTAACAGCTCATATAAAAATGTTGACAAAATTCGTATACAAAATGCAGATTAGAATTGCTGCTCACTTAAAAAGGCAAATTTCAGGGCCTGGAAGTGCCTGACTGCAAAAAATCAATGACTTCATCGGTCAATTTGTCTATCGATTAAAACTAACTGACAGATCTAATAGAGGTCATTGTGAGTAACCCTTACTGTAACGTTACAGCAAAATTTTTCAGTTGTATCGAATAAAATTCTGTTCGTTTGTTTTTAATGCTTGCTTCTCCAACCGCTGGAAATAACAGAGTCTACAAGCGGTGGTTACTAAATTATTAGCGGTCATCACTAATTTGGCAAAAATTTTAAAGTTTCGCGCTAAAACTCGAAGCATACATGGCTTTAGGAAAAAGCTCTTAATTCCGGGGATATCTTTCCCATATTATAAAATTTTACTAAACAAGCGACCAAACATTAGACCACACTCATGCAAAGTTTCAACTATTTATTTTAAATATACGCTACAGTATGCTAAAATCAAGCTTTCCCTCATAAATACATGATAAATATAGGTCACCGCGTGGCAAAAGTTTGAACAGTTTTCAAACTTCAATTTATCTGCCACGCGGCGCCGCGGGTGATGTGCTGCTATACTTCCACGCGGTGCCGCGTTTGGAAGTATAGCAGCACATTTTGTCAACGCGGCGGGAAGTATAGCAGGGCCTTAAGAGAGCAACAGATGGGCTCTATTGATTAGTGCATAATAGCCTGGTGAGCGTGCTAGGCATACCGCTATAGCCCGTCATCGGCATGAGCCTGTTGGGGTATTACCTTCCCGTCATAGGCGTTTGAACCGGGGATCAAAAGGCGTGTAACTACTGACAGCAGTTACAGAATCATGAGTGAATGGAACCGTGTGCAGTTTAAATTCACATTTATGACTGAAATTCGTAAATATCGTCGATTGTTCCTCACGAAAGTTATTTTTATAATCGATTTTATCTCAAGTTCGCTAAACAACGCCACTGACGATGCAACGAATTCTTCGTAATGCATCGGCTTGCTTGTATTTATGTACCTCAATACTATTTACCTAATTGTACAGCGATATGCGTGGGCGTATATGCGTACGTATACTCAGCGTAACCCGGACATTTTAAAGGTGCCTTAAAATGTCCGGCCGGACATTTTAAGGCACGGTCGCTAGAAACAACTATTGTACATAGCTGCTTGCTTAAGCACTGAAAACTGATTTATATTTCGTGAAGTAGACTATAGAAGAGATTGAATAACCTGACATCTTCTCAATCTAATCATATTGCAATTTTACTTATGATAAAAGCAAAATAACATTCGTGCAAATTAGCAATTGATCGACAAAATCCGACACGAAATAATACGCACGAAAAGCATTTATGCAACTTTAACTAAGGTACATATATTTCCATATCCGACCGTTTCATGTCTTTAGAAAAAAAGGCCGACAAACGCAATCATCACTTAAGTGCAAGAAAATGTAACAATCTCATTTTTTATCTACGGTCCTTTCTTGTCTTTCTTGCCGTTCGCATCTAGGAAAAGCATTGCATTAAGTACCACGAACATTTCATGATCTGATTAGGCATAAACAAGTACACAACTTATCGCGCAATTCACAGCGTAGATAGTAAAATTATCATAAAAGTGGAATGATAATAGAGAATAAAGCAAAATGATGACCAAAAATGGATAAGAACATACCTGGGCGTGGGAGGTAGTTCGGGGTATGCAACCCTCAGAAACCAAAATACCCCCTCTTTTTACGCAATTTTTTGATGCTAATGGATAGTGCTCGATGAGAAACGTTGAAAAATGGTGCTTTTTTCGCCATACCACCATTTTCAAGGCCATTTTTTGATCTTTGAAAATAAACTTCACTCCCACCAGAACTGTGGTGCCGCCAACCTATGGATAGGAACCTAAAACTTTCTGCACAAATAGCAGGAAATAGACTAGAAACCAGTTTCTTTTTTGTACAACCTCCAACCTCCCTTTGTGCATGTACAAAGATGGTCCCCAAAAGTTTGTGCACATTTTGAACATGCAAACTTTTGGGTGCTATAATAATGGTACAGTATCGATTTTCATGTGATAAAACAGGTTTTTCCATCTTTGGTAGCGTGTTTCAGCTAATTTCTGGGTTACCGACGCCAAAAATGATTAAAATTTATCTCAAAACGGCAATTTAACATTTCCTCATTCTGAATACAAATTCTGCCATTATAAAGGTATATAGGACTTCGACGCGAAGCGCCGAAAACCACTGATAATTTTTGACCTTGTTACAGTTCTTGTCTTCCCAAAAATCTTTTTATACCTACAAAGACGGTCCCAAAAAGCCTTTGTAGGAAATCGGGGAAAATCTTCGCCGAAAACAAAAAAAACCGTGTTAGAAACTGTATTAGTTAATTAATAGCATTAATAATATATTTATCATACATGCAACGGCTCAACAAAATATTGGGTGGGTCGCAGGCACACCTGGGCGTAGAGGAGGGGGGGTTGGGGGTATGCAGCCCCCGAAAAACCAAAATACCCCCGAATTCAATTTTTGGAACTTTTTCTGTTTTTTTTCCGCAATTTTTGATGCCAATGGATAGAGCTCAATTAGAAACGTTGACAAATGGTGTTTTTTCGCCATACCACCATTTTTAAGACCATTTTTGACCTTTGAAAAATCTTGCACCCTCAGAATTTAAGTGCTGCTCACGTATGGTCGCAGGCAGACATGCACGTGCGGGGGTTTGCTGGGGGTCCTGACCCCCCAGAATGGAAACATGGGATATTTTGTTGAGAAAATGAATCAAAATCAAGGTCAAAAACGGTTGAAAATTGGAAATTTTCTTCAAAAGTGCTTCAAATCGATGAGAAACTGTGTAATAACGTTGTTTTAACGCCATTTAAGCATTTAGACCAGTATTTTAGGTCATTTTGGCCCGAAAAAGCTTTATTTTTTGACTTTTTGCAGACTGGTTGACCCCCCGCAGATCGGTCACGCTGTGCATCTATGGTCGCAGGTCCCTGGCCAATTTTAGAAGAAGGGGTAGTGAACTTGAATTTTTGGCCAAAAACGGCCGAAAACCCTAAAGCGGCCAAAAATATCAAGTTTTTTAAAAATCAGGGAAGGTACCAAAAATTTTCTGGCTTCGAGGGATTCTCCATCCCCCTGTTATACATATGATATTAATGCACACTTGTACCTTGGCCGGCAGATTCGACAGAATCCCGCGGGCGCTTACGCTGACTCTGGCCATTCATTTCAACTGCGGACTTTTCAATGCCCAACACGGCGAACATTTGATCAAAAGCAATAAGTCGCAGGATGTGCTGATAAAAACGACCGTCAGAAGGACAAAATCAGAAAAAGTTCAAATGAAAAATACCAATACGAAAGAGAAAGTAAAAAAATGATAAACATATGACTGTTGTAAAAAAAGAAAGGAAAAATAAATGCAGAATTTTTTTATTGAATGTTATTAACCAGAGTGTTGGACGGAATATGACTTTTTCTATTTTGGAAATAATGGGAAAATACTCACTATATTATACAGAAATCAACGTCTTACCATAAATCCTGCAAATAAGACAGAAATCCTCGAAAATATATTTCTACTTTGTGAAAAATATAGAATGCTTTTATTCGCTCAGTCGAAAATTACAAATTTTATTATTTACAAGGACGGGTCTATCGGTTATGTACAAAAATGAATTGAAATGCCAGTAGATTTTTCATTCGTATTATATAGTTAGGCCAAAACTTGACTATACTCGTACATTCAAATTAAAAAAAATTTTTCTCCACAAAATCTTCACTTTTCGTTCTGTGCGACGCGCTTACATATCACAAATATCATATTCACTTCGATATAAATACTTATAATAAGCGCATTTAAAAAATCATAATAATTCTTGCGACTGAACAAGCTAAATTGCTAGTGTCTTTAATGATGTAAATGAGCTCGTCCGGCTAAAACGTAGACAAAGCTCCAAAAGCGAAAGAACAAAAATTAGATTTATGCAAAATAAATACCAAACCTTCGACAAGATTGAAGCATTAAAAGGATCTAAACGACTGTCTTACAACTATGGCGAATAATCAATCAGCGATTTTTACTTTAAACAATATTCCACCGGGTGCAGTTTATACATTAATAATAAAATGGTGTTTTGTTTATCAATTTTATTTTATTTTATTCGATATTCAATGAATTTTATGCCCACTATCACTTCTGGGCAGCAGGTAAATTCCTTTGGGAGGATTAGGGTCAGCGTCAGACGACACAAATTTGTGAAAAATAGCACCAAAAATGCAATTCTGGAGGTTTCAGATTCTGGGGGGGGTATAAACCACCAATCCGGTGTGTAGCGACTATGCTGCACAAGTTACCTGAGCGTTAGCAGTAATATCTTCTCTTTGCTGTCCAGTCAATGACGCCAAAACATCGCACGGCGTCTTCTCACAAGGATCCAACAATCCAGGACCACCTGTGATAAAGAGAGTTCAGTGAAAAAAAGAGCCAAAACTGAGTCGAATAAATCAAATTCAGCGGACAGCTTAAGCCATAAATTTGTTTCTCTGAAAATTTCATGCCCTACTCCAACTTAACTGGAAAATATCGATATCTCACAATTATATATGCAAACCTGAAAACGCAGAATTTAGGTTCAATCGAATACGGAAAATCTAATATTTTCAACTTAATCGAGCTTGAATGGTCCTGAATAGCCGTTTAAATCTTATGATAGCATAAAAGCTTCCTCAATCCCAGATCTATAAATTTAGTTGAATTAGAGCCTTTTAAAAAATTTACGAGTTTCGCCTTAGCTGAACCACAATTTTCCCATAAGAAGTTTTCGTCTATCCATCTAACGTCTCAAATGCTCATCTGTATGATCGCAAATCACTGAGATTTGAGCAAGCGCACTCTTAGGTATAAAAATAATGTCAATAACATACTGAATTTATTCAAATATGTTCACGACGTGTATATATTCACTTTGTGATGCATTTTATAATCGTGCGAATTCTGTGTACAATAAAAAGAAACGTAAAAAAACGAGCATTCAATACCAGTAAAACTATTAAAAAAATTTACATTTCATCAAAATTCCAGACGCCACTGCTTCGAAAAAGCAACGAAATGCTTCAGACGGACGAGTGACCGATGGATTTGCATTTAAAAGTTTCTCAACGAGCAGCTCAGTAGGCTGAAGAATAAAATATGATATGATATATATATATATATATATATATATATATATATATATATATATATATATATATATATATATATATATATATTAGTGATGTCCTGGGCACCGGCACCGGCGCCTAAGCACCGGCACCGGGCCGGTGCTAGGCTGGTACCGGCGCCGGTGCTAGATAAAGAGAAAAAATTAGTGTAAAAAGAATAATTGTAGCTCATTTATCACCAATTTAATGAATAAAGGCTAAAAGGTAGCATTTTGTTAATAAAATCTTCTGATTAACATAGTGAAGCATTTTGACTGAACTTCAGAACAAGTCTTCGAGCTTTAAAAATGAATTATTCATTTAACGAAACAAATCCTATTGAAAACATCAATTAACAGCTAGAAGCGTGGACACTAATAAATAAAGTAAATTAAAATTAAAAACATCGACATATAGAGTGGAAAGTTCTTCTAATTCTACCATCTGCAGGCAAGAAGGATGAGTACTACAGAGTAGTTTTCAACTTAATTTCTTCAAATTCATTTTTGTTTTTCCATTTCGTGAGCAGAAGACCGTAAAACGCAGCTAGAATTTTAAAATAGTTTTTATGCAAAACTTTTCCTGCAAATTATTCAGAAAAAGCTTCTTAAAACTTTGTAAATGATTTCTATATAAGTCTTTTGCATTACTAATATATCCCATGTTTGTTTTCAGAGGCTTTTAAAAATGTGAAATGATAAACTCAAATAATTTAACCTCAAAAGTTTTTGTGGCTATTTTCATGTTTGTTTCTTACTAGTTTAATATTTAACTAATGCACTAGAATCAAATTTCGATTTGACTAAAGAATCAACTACTGCTCAAGTTAATCTCACTATTTAACTTTTATTTCTTCTTGAATTTCAATTTTATTACAATTGTCTGTTTGTTTAATGCTTAAGTGAGAAAATTAATATGTGTTCATAAATTAAAAATAATGAAGTCGTTACTAGCCAAATGAAATTTTGCCCTCAATATATATCCGGTGAAAAATAGGTACAAATGTAACCCTTTTGAAGAAGCATAGTACACTATATAATATGCCAATGTAGCACCGGCACCGGTAAAAGCAGCACCGGGACATCACTAATATATATATATATATATATATATATATATATATATATATATATATATATATATATATATATATATATATATATATATATATATATATATATATATATATATATATATATATATATATATATTATATATTAGTGATGTCCCGGTTCCGCTTTTTTTACCGGTGCCGGTGCCCCCTGTACCGGCGCCGGTGCTACATTAGCATATTATATAGTGTACTATGCTTCTTCAAAAAGGGTTGAATTTGTACCTATTTTTCACCGGATATACATATTAAGGTCAAAATTTCATTTGGCTAGTAACGACTTCATTATTTTTAATTTATGAATACATATTAATTTTCTCACTTAAGCATTAAACAAACAAACAATTGTAATAAAATTGAAATTCGAAGAAAAATAAAAGTTAAATAGTGTATTATAAGTTTAAGTGTAGCGCAATCAAGATTGGCTTGTGCAGAAGTTGATTCTTTAGTCAAATCGAAATTTGGTTTTAGTGCATTAGTTAAATATTCAACTAGTAAGAAACAAACATGAAAATAGCCACAAAAACTTTTTGAGGTTAAATTATTTGAGTTTATCATTTCACTTGCAGGAAAAAGTTTTGCATAAAAACTATTTTAAAATTCTAGCTGCGTTTTACGGTCTTCTGCTCACGAAATGGAAAAATAAAAATGGATTTGATGAAATTAAGTTGAAAACTACTCTGTAGTACTCATCCTTCTTGCCTGCAGATGGTAGAATTAGAAGAACTTTCCACTCTATACGTCGATGTTTTTAATTTTAATTTACTTTATTTATTAGTGTCCACGCTTCTTGCTGTTAATTGATGTTTTCAATAAGATTTGTTTCGTTAAATGAATAATTCATTTTTAAAGCTCGAAGACTTGTTCTGAAGTTCAGTCAAAATGCTTCACTATGCTAATCAGAAGATTTTATTAACAAAATGCTACCTTTTTGCGCCTTTATTCATTAAATTGGTGATAAATGAGTTTCAATTATTCTTTTTACACTAATTTTTTCTCTTTTATCTAGCAGCGGCACTGGCGCCGGTACCAGCCTAGCACCGGCCCGGTGCCTAGGCACCGGCGCCCGGGGACCCCCAATCATTCTTTTTATACAAGGTCCGTTTGTACATGTACAAAGTACAAAAATGGTCCCCAAAAGTCTTGGTAAATTTTGTACACACAAATTTTTGGGTACTATAATATGGTACAGTAGCGATTTTAGTATAATAAAAGCAGAGTTGTTCGACCGTTAGTAGTGTATTTTAGCTAATTTCTGGGTATCTAAGTGCAAAAATCACGAAGAATCGTCTTGAAACGGCGCGAAGCACCAAAAAATTTGACATTTTTGCTTTTAAAATGCAATTTCTGCCATTATAAAGATATAGAGAACACACAATTTTAGACCTTTTTTGCAATTTTTGTCTTTTGCAATTTTTGTCTTTCCGAAAATCTTTGTACATGTACAAAGACGGTCCCCAAAGATCTTTGTACATCGAGAAAATTTTTGCTGAATACAAAAAAAACCGTGCCCCCAACCCATCCGAAATTCTGAGCCGTTACACGTACGTTTGCGAGTGTGCTAGTGAGTTACTGTAATTAATCATTTCATTAATCATACATCCTGTTAGAAGAGAGGATATAGTTACATATATAAAAAATCTTTTTAGCATTTTCCTACAAAATGTTTCCCTTTACTAAATCAATAGTCAAATGAAAAAAAAACAAATATATGTATGTATGTACAATGAAACATGATACCCTATAAAAACTGAACATTTAAAAAATGTATGGATTGTGTACGTAGAGGTTAAATTAACTTCAGTAAAATGGAATTTTAATGAAAAAGAAACTTAAAAAAACTACAAACCAATTAAAGGCTTGAGATAATCTTGGAGTTGAGAGGTATCATAGATGCGCCAGGACAGGTCAAATTTCTAAGTTGGGAGTGAAAATCAAAAATTTTGATAAAAAAGCGTAGCAAATAACGATTCTACAGCGGAAAACTAATTTATCGATTTAAAACCATCGTTTTTGAACATTGTGGGAAATACATAGCCTTTTTTGAAATCATAAACATCACACAGTTAAGCTAATTAGGATTTTTGGATTAAAAATAGCTATTTAGCCAACCCGTCTCGAGTCGGAAAAATAGCTGCATCCTTTTTAAACTCAGAAAAACAACTATATATTAAAGATTTCTGAATTCAAACGGTGTTTTTGATTCTAAAGAGACTATATAGCTTGTTTTCTGAAGCCAAAAAGAGTTATTCCCGATGTTTTTTTCGACCTAAATGACAATTTTTTAAAGCTCCCCTCAACCTCATACCCACCTATGAAAGTAATGCAGGAATCACAAGCATAAAATTGTTAATACATTGACAGTGTAGACAACTTTTGCAGTCAATTCAAAGTTGGGCGGAAATCGCAAACGCATACTAAAATCAAGTTTATAATGATTGGCGTTCACCAATTAGAAACTAAAAAAGGCCTATTCTTTATTATAAAGACGTTTTAAAAGGTAAAGAACATACATGATCTGAAGGTTTGAGGGATTTTCACCCCCTGCAAAAATTTTTTCACCCCTACGCAAGAGTTTGGCGATTTTACAACAACAAAAAAACGTCAAGCGTTTTGAGCTATTTTTGAGCTCCAAAGTATCAATTTCTACAGCGTTTTGCGATGAAGAGCAGAAAAAGCCAAAAATTGTGTCAGACACAACGAGAATTGGCCATTCAGCTATGTAATTACGAGTAGAATAACATATTCACAATAATAATGTTATAAATCAGTTTTATCACAAACATTATAAAACTCATGCCTAACTATAACGCTGAATACTATTTATTAGCAAAATCGTAAAAAGCACTCGCATATTGTTATTATAGATTGCACAAATGTAAATTGCCTAAAAAATAATGTTCTTAACGCTCACCCAAGCTGTTAATGGTGCCCAGGTCGGAACGCGTTGACGTAAATCTTTTAGAAGGCGCAAAATCAGAGGACCAAATTGCAAGTTGGCGCACCTAGCCTAAAACGCATTGCGAAGTGTAAGCTTAGTCCAGATCATGTAGATCGCGAAAAGATATTTTTAAGGTACATACATCAAAAGAGAAACGTGACTTCACACTCAAAATCGGTCAAACCCTCCAGAAATCAGGATTTAAATTACCACTCCCAATTACCAAGTGAATTTTGTTTTTTGATTAATTAAGTTGAAGTCAATTACGAGCGTGTCTATAAAACAAAATTGCGACTATCGGAGAACTTTTTATAAATAAAAACTTTAGTTGTTCAAGCCTCCACAAATATATAAATTGAATTATCTTAAATCTCACCGCATGTCATCTTTTAAAAATATAACAACTGATTACAAGACATATTTTGAATCTATAGTGATATGATAAAAATCAATTCTTAATAGATTTAAGACCGCCAGTCGATGTGACACTGGAAAATCAATGAGCTGTAATTGAAAGAATTTTCCTCGATAGCCAAAACAAATTAAAAATGAAACAGTAATAGGCGTTATTTCTTCTATTCGACATACATTTTTGAGTAAGGTAAATTTCCACGCTTATGATATTAAGATAAACATAAATAATATACGATTGCCTTGCCCCAGCTCAAATTTAGATGCAGCATCCTTTTAATGACCAAACAAACGCCCGGAGGAAAAATCTACTAAGGAAGCAAAATAAATAAAAAAATAAGATAAATTCATAAAGTATTAGTGGCAAACAGTAATAAGACGCGACGTACGAAGCGCCAAATTTGCAGAAGTGGCCGACTCATCCGGCAGGTTTGATAATATTAGTCCAACTTTACTTTTTGCTCCATCTTTTATACACACAACAAAGCAGGGTCGACATGGGGGCGAAAAAACGCGATTCAATATAAAACGAATGCATTTTTCCGCCCACCATGGCAAATTATCGATCGATCCACCCTTCGATGCATATTTCGACTAGACTGAATGTCGGAGGCGATTTGATTGATTAAGATCAAAATGTGCATTTTGATCCGTATCAATTCATGCGAGTGCGTCTGTGTGTATAACATATGAGCAACAAGTGATTATCAAACCTACCTGGTACCATTTTGCGTGGCGCAAACTAGCCAAAGCATCCAAACATTTTTGTTTATCCAACACGCCCATAGCTTCTTTTTCAATTGCCGTTTCTATTACATAGAGGAAGAGAGATTTTCGAAGTAACATTAAGAGAAAACACCGTTAAACATATATTTAGGAAAAAAGAGCATTCTCTTGAAATATGAAATCGCTTGATATTTGCCCACTACATTAATATAGAGACCACGACACATCACTTGTTATATCATTCGCCTGAACTGCGCAGTTGCGCCAGCAAAACACGACTAACGGATGAATTGGATAAGATTAAAACTTGCATTAAACAAAGCAATGGAGGTAAACTAGGATATAGGGAGCGATTTAAACTTAAATTCTTAAATGGGTGAGTACGGGTCAATTTTGTCATTCTGATCAGAGTATTTTTAGAAATACACAGCACCAGTCAAATAAATATCAGGTAACATATGTTCACACATGCACACTGGAGGTATGGGGTATTCCCTCACAGGAGTTTTAAGAAGAATACCCCCTCGCCAAAACCAATTGCTCGAACCACGAAAAAGCGTCAAATGATGTCTAACAGTATAATATCAGGTACATATACTTATTTTTAGAACAGTAGACTTACCAATTCATTCATTTTAACAATTTTCTACAACTATTTCGTATATATTCAATATTACTAGTCATGCAATCGTCCCTTATCGTTATTGTTTTCACGCAAATTCAAACCATAAATATTAATGAAAAATAAATACGACGAATTGAATGTCAAAAGTTGTCAGAATTTGACATTAAATCGGTAAATGGTTACTGAGCAGTGTTTCACCTATTTAACGTCAAATTTTTGACTCAATTCGCCGTATCTTATTTTTCATCGATATTTACGATTTGATTTATGTACTTGAAAAGAATAACAATAAAAGCAATGGAATAATCTGTAACATTAAAAATATACAAAATAATGAAGAAAAAGTGTCTGGATGAATGAATTGAACAGTCTATTGCTCTAAAAATAAGTACACGTACTAGAGATTGCACTGTCAGTAGACGTCATTTGATGCTTTTTCATTGTTCAAGAAATCGACTTCGATTTAAAATGGCTTGAGAGGGATATGCTTCTCAAAAGTCCTGGTAGGAGGAACCCCCTTATACCCCAAACCCCAGTGTGCACGTGTGACAAACACGTTAGAGGCTAAAAACAGTCTCTCAATTTTTTGCGACAAGCCGTGCTCAGCGCATCAAAAAGTTTGCAGTAGAAAAAACTTTCAGCGCTCATTGGCTAATAATTACATTATTCTCATTACAGTTCAAGTTGATCCTGTAACAAATTCACATATTGCTTCAAATAGATGTTTGCGTCATAAATTTAAGGGAGACATTCAAAATCGTTCAAATATCGCTCGCATTGCGAGTTTTTCTACTGACAATAATGCTACGAACAAATAATCCACCAAGCGAGAAAGTACAACTTTATACTGAAAAAATCAGATCGGAACAGAATGATATAAGAAATACCTGCAACATAAAGCAGTTCAAAATAGTCATTTTTACATACATAATCAAAAAATCTTATGTTTTATTTGTAATCTTGGGTTTCACATGCACACTGGGGAAGGGTAGGGGGTATCTCCTAGCCAGTGATCGGACCGAGGCCTCGGCCTCGGCAAGCCTCGGCGTTTTTTGGAGCCTCGGCCTCGGCGCCGAGGGCGAAGCTGAAAAGTGCCGAGGCGCCGAGGGTTAAAATCAAATTTGAATAAGTTTAATATTCCGTTGAATATTAACTATTTAGAATGCATCTGCAGTACACACGCTATTTTTTATCTATAGACTTTTTCTTATGCTTTTAGTCGCGTACCCAGTTACACCAAGTTACATACAGCAAAGTGTCAATGTATTATTCATGTGATGACTAAGTTTTAATTCTCATGCTCGCTTGGGTTATTACCCCCTCTCAGGGTACAAGACTCATGTCACTGTCAGACGATTTTTGGTGAAAACCTTTTGAATATTTTTGGACTTGATTTTTACTATGGCAAAAGTGCAGCTAACTATTAGAATTTCACGAAGTGATACAGTATTTTTGAATGTAAGCAAGAGTAAATAGACAAACTTTCACTACGAAACATGCATGTAACAGCTCAAAATTTTCGGGAGGGCTCCTCGGCATACATGTAACGGCTAGAAATTTCGGGCAGGGGTCCCTGGACATTTTCAGAAGGAGGGGGATTAGCGACTCTCATTTTATGTCAAAAATGGCAAAAGCAACTAAAAATAGCCAACAAAACGCAAATTTTCGCCAAAAGCATGGAGGGTGGGTCAAAATTTTCCGATGTGGAGGGAAGGGTGTTTGGGAGGACGTCCAACCCTGGGTGGGTGGGTAATTCCCCAAAGCCCCTCTGTTACACGTATGGTTTTCGGCCATTTTTATGGGAGGGGTAAATGATCACGAATTTTCAGCCGAAAATCGCAAAAAGCACCTAAAAATGGCCAATAAATGCAGGTTTTGCCAAAAATCAATTTCGGCTCGTGCATTTTTTGGGACCATTTTTATACAATGTTAAAATACTTTCTTGGACAAAGTGATATTAATGATATCGTTTTTCAGTATTTTTTGAGAAATTTCAAAAAATTTTCGGCGCTTCGCGCAAAATATCGCCAATATAATATATTTAGATTGAAGCAGGGGCATTAAGCACTCACAAATCAATTTTTGTATAATCTAGGCATCTTTATGCAGATTTAAATATCTTTTGCATCTATTCATACTGTTTTTAAAAAATTTTATGCAAAATAAGTACTATTTAATAACTTTGCACTTTTTTGCCGTCCAAAGATAAAATAGAATAATTTATCCCAATGTTGCATTGAATTTCTAAGCACAGTGGTGCTTATTACAAGATCTAATTGGCATATTACAATATCTGTAATATTGCTGATTTTGCAGTACAAGTTGTTTTAGCTATCTCAGTCGAGTTTTATGTGTAAATTTCATCAGAACCTCATGAACTAATATTATCAACTAAATTCAGGCCGAATTATCACATTTAGGGCCACGATTTTTGTATTCGGCAGAGATTTTTCATAATGTACAGAGACTTTTCAAGACCGTCTTTGTACATGCACAAAGATTTTTGGAGAGACAAAAACAGTAAAAAGGTGTGAAATTTCCGAAAATTTCCGGCGCATCAGTAAATGTCTGTCCTATATATCTTTAAAATAGTAGAATTTGCATTTAGAATGGAAAGGAAAAATGTCAAATATTCAGAAACCCGGAATTAGCTAAGATACACTACCAAAGGTCGAAAAACCCTGTTTTACCTCACTAAATCATACTGTACCATACTATAATAGTACACAAAAATTTGCATGAACAAAATGTTCAAAGACTTTTGGATACCATCTTTGTACATGTAAAAAGGTATCTTGCACAAAAAAACACTGTTTAGGACTGCATGCCGGTTGCAGGTCACACACTGGCAGTATGTAAAAATGTGTATCTTTAAAAATATATTAATATAAAATATCTACAAAAATTTGTTCGCTCATACAAAGACACTACTTAATTTACTGGTCCCTCATTTTGGGATTTCACCCTTCCCTCAACTCTGGACCTTGGGAAACTATGATCGGAAAGTACAGTGCAATTTCCGTCATATTACCTGCCACACCAGAATTGGATGACTGAAAAAGCGTGTTTAAACATGCATTACTGCAAAAGCGAGCACAACAATGGCTACAGTTCTGTCTTTACTTGCTTTTTTCGTTTGTTCGTTTATTTCTTCGACACTGTTTTCTTATTTATAGTAATAAAAGTTTCTAAGTGCTTGGTCAGCCATATTTTTTATCAACTTTTCCAAGTCTTCATCAACGGCAACTTGTTAAATTAAGTATGCTTTCATGCTGCTGACTTTATTCAATAAATCCTTCACACATTTAATCTACTATTATTGAAAATAAGAATGAATTGTTTGACATTCGATAAAGTGCTTAATATTACGATTATTCTCTAGCTCATGTGCATACAAAATATTCTAAGAGTGCTATTTATGGGTATAGGTATACAAGCTTGACCCTCGGCATTACCCTCGGCCTCGGCCGAGGCAAGGATTTAAGTCGCCTCGGCCTCGGCCGAGGGTCCAAAAAGTACCCTCGGTCCGATCACTGCTCCTAGCCAGGACTTTTGGGAAGCATACCCCCCTCAGGCCATTTAGGACAAAGACCTATTGCTCGAACCACAAAAAAGAGCGTCAAGCAACGTCTAAAAGCATAATTTCAGGTAAAAATACTAATTGTTTAGCAGCAGACCATCCAGACGCTTTTCTTCCATTATTTTGTATATATTTTATGTACTACAGGTCATTTCTTCGATCTAATTGTAATTTATTTCCATGCAAATTAAGCCGTAAATATTCATTAAGAATAAAATACAAATGAATAAAGTATCCAAATTTGACATTAAATAACAAACTAATAATTCATTTACCTCGCCCCCCAGGAAACTCAGTCTACCACCCCTCCCAGAATTTTGAATAATTTATGTAACAGATTCAGAAGTTTACAATCGTCCGTCAAGTAACCAGTGATCCAATTAGAAAAGAAAAAATAATTTTGAAAAACAGAGACATGGATAAATAAATTTAACTAATCATGGATTGATTGATTGCTAATATCAAACTTGAAAAAAACACTGAACTAACATCTCATATTTCTTTAACGACTGATTGACATTTGCAGAGACATCATTTTAAAACTGAAACGCTTGATTTGATTTGTGACGGTATCGTTTCATAATGAGAGGCATTGAGTTTACAAGTAAAGATTAAAATTCCTAGATTTTGCACATCATGTACATGCACGTCTAAAAGGGCAACTGGAAAAGTAATGTGAAACATTTTTTAAACTGATCACAACGGCACATGCAAATATATAAATCATTTGTAGAATGAGTTGCCTATGATGAACCATTCAGTGAATAAGCTGAAAATAAATATGCGATGTAGCATAGGCTGTGGCAACTTTTCGAGATATATAACTGAGCCTTTAAAAAATAAAACATTTTTAACGAAAAAACATACGTTTTGATTTGAGCGACCTTTTCTGCAGACACTCAAATTAAGGTACATACATATGTACATACATGATGTGAGGGCGGAGTCAAAAATTTTTTCACCCCACTCAGAATTCGCGATATTTCGATTTTTCGAAAGTTCATTCCGTAAAAACTTCATAGAAAAGGAGCTTTTCAAAGCGTTTTCAGCCATCTATTCGCTCAAAAGTGTCAAATTTTCGACGCTTGGCGCCATATGCGCATGTTGTTCAATTTGTCCGAGTTTTTTTGATTTTTTTTTCAAATTGTTCTGTTTTTATGCTCTAGACAGACGGAGCATCGTCAGAAATGCCGAAAAACGACGTTCTAGACGCGTACCCACTCTTTTTAGGCACAAAAAAGGCATTTGAAAATTTCACCCGCTCAGAATTCTAATGCCGCGCATGTGGTGGGTACAGAAGCATCAGGTAAAACATGTCTACTAAGTAATTATTCTGCGATCGGTTCGTACATAAAATTTTTTAAAAATATTTTTGACAGAATTTATCCGAATTCTCTTACCATTATGCTCTTCTTCGCGAACCACGACAGAAGTGAAAATGATTTTCAGTTCATATAGCGCATCATTAGCCGGTTTCAACAATATGGCTGCATCCTGCGAGCATACTTCAACTTTGTACTCGGTTTCGTCGAACTCCTGAAAGAAATGAACGATACAATTTCATTTCTTAAAATAATTTTAAAATAATAAATTATAATAAAAACTTTAAAAAATTCAATTTTTTGAAAGACAAACGCAAATTCGTATAAAGAAGCGGTTTACTTGGATTTTAGCATGAATAAGCAAAGAAATCTCGCGCAATAATTCATCGGTTGGCCAAGATGAGCAGAGAACGACGAGTTCGAGTCGATAATCACCTTTCAACAATAAATTTTTGGCCAGATCTGAAACGCGCATGACGCCTTTCAGCAAACGATCTTCCTGGCCGATTTCGGCCAATTTTTCGGCCTCGGTTTTGCCTTGCCTATCACTTAAATAACAAAATATCTTTATGAGGCAACTAATGCACCGATATCTAAATAAACAAGATCGATAAGAAAATTAAATGAAAAATATGGAATCGAAATGACCGACAGGAAAGAGATTGAAATGTACAAGGATCAGCCTATTTATACTCACAGACAGGGCCGTATTCAAGGAGGGCGGAGGGCCGGAAAAATTTTCAAAGGCACATATATATACGAGGGATGATCAAGTGAAGTATAGCTTTTTCCAGGGAAACAAGTTTCTGATACTTATTTTTTTATCAGCGTGTACTTAAACATGTTTCAGCAGCACAGGTAAAATTTTAACTTCATTGCTTTTATACTCTAGGAAATATTGCAATTCTAAAAATTGTTGCATTAAATGGTATAGTGAGATTTCGTTACGAGCCACCCTGTTCACATTAGATTGAAAATTGATTTTGCTGCCTTCTAGTAGTAGCAATGGGTTGGTACTTAAATGCCTGTTATGATTTCCTCACAATATCCGTTCATTTAGTAAGAAATCTCTAAAACATGAGCAGGTTGTTTATCCCACTTTCATGTGCAAAAATCATGGCATCCCGCACACAAAGAACTATCTGGCATTTTCAGACAATTAGAAGCAACTTAATTAAATTTTTTGTAGTGACTGTACAGTGTTTTGAGTATTTAATGCATTTTATTACATTGATTAATCTTTCCTGTGAAGCCAGCAACCTCAACTTTTGTTGAAAAATTAATTTTGACAGGGTGTCTCAGTTTGAAAAACCCTGCGTCATAAGAAATTTGGAGAATTGGAGCCCTAATTAGGTTTTAAAAATAAGCCAGTATCCATACTACCTTACTGCAAATTAGCATTCATACAAGTCGTTTTTTGTAAGATTGAGAAACAAATTATGAAACTGCATTTTCGTGAAAAAAAATTCGCTATAAAAATTATATAGCAAAAAATGAGAAAAATTATAATAACTCTTGAAATACAAGAGGAACTGGTTTGAAACTTTGTGTAGTCTCCTAAAACATGCTACAATATATGCTGACAAAAAATGGACTTCAATAGATTATTTCTCTGGAAAAAGCTGAGACTTCACTTGATCACCCCTCGTACACTCAACTCGACCATGGATGCACAGTATGACCAGGCTGTACGGTCAACAAGAGAGCTTTTAAATTGGTGTAAAAGAATCGTAAATAATTAGATATTTTGATTTTACACCTTCAAAATCGGGTATAAACAGCAAAAACTATTTGAATTCACGACTCATGTTTGATTGTCAGTACTTCTGCAAGAGTTTACGAGTTTTGTCCGTTTTTAACTTCAATTTGGCCTTATTTTAGCTGAAAAATTTTATCCACCTTCTGAGAGTCTCCTTTTTTACCGCATATGGCATTGAGCATTCCCGCAACAATGATTTTATATTAAAATCCGCGCTTGCTACACGCTTATCGTCGCATGGAAAAAATATTTCACCAAATGTTTGTCACATATCCCCAGAGAAAAATTGAAAATTTGCGAAGCCTGTCTAAAACACCGTCAAAACGGGTTTCTAGCATACTTCTAAGCTAGTAAGCTCGAAATTAGCAGCGCTTCGCGCCGGATTTATTGTTTAGCAGTAACGAATACAGAATATTCCAGATGGGGGAACCCGAAATTTTCCTAAAGTGTGCAACGTTGTCCAAAAATTCGTATATTTTGCTCGAAGTACTGGTTTTTTCTGTCTTTCGACACGCAGAATTATTTTTGATGCAAAAAAGTAAAAAAATTTCGAAGTTTAGAAAAAAACTCGCAAAATTAATGCAGAAATCGACGCAAATCGCCGAAAAAACACTCGAGAAATCATTATAGGAGCTACAAAATCCTTGTTCAGTACAAAAACTGATCTTCTGTAATAAATTTTAGTAATTTATAGCACCAAAAGAGTCATAAATATCAATAATGAGTACTATCTCGGCGCAGAGTGCTGGCAAAATTTTAAAAAAATCATGATAAAAATGGCTGTAATCATAAAAAATACACATACATATGTTCTTCATTGCGCCGAAATATTTTTTGGCGACCTTCCGCAGCCCACTCAAACAGCTCAAATTTTAGTTACATATGACATGAAGAACATGAAATTTTTCCGGCGCTTCGCGCCTGACGTTTATCTATATTATTTTGTTTTCTTGTGGCCCGCAAAAAATCGCACAAATTTGAGCTAGATAAGCAGAAAATATTAATTTTTTTCGGCGCTTCGCGCTGAATCATTAATGTTCTGTATTGGAGCTAGAAAATTACTAGTTGATTAAAAGAGGAGAATTCAGTTGCATATGTACATATAGCTTAAACAATAGATTTGTTTTATATGAGTATGAAATACGTGAAAATCTTTTAAAATTTTTTCCTCTTCATTTTTGCTGAGAGCTCGCCAAAATACCCTCATTTTAGCCCATCTACTAAAGGTTCTCGAGTTATACAAGTGACCTCAAAGATTTTAACCCCCGGAATAAAACCCTCGGATAAGGGTCTGATTAAGAGCCTATATTTTTGAGGCCAAAAAATTTATCTGTTTCTTGACTTGACAAACATACATTGATGGATCTTTATTTCATCCCAGCCGTTGTAACGGAGTTAGTCATTTGAAAACCATTAAAACAAGCTTAACGATTACATTTATTCTAGGAAAAATACTAATTGAAAATTAAGATACACTATTTCTAGTGTAACTATAATGTGCACTTTTAGAAGTAAAGTGAAGGGTAAAAACTCAGTCAGTGCCATACATGTAACAAGGGTATGGAAGGATCCTCCACCAAAGTCGACCGTCCAACTTCCATAGTCGGAAATTTTGGACCCCCTATATTTAGGAAAAACTCGGGTTTCTAAGCTATTTTTAGATGCTTTTTTTTGTCACTTTTAGTTAAAAATTCAACGTTATATAGCCGCCCCCCCCAAATAAATATGACCGGCTCCCATCCCAAATTTTCGGACAGTTATAAGTCTGGTCAATATACCCTCTTTTCTTTCGACACTTACATTTCTGCGTAATGATCCGACACTAGTTTTAACGATTTTTCAGCGCTTAAAATTAAGCGCTGAGCCGAACTAAAGTCTTGGTCGCTTGGATATATCGCGTCGTGCTTAGCCGTAATGTACCGATCGTCATTCAAGCCCTTACCAAATACCTGTTGAATAAACACAAACTTTAAGCAGAAGAATTAAAGTGCTCTCACCGCATATGAGGTGGGGGCGGGTAAGGAACGACAAAAATATCTCAAAAATCAACAAACACAAACTCGTCACTTTAACGCCATTTTTATTTAATTAGCAGTTAAAATTGGTGATTTTTTTTCAAGCAAATCCGATTTAACCCCTCACAGAACTTTGAATTGTGTGCCTGTAGTAGTCGATATATTCTCTATAACGTGCATCTTCAAAAAATCCGAGCATACACTTAAACAGGTGCTCAGCATGGCCGATTTGGGGGGTCAAACGGTCTAGGGGGAGGGGCAAAAATTAAGCTTTTTTGGGCCGGAATGACCTGGAAAACTGGTAAGCGCTAAAATAGAATTATAACGACGTTATTACAAAGTTTCTGGTCAACTTAAAGCACTTTTGAAGAAAATTTTCAATTCTCATCCATTTTTGACCTTCATTTCGCCTCATTTTCCCCGCAAATTTCCCAATATTCCACTCTGGGGGGTCCAAACCCTGTCACGAGCGACACGATTCTAAGCAGCTAATATGTACATATATGTATGAATATATGCTAGCATAAGTAAGCATTATGTCTTAATGTAATATGATCTTTTGATAATATCAGAAAAATTATGTTTATTTTTACTCGTACTATAATATTCTAAAAATCTGATGTTGTAATTAAAGTCGCTGTTTTCGAAAACGCATATCATAGCGTCTTAAATTTTCCCCCGAAATTGTAATAATTATATTATTAACGTTTATGTTTATGTAAATATGCGAAAAGGCGAAATCGAGGGCTAACAAAGCATTCCATGGAATAGGATAATCAAAACCAGTTGAGACCGGTTTTAAAAACCAAACAGAGCATACAGACGTCAGACAAGAATAAAAAACTTAAGATTATTAAGCTTCTCACACTAAGAATATGAGAAAACACGAGACTAAGCACAAAACATACCCGAACAACTGTCATTGCTTACGGACATTTGGGTAATATGATTAACATAATGAGAAAGTTACTTAAGGTCAAAAACATTAAATGTGAATTGACGAAAGACGTGCTTGCATATACACAAGCCTGCAAACCAAGGGGTACACGTCACAGCAAATCGCGTGTGTTCACATCAATATTTAGCTTTTTCGGGAGGTGTAAAGTCAAAAATTGGGTGTGTTTAACGTGTTTCTGCCTTGTTTTTATCTGCCACTATCTCCGGTTATGAGTCTGGACATGATCTCAAGTCTAAAAATATACCAGGAATCGAACGTGATACGCCAGTAGTGCGCGTTTGTTTACACACAGTGGTATAAAGTGGTTTACAACTAATATTTATTTGTCTTCGGGCTATTGTGGAGACTGAATTTGTTCATAAATGTTGATCGTAACGTCAGAATTACGAATCCAACTAAAATCTTCTTTACACTCTGCGGTTGTGTAAAGTTTACACTGCCAATTAATTTTAGTTCTATAGCCTTGCGGAAGCTTAATCTCTTTTCAAAATGTTCCACGAAAGGTAAGAATTACGAATCTGACTGTTAGTTTTCTCTACACTTAGTAATTATGTAAAGTTTGCACTATTCATTTTTTCTTAATGTGTACTTTACAATATAAATTTATTTTACTTCCAGAGCGTTGCAAAACGTGAATTTTTTTCGAAATATGTTCCGTACTGTCAGGATTACGAATTTGACTGTATGTTTTCTTTACACCCAGTGGTTATGTAGTTTACACTGAAAATTAAATTTAGTTTCAGAGCGTAACAGAAACTTAATTTTTTCGCAAAATGTTCCATGTAACGTCAGGATTACGAACCTGAGCGAAAGTGTTCTTTACACCCGATAAGTGCGTGAAGTTTTTGCTAAAAACCTTTGATTCTTTTAAATAAGGTAATTTGGCTTTGTTTAAAAAAGATAATGCTCATGTTCAGAACAATTTTCTTTTCCGCGTTCTTGGACTGCTGTCATTATTGTGGCATGTTACCGTATGTATTTACTGAATGATTAACTCAAAACGTGCTAATTAAAAGTAGGGTAATGGCAAAGAAAAATGCTCCGATGGAACAAAAAAGACGAATATACTTTGATTGTGGATTATTAAGAATGTAAAAGCAGGGGACTAGGAAAAAGCTATCAATGTATATGCCTAAAGTCGCAAAATCTGCTATAAAGTCAGACTTTCTCTGAGCAACGCAAAAATAGGAGTATATTTTGCGGCCTCTGAAAAAGTGTAACCTTTGAATAATTGTCAATGCTTCACATGAGAGTGTATAAACATAATCTAAAATGGTTACTTTTTGTGAATTGCTTGCAAGTTGCAACGCTGACTTGCTTCGTATCGTGATTAACAGAAAAATAACTTCAATTGTATTAAAGGTGTTTTATTCTGTTATCATGAGCATGATAGCAAGCAAACTTAGCGTCAATTGACTAGTGCGCACAATCGTTGCGGGCATGCAAGTGTACCTACATCTAGTCTGTTTCACGTCGTTCCCTACTGCCTCAAACGATAATTTCTTTGATTGTCTTAAATGCATCAATGTTTGCCATTTCATTTAATTGGCTTGCAAAGTCTCTCCTAGTTTACTCTATGTAATTTCCCATAGCTACTGAACAGCTAATTTGCTGGTTTTCCAATCGTTTCTTTGGTTCAATAGTTTATTTCATTCTGCAGGCCGCAGAATATACTTCGATTTTTTGCGTTGCTTAGAAAGTCTGATTTTTAACAGATTTTGCGACTTTAGGCATATACATAGGTAGCTTTTTCATAGTCCCCTCCCTCCTTTTACATCCTTAATAATCCACAATCCCAAGTATATTTGTCTTCCATCGGAGTATTTTTATTTGCTAGTAAGAAACATTGACAAGTTTTTGCAAAAAAGGCCGATTCTGTTCATTTATAGACATTCGTATAATTGACGCATTACTGATTCAACCGACGCAAGTTTCACTCATTTACAGGCACGTAGCTGGCCGTCCTATTTTGAGGGGCACCAACACTAATTTTGGGGGACTAAGCCCAAAAAGGCCAAAAATAGCTCAAAATCACGTTTAAAAAGTCCTATTTTTCCGATTTTTCTGAATTTTGGGGGGTCCGGACTCCGGACTCCCCATTCCCCCAGAGATACGTGCCTGCTCATTTAACCCAGAATTTACAAACTTAATTTAACCCACCAATCTCACTCACTCAACAAGTATAAAATGCAAATAAGCTGATTACTTTTTGCCGACCCTGACCGCCCATCATCATGTTACCGAATGAAGCTGGCGACTCCATCTGGCTATGAAACAATGCCCTGTAATAAGAAAGCTTCTGCTCACACTTCATACTCACCACATAAGCATAGGCAAGGACAATGAGACGGAATCGGCTTATACATTAAACAAGGGCTTTTTAGGGATTCCTCTCCCAGAATAGGTCGTTCTTTATCCCTCCTATTACTAACGATGAATTTTAACCCCCCCCCCATTTATTTTTGACAATAACTTCAATTTTAGGTCATTTTTAGGTATTTTGTTATTTTTGACTTAAAAGTGTCAGGCTATTATGTAACTCCTCCCCATGACGACTTCATCCCATCCAAAATTTTATGTCGTTACACGTACATGCATACATATAACGGCTCGAGATTTGAGGGGTCCCGGCCATTTTTAGGGGGGTAGATGACCTCCAATTTTCGGCCAAAAACGGGCAAAAAACGCCTAAAAACGGCCAAAAAATTCAATTTTTTCCAAAAATCAGGGGGGGTCAAAACTTTTCTGGCGTTGGAAGGGAGGGGTGATAAGGACGCCCGACTCTGGATGGGAATCCCCCACCCCCTGCTATATGTACGGTACATGGCTAAACCCAGCCCATGATAATACGGTCATCAAATATGTAAAATGTGGTTTCAGCACCGTTTCACATGTAACATAATAGAAAGTTCTACTGAATTTCAGAATTTTGATTAAATTATATGATTTCGAAAATTTGAGTTTATATTGGTACACTGAGCAACTTGAAAACCTAGAGATATGATTCTTTAGCGCGGCCAAAAAAACGCCATTTATTTTTCATAGCCTATTAAGAGAGAACAATTTTTTTTAAATTTGAATTTTATGAAGTTAATGGATAGAGCAAGCTCAGAAACGTCAGAAAATGCACTTTATTTTGTCTAGCATCGAACATACGTTCACCAATTTCGGGACCGCATCCCCTAGAAAAAAATCCTGCGTACAACCCAGATCGTAAGCATATGTCGTGATAAATGATGGCAGACCTACCGCATGGAATAAACGTCTTGTTGTCTCATTTTCATCAACTCACGTCTGCTTCTATCTTCTGCCATCCTACGCATCTTCGAACCGAATGAAGGCTTGATTTCCACTTCGAGCTCCGGATTGACTTTTTCTTAAGTCAGCACATACAATAACAAGACGTAAACTGCCGCACATTAAATCGAGAATAAAAAGGGCATGGGCAGGGCCGCATTTACGGGGGGCGGGGGCGGCCGCCCCCTCTTTGCCGAAAAAATTTTCTAAGGCAATGCACGAAAAGATGGACAAATTGCATGTCTTTGACGTGAAATCTTCAAATTTTCGGCGCTTCGCACCCAGATGTGAAGTATTTTTCATTATTTTATCTCAAACGCGACCGAAAAACCGATTACAAAAAATTTCGAATTTTATGATCCTAATGAATAGAGCATGTCGAAAAACGTCGAAAACAGCGGTTTTTGTGAGCTAAACCAAAGAATTATCTAAGATATAGACCAATTTATGTTGGGTCCTCTCCTCCCACCCCCTTGGCCGAAACCCGAATAGGGGCCTGGGTATGGGGAATCACTCACTCCAAGTCGGCCGTCCGAAGTTTAACCCACTATTTATTTCATTTTTTATAAATTGCATTTGTATGTACACCTTTACAAAGACGGCACCCCAAAGTCTTCGTAGATTTTTCAAACAGTAAATTTTTGTATACTAAAATACAGTACCGACAGTAATGCGTGCAGACAATTTATGGCTCGTCGATCATAAAAATTAAAAAATAATAAAAGATGCGTCTGAAAATTCTATTATTTTCATTCTTTTAAAATCAAACTTTCAGTCATTATCATGGCAAATATTCAGGTATGTGTACATACATAGTTAGGAAAACTAGATAGGTTCTAAGCGCCAAATTTCTAGGTCATTCTACTAGACACGCACAGCATGGAAATTCTGGAAGGGGGGTGTAAAAATTTAAAGTGCCCTTTTAAGCCCAAAAATGGTGGATACGAGTCTAAAACATCATTTTTTGTCGTTTCTGACGATGCACTATCTTTCTAGAGCATAAAAACAAAAAATTTCGAAAAAAATCAAAAAAGTTGAACAAATTAAATAATCTATAGGTCAAGACGGTTTTTTTGGCGCTTCTGAGCAAATAGATAGGTAAAAACATTT
The DNA here is from genome assembly GCA_036768485.1 of Mermis nigrescens. Classification (NCBI taxonomy): domain Eukaryota; kingdom Metazoa; phylum Nematoda; class Enoplea; order Mermithida; family Mermithidae; genus Mermis; species Mermis nigrescens. The sequence continues at coordinate 353,509 of JAVLUZ010000852.1, forward strand.
TAAGAAGGCCCTTTTCTACCAATTTTCAGGAAAGTTCTAGGAACTTTTGAAAAATCGCCAATTCTGGAGCAGGGGTGGAAAAACGTTTGCGATGGGGGGGGGGTATAAAATTTTTCTAGGGGGAGGGGTTAAAAGCTCCAAAATCCCAAGATCATGCCGCAATTTCGAAGCTTCTAAAAGAGAAGCGAAACGAAAAATAGCCAAGCTGGTACGAAATAATTCTCATATCTGTTCTAGAATATTTTAGTGAAGTTTCGACTTTTATTAACACAAATAGTAAGCTAAAATACTAAAATGGTTTGAATGGATTAAAGTGAACATGTAACGGCTGATTTCAGGTAAGAATCGGTCCCCTGCCATTTTTAGAAAGGCGAATGACCTCCAAGTTTAGGCCAAAAAATGGCCGAAAAATTTAATTTTCATTTTTTTTAAATGGGGGGATTGGTCGCAAATTTTCTAACTTTGGGGATGGGGAAGGACAACCAACTCCGGGTAAGGGGATTTCCAATCCCCTTTACCTTCATACACGGAAGCCCTAAAATATTTTTGCTAATTAACACTTTAAAACACAAAGCTAGACTAATTAAAAAATGCAGTCGTCTCAAAATTTTTGACATCTTTGCCTTTTTAGATCAAGTTTGGGCATTATACACACCTAAAAACGGTGAAGAAATACAATTTTTTCCAAAAATCGAAAGGTTCAAAAATCTTCTGGCTTTGGGAAGATGGGAGATGACCGACTTTAAGTTGGGGATCCCTATCCCCTCTTACATGTACATATAGTATTCACCATTTTGGGCCCAAAAAAGTCACATTAAAATTTGGAGCCCCCAGAATTCCAATGCAGTGTATGTCCGCCGACCAACCCCCACCCAAATTTTTGAACTCTTCTATGTACGCATTGAAGAGCTGGTGAGAAAGGGACAAACCTTGAAATTAAGTCGGTGCCGACGACCTTTCATGTGCATGTCCTTGGCATTCAAGTCGGTGAAGCGACAATCGCACAATTTGCAATGAAACGCGGTCACTTTACCATTTTCCACTTTCACCATTTCCAGATAATCCTCTCCCACCGGAGCTACGTCATTTTCAATTTCAACGCCTTCGCCAGTATACTCCACTTCTAAAAAGCAATCGAGATAATCACTGATTGTTGATTGATTATTCATTTGATTTTCTGATTTTCTTAAATTTTTTTATTATTTTATTTTTATTTTTCATTTTTACATAATCCTTTAATCATTGCCTGTGTGTCTGTGTATTCACATTTGTAGTCATTGTCATGTCTTTCTCTATGGAATTTTTAGTTCTGCGTCACTGCAGCGCTAAAATCGTAAAAATCGCGAGCATTAAGCGAGTCATACAATTTCTTCATTGCAATATGTGGCCCAGAATAAAAATTTCGTGACCAGGGAAATAATCTTTGCATAAGCATCATCTTTTGAAATTTCCGAATTTAGTTAGCGCAAACACAGAAGTCACTATTTCATTATTTTTTCGAACAGACTTTGGTAATGGACTGGCAAAGTTTGATGCAAAGGGTTTAAATTTTATTTCCATATAAAGAGGGAACATTTCAAACAGCTGTCAGGCGATGTTCAACTGTAACAACATTTTTCGCATCCTTCATTTTTATGTTCAATACAAATTTAATAGTTTAAATTAAGTAAAAATTATACAATTAAAATTCTGCTGCTTCGTGCCTATCCGTAAAATTCCGTATACAATCATTAAAAGCGACTTCACGCAATCAAATGGGCAAGAATTGTTAAAAAACGCGACCTTCCTACACAAAAGCATGCTTGTATTGTACGTATGTACTGCTATCGAATTCATCGAATTCCATGAATTATCCAAAGTTACCTTAACTTTAAGCATATGTTGCTTGTTGGCATGTACATATGTACATAGTATGGATGGATACATGCACATAGGGAGGGGTGAGAGGGGGTATTAACCAGTGACCGACCGGGCTCAAAAAATACCGGGCCCGGGCTTTGCTGCCGGGCTTGGTGCCGGGCCGGGCCCGGCTTACATACTAACAATATGCCTTATTTCCAATATAATGTTATGCATAAGATACATATTTAGACCAATTTTACATTTGTTATTTGTCAAACGCAAGGCTTCTGCTGTGTCAAGAAGAGTTTTTAATTCTAAGCTTTGTCAATTATTCAATCTTTCTAAAAATAAATTAAGTACTTAGCAAGGATTTTTGTAGCATTATTCAAGCAAGAACGAAGTTTTTAATACAATAGCGCGCAATTCCATTATTAAAATGCACGTGCAACTAAACACGGTTTGAAAAAGCACATGGTTTCATGTAGATATTTAAAGGAAATTGAGCATTAAATTTATGCATTCAGACATAACAGCGACTATAATATGTTCGGAAAGAAGATATGCTATTTGGATTTTAGAACTCAAACTATAGCGTACATTGACGTCAATTGAAATTGTGTAGTGTATAGGATAGGACACGTATTGAAGCCATAGGCATAGCCAGGGGGCATTGGGGGCACTATGCCTCCCCGAAATTTTTCAGAACTTTTGTTGATTTTTCTAGTGTAATAATTGTCCAGAAAATTGAGTTCAAAAAGGCAAAAACGTCAAAAATTTTCCGGCGCTTCGCGCCAAGTCTTTATTATATTTATTCTTATATAGATCCAATGAGTTCAAAAGCTTGAATTAGCTAAAATAATCGATCAATTCACATCACTTTAATGATTTATTGCTCTATTTGTTCGTTGAATGAAACTGCGCATGCTTGTTGAGCATAATAGTAAATGTGCGAAAATGATTGTGTACCAGTTTGTCTATTCTTTGCTTTGTTTGTCTTTTTTTACAAAGACAGGACACATAATCATATTTTAAATGAAAGGAATGGCAAATTTTCTTGTGTGTTTGCGCATTTTCTCTTTTTTCGAATTATATCTTGTTAATAAGAAGGCCACAAATGGGCCTGAAAACGATAAGAACAAAATTATTGATACATCTTTTTTATATCTTATAGGCCTTTTGCCGCGCTTTATACCTAGCAGAGGTCGAAAAGCGCATTTCAGCTCAGAAATCTTGTACGACGTAGGAGTTCATCAATTTTAAGTGTTTTGGGCTTAATTCAGGACCGAGATTTGGCCGATTTTGCGAAAATTTTAGCGATAGTATTACACATTAAAGTGCTTTTTTTACAAAATTTTCTAGGGGGCGATTGAGCGCGCCACCGCAGACCCCCCCCCCGCCATAAAATCTCGTTGTACATGTGCAACGAGATTTTTGGGAGGACGAAAAGGGAAAAGGGTTCGCCGGAATAAATTTGTCTGCTCTGTATGATTTAAGCGGTATAAATTGAGTTTAAAGAGCTAAAACGTCAAAATTTTCCGGCGCATAGCTCCACTGCTTATTGTCCTTTCTTTTTGTAAAGCTTCAGCATTGCGTTTAATAGCCTAAATCAGGCAAAATATCACAGAATATTAGTATTCACAGGCTACAAAATGTTAAGGACAGTAAAAGATTACTAAATTCCTTGGTGCTTTGCACCACTTATGATTTCCGAAGTGTTTGTCAATTAAAGGACCGTAAATTCTACATGAAAATGATAAAAAATTTCAAAAATTTTCGGCGTTTCGCGCTGATTAACATTTTTGTATTTCTGATTGTCAGAAACCCACAAATTAGCTAGGCTACATTACTAAAGGTCGAGAAACTCAGTTTTATTTTAGGTACATACATAACGTTACTAACATTCAATGCAAAAGTAGTCTCAAAAAATTTTTGTGTATGCCCCCCCGAACCAAAATCCTGGCTACGCCTCTGATTGAAGCGTTGCATAGAAGATGCGTGTACATATGAAGTTGACAAGGATGTGATAATGAGCAGGTGGGCAGAAGTAAGGCAAATGGATTTAAATAGAATCACAGGCTATAGCAAATTCATAAGAAGTACGGACAACAGCTGAAATAGTAAACGTCTATAATATTAACGATAATTATTTGAGGCCCGGTGATTTTCAGCCGGGCCTGCAATGACCGGCCGGGCCCGGGTACCCGGTCGATCACTGGTATTAACCATACCTGGGCAACAGCAACAGCTTCAGCCCGTATAACTATAAGCTCTCAAAGGTAAGTTGGTTAATAGTTAGTCTGAAAATGAATTAAAAATGACAATTTTCTCTGATTTTCCACTGGTTTCTCACATTTTTTCAAAGTCAGCCCATCCAAGTTGACCCTTCAGCCCGTCCAGCTTCTCTCTCAGCCCGTTCCATGGACGGGCTGGGATGGGCTATTGCGCAGGTATGGTCACAGTCTTCAAGGTATTGGAAAATTTCAAAATTAGCTTATAGTAATTTTGCTACCTACATATGTATATGTCTTTATTTGGCATTAAAATCTATATTATAATGTGAAAGTGGTTTATCCATTCTGAAAATGTTCATCGCAAACTGGTTCTGTCAGCATGCCCAATTATTACAAGATAATATTGCAGGCACGTATCTCTGGGTAATGGAGATGGGGGTTCGGAACCCCCAAAATTCAGAAAAATAGGACTTTTTAAACGTTATTTTGTGCTATTTTTGGCCTTTTTGGGCAGAGTCCCCCAAAAATTGGTGTTGTTCCCCCCAAAATAGGGCGGCCAGCTACGTGCCTGAGATACTAAGTTGTCAAAACCAGTCAAACCAAACCAGTCTCAGTTGGAATCACTGTTTTTTGTACGGACCTCTTTGCACATGTACAAAGATCTCCAGCAATAGTACAACCAAAAATTTTTTTGTACATATTATAAATAGCTGTACTATTAAATTTATACATTGTTACAAACTACAAACATATAAGTCTGTGATCTTTGACCCACATGCTGTCCAAAAAGTGTTACTTAGTCCTAAATCCGTTGAAAATATTCGAAACTTTTTTCAGTTTTTGATTAAATTTACACGTAAAAATCGACTCAGCAAGCTAAAATAAATTAATTGTATCTTACAATCAGAAATGATACAATTGCAATAGGCAGATTGAATCTCATACATAGATGATAAACACTGATTTGCTTATGAATTCAACGCAACATAAAGATAAACAAGTCCATTTTATCCTCAAACGGCACAAAACAGTGCAAAGTTGTCAAATAGTTCTTATTTTTGGCATAAAATCTATATAAAACAGTTGAGGCAAAAGGTTTTTCAATATATTTAAAGATGCTTGAAATTATACAAAGATTGATTTTGAAAGTTTAATGCTCGCGCTTTGAGATAAATAGACTGAAATTACGATATCTGGCGGGAAGCGCTCAATTTTTTTGAAAATTTACTGAAAAATACTCAAAACAGCGTCAAAAATACTATTACTTTGCCCCAAAAGTCTTTGTACATTGTAAAAAGATGACTCCAAAAAATTTTTACAAGCCTCAAATCTTTGTCTCGTGCAAAAAACAGTAGTTAAAATCGATTTTTGAAATGAACGATGTACCTCCGTGCTAACGATCCAACTGTCCAAAAGAAAAGGCGATTTTATGAAATTGAATTGGAAGACACAAAGAATGAGGATTTTGTTTATTTGCCATCTTAGCAATATATTTTAAAACTAATGCTGCCATATTTATTTTGCACTACTTAAGTAAATAAAGCACACTGCAAGCAGATTTACATATTCTATTTAGGTACTCTTGCCAAAATTTTAGATCACCCAAAATTAGACAAAGCAAGTAAATAATCAATTTTTCGAAGTCCGTAACTTATGATTTAAATAAAATATTTTGCACTGAACCCTGCGCTATTAAACTTCTAATCGGTTTGGGTCACTCAAGGATTTTATATAATCCCGGTTCAGAGGTTCGCCTATATTTCTCTTCTCCGTCCAGAGGAAAACCGACTTATAGAAATTTATACTTTACAGCTTCAGGGTCTAGTATTCCACGAAATGGGCCGTTTAGACGCAAAATTTTTCGTAATATTATTTATTATTTACATTTCATTTATGATTATAATATAATACAGATTTCGAAAGCCTATTCAATTCTCTACGTGATGGTATAAATTACTTTTAGAATATCTTTGATTTTAGTGAGATAATTAAATGCATCTAAAAATACACTGTATTTTCTACAGTTTTTCAGTCATACACAAATGAATACTCATCGAATCGACAAGAACAATATGCTATTTTGCAGCTTGTAGAACCTGCTTCTGAATATATAATTTATTTTAAAATTGCTTTAAAATTGATTTAATTAGAATAATTTATAACTTGCTGACGCCAAAATGTCGTATGTAGGTAGACCCAGTATTCCAATACCCTTACAATACCCTGTGCGCACGTCTGCCAGGTGTGGTATTATACCCCGCTGAAGGGGCGAAAAGTTAGGTACTGTCGAGCAGTTTAAGCCAAAAATATCGTATTTTCACGCAATTTTGATGTAAATATAGCCAAAAACCCAATTTACTATAATAAAAATCCCTCCTGACCCCAAAATCTCGATATTATCTCTCCCTGGCCAACCTGACCTTGTGCATCTACGATAGTATGTACATATGTACACGTGTAGAGATTTTTTCGATAAACATATAATGCTTGATCTCTTGAATAATAAGATTTCGTATTTGTCGTTACCTTGCGGCTTAGTTGGCCCGATAACCGGTTGATTCGATATACCAGTTGAAGTCAATTTTTCACCACCTTAAAATCTTGAATTTGAGTCGCAAGTACGCATCAGAAAATTGCATACAGTAAAAATTTATGTAGTTTTGAACAGGGTATAAAATTGTACGTTTTAAGAAGAATACATGCTCTCTTCTCACTTAATATTTGAGATCTGGGGTTAGAATTTTGCGTGACATATAGGCAATAATCTGAAGTAATCTAAAACGCATGAAACTCATTTTTATAAAAAAAGTGGATGTAGCACTCTCTTAAACAGTGGTGACCATGGGCGCACAGCACGATTGATCTGGGGAGAGGGGTCAGCCGGTATGGGGGGCTCAAAAATTCAGCTTTTTAGGGGGGCCAAAATGACCTCAAAACTAATAAAAGCACTAAAATAGCGTTAAAGCTATGTTATTACAAAGTTTCTGGTCAATTTTAAGCACTTTTTAAGAAAATATTCAATTTTCATCCGTTTTTGACCTCCATTTGCCTAATTTTTCCCACAAAATTTTACATTCTTCCATTCTGGGGGTCTAGACCCACAATTCCCCCACGTGCATGTCTGACGGTGGTCAGACATGCACATGAGGAGGGGGAGTTGCGGGTCTAGACACCTAAGAATATAAAAAGGAAAATTTTTCAGGGAAAATGAGGCAAAATGAAGGCCTAAAACGGATGAAAATCAAAATTGTCTTCGGAAGTGCTTCGAATTTACCAGAACTGTGTTATCACGTAATTTTAACGTTACCTCAACAAAGCTCAATTTTTGACCTTCCGCCTGAATCGGCTATGCTGTGAATCTATGGTTGTGACCATACGTGGGCAGCAAGAAAATTCTGGGGGGTCCAAGATTTTCTGAGGGTCAAAAAATGGCCTTAAAAATGGTGATATGGCTATAAAAACACCATTTTTCCACGTTTCTCATCAAGCACTATCCATTGGCATCAAAAAATTGCGAAAAAAACGAAAAAATTTTCAAAAATTGATTTCTGGGGGGGTCTTTTGATTTCTGGGGGGGGGTCTTTTGGTTTCTGGGGGGTCCAGACCCCCAGACCCCCCACGCCAATGTGTGGTTGTGACCGTAGACGCACAGCATGGCTGGCCAATTTGGGGGGGGGTCAGCCGGTATGGGGAGTCAAGAATTGAGCATTTTCGGGTCAAAAATGACCTCGAAAATTGGTAAAAGCGCTAAAACTGATAAAACTACATTATTAAACAGTTTCTGGTCAATTTAAGGCTCTTATAAAGAAATTTTTCGATTTTCATTTATTGTTGTATTTATTTTGCCTCATTTTCCTCGAAATTTTTTTTCCATTTTTCCATTCTAAGCGGTCTAGAGCCGCTTGCACCAATTCAGTAGTTCAGTGGTTCAGTAGTATTCGCTTGCACCAACGACTACTAGATTAGTCCGTTTCTAGTAGTTCAGAGTCCGATTCGCTTGCACCAATGACTACTGAACTAATATATTAGTGCAGTAGTTCGGTAGAGAAAAAATTCGCTTGCACCAACGACTATACTACTGAAGTAATCTAGTAGTCCTTTTCTAGTAGTCCTTTTCTAAGTTCAGTGGTTCAGTAGTCAAAAGTTGGCTTGCTCCAACGTCTACACTACTCAACTAATAGATTAGTGACGTCACTAATAGAGTAGTCTGATTTTCACTAATAGAGAAGTCCCGCCTGCACCATAAATCTAGTAGTTCAGTAGTAAAAATATTTTACTGTGCGCATTTCTAGTAGGCGACTTCGACTATTAGATGAGTGTTTCCGCATTATTTTAAGCAACAAATTAATGCGATTAATTAAATATGTTTACGAATAGTGATGAGGCAGATTGTTGGAGAATTGCGGAGAAAAAACTTGTCCGTCCTAGAATAAATTTTGATTTAGATAATTTTACGGACCGATTTAGGGTAAATCGTATTCCGCCGTTTGCAATATTGCCAAACCTATACAAATCGCTCAGTAGCACGACAAAAACGAAAGCGCAATTCATATGGACAAAAACACAAAAAAATTTCAGTTTTTGAACTACTTTTCATTTTGTCGTGGAGGTACAAAAATGATATTTATGTAGTTTTGATCAATTTTGTTCAATATCATCTTCAAATAATGCAATGTCCGCCTACTGTTCGATCACACATACGGACATCATCTCACGACACAATCAATAAGACGCTTCATACAGTCCGTTGAAAAAATCGATAAATGCCGCTTGGCAATGTTACACGTTTACTACTGAACCACTAGAAGCGACTACTGAACAAGTAGAAAGAGGACTACTTTATCAGTGTTTGGTGCAAGCGAACACTACTCAGCTACTAGAAACAGACTTAGTCGTTGGTGGTGCAAGCGTACTGAACTAATAGATTTTTGGCGCAAGCGGGACTTCTCTATTAGTGAAAATCGGGTTACTATATTAAGGACGTCACTAATCTATTAGTTTAATAGTGTAGACGTTGGTGCAAGCAAATTATTTCACTGCTGAACTACTGAACTAATAGATCAGTTCAGTAGTCGTTGGTGCAAGTGGCTTTTGGCTCCCCAAGTGCATGTCTGGTGGTGAGGATTTCTAAGCATCGCTGCAACTTTTACTTTAATCACTTTTCGAAATTAATGCTACAGTCGCCACAGAAATTTTTTCATTCAACACCATTTCCTAGTCAGGTAAAATTTTTTATTATATTTTCAAGCATGTCAATAATTTACAATAGCAAATCTGCGTTTAAAATACTTTGCATTGCACATAAATACGGTTGCGAATCGACTTATGAAGCAATACATTGCCTAATTATTCTTGTTTGTTATGAAAAAGATAATAATACAAATGTAAATTCATCAGTACATGTCCATTAAAAGTAAATAAAGTGTCAAAAATACTATACATACATACGCATGTGTATACTTATACCGGCGATTTTGTCGACGTAGTAACACAAAATTCAAAAGATGAATATCATGTAAGGGTTTATATTAGGTCAATTTTATAATTTTAGGTAGATTTTTCAAACTTTCATCCCCTCCCCTTCACAGACCGCTCAGGCCTCTGCATGCCAGAGGGTTCCCCAAACTTTATTACATGAATGATCAGAAACATACGTGTTAAAGCAGAGCAAAGCAGTACCAGGACCGGATTTAGGGAAGGCGGTCCCCTTGGCCGGAAGAATTTTTTTTAAGGTAGGGACATTAATGCATGAAAAATTGGAAAAGTTGCATTGACGTGAAATCTACAAATTTTTGGCGCTTAGCGCCAGATGTGAAGTATTTTCCATAATTTTGGCTCAACCGTAACCGGAAAAAAGTTTTTAAGCGGAAAATTTTTTCAAAAAAGTTTTAATCTTGGATCTTAAAAGCATCGAAAAATGCGGTTTTAACGAGCCATGCCGACAAATTTTCAAAGATACACACTAGTTTCATGTTGGGTCTGACCCACAATTCCCATTGGGGAAGTGAGGGGAAATATTGCCCCTAACTCACCGTCCAATACTAGAAACACTGTTGGACGATTTTGCGCTATCAAACATTTTCTGCATGATTTTCGGGTATGAAAGTAGCACGCATGTAAAATTTTTCTTGCGCTTCGCGCCGACTAGTACATTTCAGTCTTGTTTACACATAAAGTGCTTAGGATATAGTGAAAGTAATCTGAAAAGTCGAAATTTTCGAATAATTCTTGTATTTCTTACCTTAAAAAGTGACGAAACGAGTCAGAATTGCATGTTATACAGGATTTTTTAATCATTTTTCATATTTGATCTGAAAAAAAGGCTAGAAGTCTAAATTTAGTGGTCACAAATTTTGGGATTTTACCCCTTGGACTTTTGACCTTGAAAAACTATGGTCCGATCCCCCCTTGGCCAAATCCTGGGAAAGTGGGTCAGTGCAGTGCAGTACCAATGTAATGAAAATGTGCAATTAACTTACCAACAAAATTAACCTTCTGCACAACGACAACTTTCTTCGGCTGATCCGGAAACACCTTATTGACTGGAGGCAATATTTTAGTTTCTTCAGTTGGCAACGGCTTGCCCATTTGTTGATGTAAACGAACGGTCTTCAGAAATATAGCAGACATATGTAAATACATATCAAGCAAGAATCACAGAATACTTCAAGAAAACCTATAAAAAATGACATATACCCTAAAGTCAGATAATTTCGGTAATTTTCGAAGTTAGTAATAGTTTTTGTCAAAAAATGGCAAAACAAAAAATTGCTAAATGGCTCTGGTCGCAACTTCAACCGTAAATATTTAAAGAAAACTCATTGTCGGAATTACCATTCGTAGTGGTTTATTTCGGACAGCAAGCAAATTTAAAAGAGCCATTGTCTTCATCAGACATGCAGAGCATTGAAATCCTGGGGGAGGGGGTTGAAAATTTAAACTGCCTTTTGGGCTCAAAAATAGCGACGCATCAAAAACATCGTTTTTCGGCGTTTATGCTCTATTTTTTCAGAGCATAAAAATATATAAAATTCGAATAAATTGAAGAAAATATAGTCAAAAAATGAGCATTTGGCGCGAAGCGCCGAAAATCTGATACTTTTCAGCAAAGAGATAGCTAAAATTGATAAAAACAACACCTTTTCTTCAAACTTTTTGTAATTTTTCGGAAAATCGCGAATTTACACAAAACACCCCCGCCCCCGAAATCATGTATAGACTTGATCTACTAACTTGAACGAGATATACTTGACAACTGGAAAATTTTTAACACTCTGGTTCAAAGGAGCAATCAGCAGAAAAGCACAGCATAGGAATTCTGGGAAGAGGTGAAATATTGAAGTCTTTTCGTGTGCTCAAAAATGGTAGGCAAGCGTCAAAAACATCGTTTTTGGCATTTCTAAAGATGCTTCATCTTTCTAGAAGATAAAACAATAAAATCAATTCGAATAAATTGAATAAAATATAGTCAAAGAATGAGAATCTGACATTTTAAACAAACAGATAGCTAAAAACGCATAAAACAGCACCTTTTTCTATATACGAATTTTCGAAAATTTTGGAAAATCGCAAATTCTGGGGGGCGGGGAGAGTGAAAGCTGAAAACCTGAAAGGATGAAAGCTCGAAGATCATGTGTAGCGCGTTATCATTATTAATGAGCAACGATATACCTTCAGATGCTTCGCTCCTTTGATGTGCATTTGATACGTGTCGGCTCCGGTACACAAGACTTCACAAACCGCACAAAAAAACGAACTTTTGTTTTTGGCGACGTTAGTTGGGCCCGATTTTACCAATGCTTCCTTTTTCTTATGCAATTTGCCCTCCAGGTGCTCATTGTAAGTCTGGATATAAAACGAGTCCAGTATTAACTTCGCACGTAGCTGTGGCGGATCTAGGATTTTCGAAAGAGGGGGTACCCCAACTTTTCCAAAAACAGTCAAAATTAGGTCCAAAAATTTGCCCTTTCGTGCAAAATAGCGTTTGGTCGGCGTTTTACATCGTCTACTTTCCTTTAAAACCACGTTTGACGCAATTTTTTTTAATTTTAAATTTCCGAGATTTTTTCTTGCAAAGAAAATCATTAAATTTCTTTGACTTACGCGAAAATCAGGCGCGAAGCGTCGGAAAACTTGTGAAATCTAGGTGGAAGGACATTTAGAAGCTTGATTTACTGCTCGAATTCCTGTATTTGATGCGGAACATAGAGAATTTTTAAAAGTTATGCATGAATATAGAAAAAATCTATGCAGAAAAAGCTGTTTGTGCTCTTGAAATTGTTTTAAAACCTATTCTACGAGCAAAAAATAACTGACAGGTCGCCAGAAAAGTAAATAAATGACATTACTATGTATTATTAGGCGCAAAGCGCCGGACAAGTTCGAAAAAGTATGATCACTGACGGCCAAAAATCATAGCAAATTACATATCCATTCTTTATCTCGCCGACAGTTTTGTGCCAATGAGGGGCCCTTAAATCAGCCCATGGGACATACATATGCATGAGTGTATATGTGAGACTGAATAACACGAAAATTTATAAGTAAACAGTTTAATGATACACTTATGCGATACAATTACAATATACAACGACATTTGCATCACAAAGATGTCTTAAACGCACATTGCTAATATGTACATACGTGTATATATGTAGCTGACAAAAGCGGACATTTTGTAATCCTAAATTTAAAAGCACTTCTGTACTAACTATGTATCTTATATTCCTTAAACTTTCACTTTTAACCAAAAGTGATGCAAATGCAAATAGGCCATCAAAATGGAATACATTATAATTTGTATATACATATGTACATACGTGCCTTAGTCCGAAGACGTATAAATGCTCGTATCCAGGAGGGTGACAAAATAAGTATTTAATATCTATTTCGATTTTTTCGGGATAAAATTTCCTGCATTTTTTTATCTTGAGAAAGGTGCGAAATTGAGCTTACAAGGCATTAGTGCACAAGGTCAGGGTCGGCAGGATTGGGGGTGAAATTTCAAAAATCCATAACAGTAAGTTTAACTTTCACGATTTTTTTGCTGTTTTAACGATTATAATGGTCAAAATAGCCTATAAAACGTTTTTCCAAGGTAATATCGCATTTTAAAAGCATTTTTACTTCATTTTGACTACATTATAACATTTTTAACACTAAAAAATGCAAAAAGTTATCAATTTTGGGCGCTTTTTGAGTAAAAAGTACTTAAAAGTACTAATCCGGCGACCGAGGAAGGCCAAAAATGGCCGGGGCCCCAGTCCTTTACTAATGCAAAGGTAAAGCGTCACAAGGAAAAGTGACATGGTAAATGGTAATGCCAAAATCATCTCAAACCTGTAGAGCCTGGCAGCTAATCTTGCAAATTTCACAAAAATACGCATGCGACGGCGACTGATTATAATTTCCGCCACCTCTGCCGCCATAAGATCCGCCCTTTTTAGGAAATGAACCACGGCCGCCACTCACCGCCCCGCTTCCACGGCCCCAACGTTTGCCAGGTGACGATCCGGCGGGTCTATAGTCCGATATCAAAATCATTAGAAACACAAGACAACTTAAAAACATCGCCTGGCACAAAACAGCAATAATGAAATCAACCATTTCTTTACGAACTTGATATTCAGTACAATTTCAATTCGAATTTAAAGTACACTATATGGATATATTCAGTAAAATTTATGCTAAAAAACGGATTAAACTGTTTTGAAAATAAAACAAAATCCAATCAGGTCTTACACCCAAATTTTTTACCGTGTGCCCATCTACATAGTAATTTTGAAATAACACAATATTCTGCTAATCTTTTAAAACCGTTATTGATTCATTCTCTTGAGATATGTGTAATAAAACAAGTATGAAAGTACATGTCGATTTCTTCATTGTAATATGTATGTACACATCAGTTTTTTTTTGTACAAGTACCGTTTGTACGAGTGCATGTACAAAGATGGTCCCTAAAAGTCTTTGTACATTTTGCACACACAAATTTTTGGGTACTATAATATGGCACAGCAGCAATTTTAGTGTGGCAAAAACAGAATTTTTCGACCTTTAGTAATGTATTTTAGCTAATTTCTGGGTCTCTAAGGGCAAAAATCACTAAGAATCGTCTTAAAAGGGCGCGAAGCGCCGAAAAATTTGACATTTTTCCTTTTGAAATACAATTTCTGCCAATATAAAGAAATATAGAACACACAATTACTCATTTTGGCGCGAAGCGCCGAAAATATCTGTGAATTTTAGACCTGTTTTGCAATTTATGTCTTCCCAAAAATCTGTTTACATCACAAAGACGGTCCAGAAAAGTCTTTGTATGTACATCGGGGAAAACCTTTGCCGAATACAAAGAACACTACTTTTAAGACGATTAAGTACTTTCGAAAATATGATAAATTGCACTTTTTAGAAAGTCTAATCGATGAAATTTATAAAATGCCTACTTTTGAGCAAGTCTTAAAAAATTGAAAAGAGCAATGAATGATCGTTTAGATCATTATATAAATCTGGACAATAAAAAATTTACGAGTAGGAAGCTGTTCCACTCATTCTCTTGTTGCTCATCCAATCAGAGGTATTTCCGGTGGATTTGGATGCCAAATAGCTCTTCGCCGCGGCATACAATGCTGCATCGTAACCAGAATAAGAGGCTGCAAACGAAGAAAAAAGAAGCAACTAAATAGTACCTACATATGTAACTGAATCAGTACTTATGTACATGTGTACTCGCATGGGCGTAAACAGAGGGGGTGGGAGGGCAGCCCCCTTAGCCGAATAATAACTTTGGAAAGGTAAGGAAATGCATGGAAATTGGCAGCTTTTTATCAAAAAATCTCAAAATTTTCGGAGCGTCGCGCCGTAGAATCTTATTTTCATTAATTTAGGCCCGAGCGCGGCCAAAACGACGTCATTTTTCATAGCTCGTTGGGAGAAAACAAAATTTCTTCGAAAACTTTGAATTTTATGAGCTTAACGGATAGAGCATATTAGGAAACGTCAGAAAATGCACTTTATTTGGTGCCTCGGCGAACATATACCGAAATATAGGGTGACCAATTTCGGACCGCCCCCTCAAAAAATCCTGCGTAAGCCCCTGCGTAATCGTATATATACATAAATAAACATAAGACTAAAACACAGTGAGTTGTGTAGAGCACAGGGACGCGGCAGGAGTTTGTTTCGGAAGGGAGCCGAAAATTTTGATGTCCTTCATATCGAGAACCGTTTGAAGATACACGAAAATAATGGCAATTTTGAGCGTTTGTAAACGAAATATATACATACAATGGTGGACAAAAAATTAGAAAAACCTCGATTTCAAACTTGAATTAAAAAATCAATCGTTTAGCCTACCTATCATAAATGCACAAGGTCAGGGTCGGCAGGGGGTGAAATTCCTGAAATCCAGAACAGTCAATTTAACGTTCACGATTTTTTTGCTGTTTTAACGATCAAAATGGTCAAAATAGCCTATAAAACGTTTTTTCGTGGTAATATCGCATCTTAAAGACATTTTTAGTCTATTTTGACTGCATTATATCACTTTTAACACTAAAAATGCAAAAATTCATCAATTTAGGGCGCTTTTTGAGTAAAAAGTACTTTAAAATGCTAATCTGGCGCGAGGAACCGGAAAAATTTTGACGTTTTTATTGCTTTTGACCTCAAAGATGATGCAAAAAACGTTCCATCAGCTCAAAATCGCCGGACGGACAGTACCTGTCCGGCTGATCTTTCAGGGGGTAATACCCCTCACCCCTATGTACATGTATGCTACCTGTGTGACTAATTTTTCAATATCCAGTCCAAGCTCGACTCCTAAGCATTTCGAAATGCTTGTCTTTGCATGTAATGACTTCAACGAAAAAATAATACGAAGAACAATAAATCAAGGAAAACGTTTTTCACCATTTTTTCCACCAATTCACCATTTTTTAATCAAGTCTGAGCTTCGCAGATAAAGAATCTGATAGAAAATGAGAAATTCGGCATCAAGCGCTGGAAAATTTTCAATTTAGTAGCTCAAGTACCTACTAAAACCAATCTTGGCTCGGCTGCCTTTTTTAGAAGACTTAGAGAAGGTTTATATTTTTTTATTTGGGCGACCCTTGTGAGGAATAAGAACATTTTTTCTCTTCAGGGGAATGTCACATACCTCCACAACCAGTATTTCTGATTTTCCGAAAAAAATCGCAGACAAGGTGTTGATTCATACATTTTCAGTGATCTTTTGGTTCAAAAGTGTCAAATTTTCGGCGCATCGTGAAAATAAATTGATCTTTTGACGTATGTATATGTAACAGCTCGAAATTTAGGGTGAGAAATCCCCAGCCATTTCAGAGGGGAGGAGTAAATGACCTCCAATTTTTGGCCAAAAACGGCTAAAAAGTTTTTTTTTAAATCAGGAAAAAAATAAACTTTGGGCGGTGGGTCCCCCATCCCCATAACATGTGCGTTTTTTTAATTTT
Source organism: Mermis nigrescens (assembly GCA_036768485.1). Taxonomy (NCBI): domain Eukaryota; kingdom Metazoa; phylum Nematoda; class Enoplea; order Mermithida; family Mermithidae; genus Mermis; species Mermis nigrescens. Next base: position 370,052 of record JAVLUZ010000852.1, read on the forward strand.
TCAAAGACATCAGTTTGTGAAAAGCGTCTTGTACAGCGGATTGAAAGAGGGTATTACCTCCCTTTTTTGTGCCCTACAGTCAGGCGCCGTCGAACAATTATCCCTAATGCAAGCGATTTTCTATGAGAAATCATAAGTAAGGCAAAACAAAATTTTATTGCTCCCTAAACGTTATTCTGAAATTTATGTTTATGTGAGAGTGACCAATGAGAGGTTAAATCGAGAACATTTAAAATGAATAGCACAAGGATGAAAATATTTAAAAGTCAGATTTATCGACAAGTAGCAGAGAATCGGCAAAATAATAGTGTTGTGAAAAAATTCAAGTTTACCTCCACCATGTACAAAAAATACGTCTCTCTGAAGGAGTCAGGAATGTGCTAAAATCTATGCTAATGGTTGTTCAAATGCGCTTGAAGAATTTTAAATGACTCTTTTGGGGACCATACATGCACATCATGGGAATTCTGGGAGGGTGAAACTTAAAAGTGCCTTATTGGGCCCAACAATAGTAGGTATGCGTCAAAAACATCGTTTTTCGGCGTTTCTGACGATGATCTATCTTTCTAGAGCATAAAAACTCAAAAGAAATGTCGGAGAAAACTTTAAAAAAGTCGCATAAATTGAACAAAATACAGTAAAACTAGGGATCAGACGAGGCCTCGGCCTCGGTAATCCTCGGTCTTTTTGAGATCCTCGGCCTCGGCCGAGGGTAAGGTGAGAAGTGGCCGAGGGACCGAGGGTTTTTTAATTTTGCATTTTTGAGTGATACCAAAATAGCACAAATACAGCACCTAGCGTTTAGAGTTTTGTTTGATAACAACTGATATGTGAAGCTCTGCAGCAATGGATGCTTATACAGCGGTTATGGTTCATTTTATTGATAAAGAAAAGTGGGAACGTAAGGCGGCAGTTGTTGAATGCTTGCCGTTCTCAGAGAATCATAGAGGCGAAAATTTCGCTTCTGCTTTGAAAAGGGTGCTGTTAGATTTCAATTTACTTAGCAAAGTGCACCTCGTTATTCGCGATAACGGGGCTAATGTTGTTAAAGCGATGGAAATTGGCAAATTCAAAAATGGCTGCTTCTTGCATGCCCTCCACCTGATCGTAACAAATAGTTCAAAAAGCCAACGTGTCGTTATTGACATGATCGCAAAAGTAAATTCGATACAAAGCAGTGTTTTCTTTTGTACAAGGTCCGTTTGTACATGTGCAAAGATGGTCTCCAAAAGTCTTTGTACATTTTGTACATGCAAATTTTTGTGTGCTATAATATACAGAGTATATTAGCGATTTTAGTGTTTTAAAACAGGGTTTTCGATGTTTCGTAGTGTAGCTAATTTCTTAGTTTCTGACCAGTGGTTTTTTGTCCTCGGAAAAGATTTTACCCGATGTACAAAGACTTTTCGGGACCGTCTTTGTACATGTACAAAGATTTTTGGGGAGACAAAAATTGCAAAGGTCTAAAATTCGCAAAAATTTAAGGTGCTTCGCACCGAAATGAGTAATTGTGACTTCTATATCTTTATAATGGCAGAAATTGCATTTCAAAAGGAAAAATGTCAAATTTTTCGGCGCTTCGCGCCGTTTTACAACGTTTCATAGTGATTTTTGCCCTCAGAGATCCAGAAATTAGCTAAAATGCACTACCAAAAGTCGAGCAACTCTGTTTTTACCACACTAAAATCGCTACTGTACCATATTATAGTACCCAAAAATTTGTGTGTACAAAATGTACAAAGATTTTTGGGAAGACAAAAACTGTAAAAATCTGTGAAATTCCCAAAAATTTTCGGCGCTTCGCGCCTGAGCTGGCAGAAAGAAACAAGACAGAAACCTGTTTAAAGCACCCCATTCTTGACTTTACACATGTCAAATTTTTCGCCGTTTTGAGACAATTTTAAGTAATTTTTGGAGTCAGAAACCTAGAAATTAGCTAAAATACACTACCAAAGATCGAAAAAACCTGTTTTACCACACTAAAATCGCTCCTGTACTACATATATTGAAGTACACAAAAATTTGCATGTACAAAGACTTTTGTGGACCATCTTTGTATGTACATGTACAAACGGACCTTGTACAAAAAAACACTGTTTCTGACGCCAAAAATTACTGAAAATTGTCTCTAAATGGTGCGAAGCGCCGAAAAACTTGACATTTTTCCATTCTGAATGAAAATTCTGTCATTTTTAGGATATATATAGGACAAATAATTACTCATTCGGCGCGAAGCGCCGAAAAATTCGGGGAAATCTACACCTTTTTACAGTTTTTGTCTTCCCAAAAATCTTTGTACATTTTGTACACCAAATTTTTGGGTACTATAATATGGTACAGTATCGATTTTAGAGTGGTAAAAACAGAGTTGTTTGACTTTTTGGTAGTGTATTTTAGCTAATTTCTGGGTCTCTAAGGGCAAAACCCACTAAGAATCGTCTTTAAACGGCGCAAAGCGCCGAAAAATTTGACATTTTTCCTTTTGAAATGCAATTTCTACCATTATAAAGATATGTAGAACAAAACGATCTGAATGATCAAGACGATTAGCAATTTGTCACTACTGTGCCTGTCATTTGCATACCTACCTTTGAATAAAATTTGAATAATAGCTTATCAGCTTTGAACTATATTACACTAATCAATCCTATTGCTACTGTACCCACATCACATGGAGCACATGTGTCCTATATTGTTTACACTCATATACTCATATTATATCTATAACAAATCCTCGGTCTTTCGGTCCCTCGGCCTCGGCCGAGGCAAGGATTTCAAACTCCATCGGCCTCGGCCTCGGCCGAGGGAAAAAAGACCCTCGACCGATCCCTAGTCAAAACATGAGTGTATGGCGCGAAGCGCCAAAAACTTGACACTTTAGAGCAAATGGATAGCTAAAAACGCTTTAAAAAAGCACCTTTTCTGCGATTATTCAAACAATTTTTAAAAACGTTTGGAAAATCGCAAATTCTAGGGAAGGGGATTTAAACTTTTTCTGGGAGGGAGATGAAAGCCCCCAAACCCGCCCCCAATATCATGTAACTTGGGAACCTTTGCAAAAAATACTTGTACTAACAAAATTTTGAGGGGACTGGTGGTCACTCCGAGCTTCCATTACCAGCGAGCCTACTATGTAATCAATGAATGGTCGTTTTCATACATGTGAGGGCTCGAAATTTTGGGTGGGGCTCCCAGGACCTTCCCAGCAAGAAAGGGGGTTAACGAGACATTTTTAGCGAGAAAGGAGGGTGACCTCCAACTTTTGGCCAAAAACGACAAAAATTTACCGAAAATCAAGAAGGGGGTCAGAAATTTTATGGCTTTGGGGGACAACTAACTTTAGCCATGGGGATCCCCATCCCCTTTTACATGTACGGTCATTTTGTAATACTTTCGGATAAAGCGGCGCCAGCATTCGACGACGGCGTCGTCGCAGGCGCATGCTGAAAACTCGCTGGAGCACTGGCCAACGCCCCAGATGCCGACGAAAGCGGAGTAGCGAAGTAGCCCGAGGCGTTTGTCTGATTCATCGCTGCATTAGCGGCGCCGCCGCCTCCAACTGCGCGACCCAGAGCGACTGTTGCCGCCGCGTTGCCGCCAGGCGCGCCGAACGGTGGCGGTATGTAGCCTGCTGAGGCGGGCTGAGACACCTGGACAGGGTTCCGCATTTATATTACTGATGTTTCGTCTTGGGCATACGAAACTTGAGAAATTTGTCAGAATAAATTATCAACAGATTAATTTTCTTTCGGCAAAGCTTCATATTAGTGACGG